>JAWZYV010019880.1:0-388430 GCA_038373885.1 Cheiracanthium punctorium | reverse complement strand
GAGAGAAGACGTCTCCGTCGCTCAGTCTATCTAAGTGTTTGTAATTAATTGTCCGTGTGTAATTGTTGTTTAATAAAGTAACCTTGTTTGTTAATATGGTCGTAGCCTTTTCCCCATATTTTGGGGGCTCGACCGTCCCTCTCACACTCCAGAGAATTCCTCTAGACATCAACAAGCCAGTGTATTCCCTAATAGACGATAAGCTTCAGAAGCTCTGTTATGGACGAACGCAGTTTGACGAATTTAAATACATGGTTTGAGGTGTGGATTAACTGCTGGACTGCTCCCCATTTCAAGTAGGCTAGATTTTTGTTTTAATTTAGATCGTTATTATCCTTTTAAACAATTGTGCAGAATTTCTCAAGTTTTTGTTTACATTCAGAAACTGTATTCTTTTTCAAAATGTCGTTAAAACTAGGAGACATACATTTAATAGCAAACTCATTGAAATTTGGCAAAACTCAAACTGTTAAAGCATTAAACACCATACTTGGTTTTAAAGAATTTGATCGTTCTTCCCGTACCAAAATACGTAATTTCTCTTCCTTCCCAATCGAATTAGATCTAGAAAAACATAAAGAACAGATATTAAAAGATTTCTCCTTAAATGAGTTTATTTCCGTAGCAAATTTATTACATTTGGAATCAAATGCAAACGAAAAAGATATTTGCAACAGCATTTTTAATGCCCTAACAAATTTGCAAGACTTTTCAAAATTCTCCTCGACACCAGTTATCTCTCTGATTTAGAACATGACCATCCACTTATTAACACATCGGCAGAAGCGAGTGGCAAGAATGTAGGTCAATTTTCCCGTAATGGTGACTCTGATATAAACAGTGTTCCTGCGATGCAAAACCCAAGCTCTGTTTACCTTACCCAACCGAGTAATGCACAGTTGCCCATTCTAGGCCCCAGCGCAGTTTCAGATATGACTAATCAATTCTGGTATCTTTTAAGAGATATATCTGCAAATAGTAGAAAGTTTTCAGGAGATGATTTGTATTCAATTAAAAGTTTTTTTATAGAGTTTGAGGAAAATTTCCAATTATTCCCTTGCATAAGTGATCAACAAAAATTAGTGTTTGCAAAAAGATTGATTACCGGTTCCGCGAAGTCATTTCTGTCGTCGCAAAGAAATCTAAATGCATACGATACGTTTAAATCTGCGTTAATTAACGAGTTTTCAGACACAGTCACGTCAATAGAAATTCATCGGCAGCTTGAAAAAAGAAAAATGCGCCCTAACGAAACATTTACTCAATATTTTAATTCCATGCGCGAATTGGCAAATAGATGCGATTGCGCTATTGACGAGTGTTCTGTTATTCAGTACGTCATAAACGGTATAGGAAGTTCAATGCAAACTCCTTAGCTAACGCCGTTACATCATGTGTGGCGCGGCAGTCGCCTAGCAAGCATAACATGTTCCTTTTCTACTGCGTAATCGAGAGAGACGTTAACTGCAGCCGACGAGAGAAGACGTCTCCGTCGCTCAGTCTATCTAAGTGTTTGTAATTAATTGTCCGTGTGTAATTGTTGTTTAATAAAGTACCTTGTTTGTTAATATGGTCGTAGCCTTTTCCCCATATATATATATATATATATATATATATATATATATATACACACACACAAAATATTATTGACTTAAAAATAAATTCCACTTTATAATGGGTAAGTGGGTATGCTCTAAGCTTCGGTCCTAGGTTTATTATTAATGTTTAGCATTTTCATCTGCGACTATAAAATACATGCCGTATTTATAATATAGTTATCATAAATATTTTTTAGTTGAAAACAAAAAATTAAACTAATCATCATTTGTTTTTTTAAAGTTTTTAATTAACTGTGTATGACATTCCAGTTCAAAATTTGTCTATGAATTTTAACCCACTATCATCCGATCGAGCTGAAACTTTTGCACGCATGTGAAATTTCGGTGACGCTAAGTATTGCTTTCTTTAATTTTTCAATACTTTTTTTTTTAACTATCAAATATCTTCTCCCAATCCCCCCAAAAAAGTGTTATCGCACATGTATCAACTCATATCTTTTTAATTATTGGTCAGAAATTTTTTATCATTGCATACTCGGAAAGTTTTTATTCCAAAAAAAGATAAAATCGGTTATCCCTAGCTTAAATTTTTAATTGTTAGTGATTTTTCGAAAGAAGATAAATTATTGTTTTCAATTTCTTTTATATCGTGACAACCAACAACAATTATATATTCTAGGTATATTTGAAAATTTCACTGAATACAGAGTGTCCTTTCCTAAATCATATAACCCTTTGAAGCGCAACCCTTTCCCAATGCTGAAAAAAGGGCAGCCGTTGCCATCGCTCGACTTAACTACCAGCAAGATGGCGGACGATCGAAACGTTCAATGCGTGCCACAGATGTAGAGACCCTTTTTTTGACGACAGCTGGCTGTGCTCGCGCACAGCCAGCTGTCGTCAAAAAAAGGGTCGGCCCAACCAGTGGCTGAGCGCATAGCACTCTGAACTGGGAGACGGAATGTGCCTGGTTCAAAACCAGGTCACATCCGCCAACCTAACCGTTAGGAATTTTCCGTGGTTTCCTCCAAAACTTAGCGTAAATAGGGGTTAGAATCCCTTAGAAAGACCCCCAAGGGGAGCACCCACACCCATCGGCATAGATCCTACTTGTAGATAATTGGCCGTAATCCCCCAACCCAACACAACTAATTGATTCCGGATAGGAAAAGGTATAGGGACCCTCTGCACCTGTATTTTTTGAGATAAAAATATAGTGAGCAAATTAAAACAATACAAAAAGTCTAGGAATTTTTCTTGGAAATAATGGACAGTTGAGGGCCCTAAAATTCCAAGGAATGTTGCATCAAAATACCAGGAACTATATTGAACAGCTCAGGAAAGATCCACTGAATTGCATATTGTTCAGTAAAGTTCTTGGTATTTTCGTGCAACTTTCCTTGGAATTTAGGGCACCTCAGCTGCCTATAATTTTCAAGGAACACTACTGGAATTTTTTTTAATTATTTTTTTTTTTTACAGTTCTAGTCATTTTTAAGTGAACTGCCTGTTTTTTAAGGTCGTGAGACCACTATTCGGTTAAGTGACGGGTTGAACGAAACAGTAAAGTTTTCAAAGGGAAATGTATACTTTCTGTATAGTATTTGTAAGTCTAACTTATCCTTATTTCCAAGGAACGTTTCTGAATATTTTTACAGTGAAATACGGACTTAAAGCATCAATTACTTGTAAACTAAAAGTATTCGTATTAAAGTATTAGTTTAGATTATGGTCCAATACTGTGAAGAGGAAAGGGAGTCACCAAAGGAAAGATTGTTCAAAAGCGCTTTCTACTCTAGAAGCGATCCTGAAACTATGAACAAAGTTTATGTCTCTTGAACAGATATTTACATATAGTTTTTTTCTTTCTGAAAACTGAATTTGGAGGCCCCTTAGAAATATGAGGCCCGAGGCGCGCGCCTCATGCGCCTATTGGGAAATCCGCCACTGACCATACTCTTTACAAAAATTGATATTCCATTGAACGAATTGCTTCGATTTAATGAACAAATTTGCGGGTCCCAATCAATTCGTTAAATCGAGGTCCGACTGTATTTCAGGTAAAGGGTCACACCGGTGCGTAGCATTAGCGCTTTGAACTGGGAGACGGAAGGTGCCTGGTTCGAAACCAGGTCGCGTGCGTCGGCCTAACCGTTCGGAGTTCTCCGAGGTTTTTTCCGAAACTTCGAGTGAATGCGGGTTAGGATCCCTTAGAAAGTCTAGGCCTAGATCCCTCGAGCCTTTTTTTTTCAATTCTTGAAAAAAGAAATCTGTCATTTGCAAGATATTTGAGTTATCTGTATTTTTTTTTCAGGTGAACCTTTTATAAAATGAATAAACTACATCCCATTTAAATATGTTAAATACAATGTCCTATACAAGATTTCAATATTCTGCAAAAAAAGGCAAACAAACTTTGCTCTTTAATAATATGAAAGTAATGCATTCTCAAAAAAATTTTTATGTTAAGAATTTAATTTTTCGCACTGGCATGATTTTTACATTTTAACAATAAATTTTTAATTAAGAGTACCCTAAACGAAAATTGAGCACTTCAATTACTAGAATTTCTCAATAACTAGCTCTAACTACGCATACAATATTTTATGATATTTTTAAATTATAAAGCATAACGGAAAAAGTAAAACTTTTCCGTTTTATTTTGCTCATTTTATTAAAATAAATAAATAATTGTTTAATCTAAACATTATTTACCGTGATAAAAAAAAGACACCATAAATAAATATATATGTACATACATTATTTCTTTTTTCAAATTAAAAATCAAATTTTAAGCTTTTACACTCTGTATAAAGCTTATTGTGACGAACACAAATTTATCAAAAATAAAATAACCATCTTTCTTTCAGAATTCGTAAACAGACAAGCAGCTAAAAAGAACTGTTTTTGAAGAAGATCGCGGAGAAAAAATTTCCCTCTTCTCTCCTCCCCCCCAGTCATAAAGTCATAAAAGTGTCAAAACTTCCCCCCTCTAAGAAACCCCTTTTATCCTTACGCCCACTCTGCAGGGGGCCGCTTCGCTCACCAGAGGTCGCTCGTTTCCCATCTGAGCAGGGATTTTTTGCGAATGTCGCCTTAAGGCTGGCGCACATTCAACGATTTTCCGGATGCGTTTCCATACCCTGGAGGGTAGAGATGAGACGGGCTCAGCCCGAGCCCGAAAGCCCGAGCCCGAGCCCGGGCCCGACTCGGGCTCGGGAAAAATTTCTTCTTTGTTGAACATACTCCTTGAAACAGATTTTAAAAAGTGATTCATGGGATAAATAGACGCACTTATTTCAAAAAATAGCGGCACGGGGGACTAGAAGGTGTGTGAAGCTCCAAAATTTATTGTATCCTCTTAATGAAGTAGTTAATTTTATTTGTCTTTAGCTGAAATTTCGGGTTCGGGCTCCAACTTTAATAGTGTTGCTCGGGCTCGGGCAGGCTCGGATTGAAAGTCTTCGGGCTCGGGCTTCAAAAAATGAGCCCGAACTCATCTCTACTGGAGGGCCTGAAGGGATGGTCATCCGCTCGTGCAGGTCGTAAATTTTAGAGATACTAGAAGCGGGGTTACTATATTTGGCTTGATATCTCGGTTACATTCGTTCATATGTCTTGGCAATTATTCGATAGTACTCAGTGGATAATAAAAGCTTTAAAAGGGAAAATGTCCAGCTCGAGGGAGGATGAAGCGATTATAGCTTATATATTGTCATCCAGAAGAAAAAAAAAGATGTTGGGTCCATCCAGTGTTTATAAGATTGAAAAATTCATCCGAATTTTCAAGGATGAATACACTCGTAATGCATTTGTTAAAGCTACCTTAAAGTGAAAGGTACTTATGCTCTATTTTTTGCGTTAAATTTAATGTAAAACAAGAAAAACAATTCCTGATAAACAAATGAATTTTCAGGGATGATCAGAGGTACAAAGACGAACATAACAAATGAAAATAACGTCTAAATAAATAAAAGAACAACAAAAGAAAATTGCGAAGCGTTATTTTTCACAAAAGAGAAATACACTTATTTAGTATATGTTAGAAGCAGTGGCGTAGCCAGAAATTTTTCATAAGGCGGGTTACGACTTCTGCAACTCACATACATGTATACGGGTGTGTGATACGGGAGTGAAGAATATACATTTTGTATGGAAAAAAATTCCTCAAGGGGGGTTATGAGCCCCCTAACCACCACCCCTTTGGCTACGCTACTGGCTAGAAGGGATTAATATTTTCGTGTATCATTAAAAACTGAAAATCGTTGTTATGTCACTTAAGCACTTGGTTGGTTAAAAAAAAATCAACTAATACCCAGGAAAAGTTGCGAATTTGGGTGACTAAAGAGATGTCAAAATAATAGTAATAACAAACAAATAAATAAAATGAAATCTGTCTACATCTTCCACTAGCACATCTGCTCTGAAATTAGCCGAAATTAGGAAAATTTCACTTTTTTACAGTAATTTGAGTTTTCTTAAATCAGTCTGTTTCTGAATGTAATAACTCCAATCCTTAAGTATTCGAACGACATATAATAAAGTTCAAGAATTATATAAACCCATCAACATTTTCCTACATAACTAAATAAGTAAAAAAAGATTTGTTTACGCAAAAATTGGAGAGTTTAACAAAATATCTTTATTAATTTTTGACGTAGTATTTTCAGTGTATTATCAACAGTGGCGTAGCCAGATATTTTTCAGGGGGTGTGGGGTTACGACAACCGCAACTCATATGTATGTATACGTGTGTGTGATAAGGTAGTGAAAAATACACATTTTGTAAATCAAAAAATTTTCATGGGGGGTGACCGCCTATCGCTCCCTGGCTACGCCACTGTTTATCTATTATAATAGAACGAAATCCCTCACCCTGCAACAAAATACCTGCTAAGGCGCTAAGATTTGTTGCTTGTTGTTACTGAAGTAATGAAATTTAATCATTGGAAAGGATATTACATGACAGCCATTTAACTTTTCTTGTAAAATCGAACTCTGTTCTGAGCCTCAATAGTATGCACATTCATTTATAACAAAGAGAAATACCGTTTGTTCCCCTAGATTAGGGGGCGAACGAATGGCACGCGTGCCAAACGGTTTGCATTTTAATTAAAAATAATAAAGCTCGCCATGAAGTATCACGATCGATAAGTCAAAATTACTTGACGGCACGTCTATGGCCTCATTAAACATTTCTTTAGAAAAAATGGCACGTTGATCCATAAAGGTTCACCCCCCCCCCTGCCCTAGATCAATGTTTTCCAATCTATCGTTTCAGACTTTTTTCATAGTTGCGCAGAGAGGGAGGGGGAGCAGGGGGAAAATCCCCAGGGCCTCAGCTTGTGAAGGGGCCCCGTTTTTGCTGTTTGCATAATACTTCATTGTGTGTTGTCAATTTTGTAAAAAAAAAAAAAAAAAAGATTATGTGTTCGGATGTTTCAAATTAATTTTTGAATGAAACTACAAAAAGCCAGCTACAGCATAAACCACCAACTTGACAAAAACGAGGATAAAAGTAGAAAAGATTTATTTAACACAAGAAACCATTTTTTTTCGAGACACATTGTTAAATAGTGGATGAAAGGGTATAGCCAGAGGAGAGTCTATGGGCCCACCCAACCTCCGAAATTTTGATTTTTTCTTAACAAAATGTTAAAGATCAAGACTTTCTATGAGAAATTTTGAAATTTCCACTTTTTTGGCTGCCTGCTTGCATGGAAGTATGAATAAAAATATTAATTTTTTCAATACTGAGGAAACATGCCATACAAAAGTGTTAACGTTTCAAATAGAGTTTCTCTATGGAGGTGTCGAAACCTTCAAAACGAAATGTTGGTATTTTTAAGAGCATGGAAGTTTATTAAAGTATAATACTTTTTTAAGTTAATAATTTTAATTCTATTATTTATTTTCCAATTACTATTAATTTAAAGTTTCTTTAAATGAGGAATAATTTTAATAAGGAATAAATGATTGATCTAATACTACATCAAAAGAACTTCTGGATAGCAAAGGAACCTCAAAGATTTTATCCCCGGAGCCCCGACTTGGCTCTCTGCGCCTCTCTACCGCCCCCCCCCCTTCCCCCGTAATTCCACTCAATATCAGCCCCTTCAGCAAGAATGCAAACACAACAGAAAGAAAAAAAAAAGAGGAAATAGTGACCAAAGACTATCTTTGACCTCTGCTCTCTATTCCCTCTCCAGAGAAAAACTTCACACCTACTTTTGCAAAAATTTGGCTGAAACTTTTGGCGACGGTTCTAAAAAATATTGTAACCACGCTTGGAAGACAAATTGCAGCGTTGAGCGTGTCACCCAACAAAGGATAATTGGTTATCATTTGTCATTCTGCGGTTTTCAAGGCGGTCAGCACAAAAGATTAGATGCGGCAGACTTGGCCCCCGCAATACGGAAAGTGAGATGCGGGAAAAATACATTCATTGCATAGGAAACGGATCGGGAAAACGCTGCATGTGTGCCGGCCTTTAATGTGTCTCGCAGTGTGGTCCACCGTCTCTGGAATCAATATCAGACGGAAGCTTCTGTGCAGAGAAGACATATTATAGCTGACCACGAGCTACAGCACGCGCAGAATATTGTTTTATAGATCTTTCGGCCCGGAAAAGAAGAAGCATTTCTGTGCCGCAACTTGTTGCAGACCACTCTGTAGCATCAGAGAAAAGAATATCCGCTAGTACGGTGCGAAGGCTTCTTAATACAGGTCTCTATGCAAGGTGACCACTTGTATGTGTCCTCCTCAACAGACGACAGAGAAGGGAGCGTTTATCTTGGCCAAGAGAACACGTTCCTTGGACCACACAGCGATTAGCTTCTGTACTCTTTACAGACGAGTACAGATTCACACTGGAGAGCGATTCAGGACGGCTGCTTATCTGGAGGGAACGAAGCACCCAATACCATCAATCCAACACTGTGGAAAGACACAGTTATCGAGGTGGTGGAATAAGGGTTTGGGCAGGGATCCCACCCGAAGGTCACACTAACCTGCATGTGTTCCAGGGAGGAGCTATGGCTGGTGTGAGATATCGGCACGAGATCCTTGATGCCTATATTCGGCCATATGCTGCTGCTATTGGCAATGATTTCATTCCGATGGATGATAATGCCGGACCTCACCGAGCTGTGCTTGTTGAGGATTGTCTTGAGAGTCAAGGTTTGGAGCGAATGGAATGGCCGGCTCAATCTCCAGACCTCAATCGGATAGAACATGTTTGGGATTATCTTGGCAGACAAGTGGCTGCTTCAAGTCCTCCTCCAATATCGTTGCATGAGCTGGAACAAGGACTAATCCGTGCATGGTCTTCGCTCCCTATTGAGGTGTCCGACAACTTAATTAGCAGAATGTAGAATCGATACCACCAGTGCATTGCAGTTAGGGGTGGATACATTCCTTATTAAAATTCATTTTTGTAATGTTTCCACTACATGTTTCCACAAAAATCTTCGATAAACTGTTTTCTCCAAAAGTGGACTTTTCTACCAAAAGTGTTCTTTTGCTTTTACACCATGTTTGTGTTATAAAAGCAAAAGAAATATGTAAATTTATGCATTTATGTAAATTTCTATACCGTACTCAATAAAGAACTATTTAGTGCTCCGTTAGTCCAAATTTTTTGCTTCTATGTTCATTCGTTTCCATATTATTCACAAAAAACAGGTTGTACCTTAACTTTTGTAGGGCAGTGTATTTACGACTTTATAACACCTTACACTCTTTTTTTTCCCCTAGGCCTTTTGTGAAAAAAAAAAAATAATAATAATAACAAAACTCACATGGAAGAATAAGACAAATAAATTTTGTCTAGATTCATAACATTTACAACAGAGTTTTGCGACATGCATTACTATCGTTAACTATAAATCTTTATGACTAATAGAACTTACAGAAAAAGGATCTTCAACACAGGAAAATTTCATGAAAAGGCAGCACATTTAACAGCATGTGTTAAACTAAGAAATTTCTCTGACTGTTTTATAACTTTAAAGTGTTATCCTTTTCAAGAGTACTCAGAACAGATACTCAGTGAATAGATATACTAAATTTATTTTAAATCTCTGACGCAATTTCTCTCTCCCTCTATCTATCTATCTATATATTTTTTTAACTGTTTCAATTTACTTGATGCGTGATCTTTTTTATATTAACCCATATTCCCCTAGTGTTAAATTAATGGAACATCATAAGTGTTATCGTAATAAACATCAAAAGTGTTATCGTAATAAACATAAGTGTTATCGTAATACTTATATTTTTATCATCAAATAAACTTCATGTTAATGCCTGGCGTTGCATTTATACAACATCCTGTATTTATAAAATATGTTTAAATGTGTCTCAAAATTATTTGAAGTATGTGATATTATTCTATTAAAATGTGCTTTAAAGTTTAATTCAGACTATTTTTTAACAAAAATTCAGGCTAATATGGGTTAAATATGTAACAGAATCGAATTTCAAGTAGGAGAAGGTGACCCAAAATAACCCCCCCTTAAGGAGAAAACTTCCATAAAATAACATATTGTTAAATAAAGCTTTTCCCCTTGCCGCAATATTTTACACTATACTTTGCATTATAAACATATTTTATTAATATTTTAAAAGTACAATGAGTAATGAAAAAATAGAATTTTTAGAAAGTGTCTGAAGGATCATTTTACCCTGAACCCAAGGGCAAAACGATCCTTCATTTGAAAATAATTGTAAAATGTTTTTCATTGGCAAAATAAAAGATGTAAAAGTATTATGATTATACATAATGAAATATAATTAGTTTTACTATCATATATAATATGATAATTTATTTTATGAAAATTTTAAAATAAAAAGTGTCCCAAACAATAAAGTGAAAAATTTCAAATTATAATTCATAAATTATGACCTACAAAAAACTCAGAAATAAATAATGTAATGGGGATTCACGCATTTTGAGAACGTCTGAAGGGCTGCCATGATGACTAAGACCCGAAACTGGAGTTCCTTCAGTCGATTAACCATTTTACCCGACAGTAAGGCTGCTCACTTTAGGTCATATTAGTGGAACACGCTGAGAAACACAACGAACTAAACAAGTGTAATTTACATCTAAGAACATACTATATTCAGTAAACCAAGTCAAATTTATGTATATTAAAGACTGTACTTCTAGATAAATAGGAAAGTTGAGCTTACCTTATAAGAGATATGATAAAACTCGGTTTTTTTAAGAATTCTACTCAGAAACGTAATACACCAATCGTTTAAACATCGCATTGCTTTTTCTGGACTTGGAACAAGTAGTTTATATGTTACATAGTAGATAGCGTTGCCTGTGTGGACGCGTTCGTTTTGCCCGCTAGGATGATTTTGGGCCAGTTTCCCCTACTTTAATATTCAAACGTGAATGTAACAACAGAATTATAGCATTACGCAATAAAGCAACAAAAAAAAATACTTTTACATCACTTTCAATTTTTAAACATAAAATAAATGATAAGTTGTAAATAACGGCAAAGAATAATTTGACACTTTTTGTTCTATCGAATTTCATGATTGCTTTATCTTTTTTATATTAAATCTGTAACAGAATCCAATTTCAAGTACTTTAATAATGCAACGTGAATGTAACTACAGTATAATATAACGCAATAAAGCAAAAAAAAAAAATGTTCGTACAACACTTTCAATTTTTAAACATAAAATAAATGATAAATTATCGATAACGGCAAAGAATAATTGTACACTTTCTTTTCTTTAAAATTCCATGAATTGAGATGACAAGTTCTTTTTTATTTAAACTCTACTCCCCTCTTCAGTGGATAATTTCCTTTTAAATCAGGTTTCAGATTCATTAGAGTCGTCAGTCTTCAACGCAGAGAGAAAGTCTTCTCTTGGAGCCAATTATTTTCAGAATTCTGTTCCATTTCCCCATAACTTTAGTGTGCTACACTCCATCTTCCAATTCAAAGCCCTGTTGGAAAAGACTTCCTATCAAACGGTACTTCCTGGAGGGGATTCTAAAGAGTAAGAAAGTGTTACTGCGGTTATAAAAGACTGCCAAAAGTTATCGATTCTATTCTGGTTAAATATCGATTTCTCATGCATATTCTTTTCTCGTAAGAATATGCACGAAAAGTGTTAAATTATTAAAGCTATAGTTAAAAGGAAGTGTGTTTCTCATACAAAATTTTTCTGTTAAAATATTTTTAGAATAACATTGGTAAAGAGAGTTCATTATTTTTCAAAAATCTCAATTCCTGAATAGGGTTTCCTCGTCTGTGGGAAAGATTTAAGAAAGAAAACGGCAGAAAATAAGCATGAAATGTAATATCTAAAACTTCAGTATATAAAATTAAATATTTTTTGAGCTCTGTCTTAAAACACACAAACATTAATACTGCACTGAATTATTTCAGTAGAAATTATAACATTAAGGGTGGAAAAAGCGTTAATGTATAGCACTTTTCTTGTCGAAAATGTGGCATTTAAAATAAGATTAACATATTTCTTTTTCGGAATACATAAACAACCAAACCAAACTACGCAAACTGAACGCATAAACATTAGATGGTCCTTAAAAAATCAACTTTTAAAATTTTTATGGGGCAACCATTAATTTTATTGCATGACCTAAAAAAGGAAATCCATTAAAACAAGTTTTTTTTCAATGAACTTTCACGTCAAACTGATAAAATAATGATAATCAATAACAGCTGCTGTTTTTTATTTTCTCAATTATTTAGAGAATGATCCATTACAATTGGATATGTAAAATGCTTTATACAAAAAAGTAAAGTCTATTAAAAAAACAACTACCTATTTCGAAAAAATGAAAAAGCATAAAAAAATTAAATTAAACAAAACACTCTTATTAAATCTAACATAGAAAGATAGAAAGGTCTAGATAAGTAGTAATATAGATATAGTTTAGATAGAAAGGTCTTTTTTTAATGAGCAAAATAAGAGTACGCCAAAATTTGTTAAATTGATTTATCAAGACCCACCCTAAAATTACACTTTTTGACCGTTTCTTGAGCATAGCATTTACATGCACTTTCTGTGTTTACGATTACCTATAAATTACGTAAGAAAAAAGTCTCTACAAAGTCTAAACTATTCGCCCTTTCTCTATCTACATTTCGTTGTTTAATAATGCACAGGTAAAATTGTAAATTACAAGTATTTCAGTTCCAGTTCTTTTCACCATTATGGCTTTTTTTAACAAAAATGTTTGAAATAATGATATAGCTTTTTTTAAGAAAGTGAGCAATTAAAGGGAAATTTTGTAATACAGAAACCTTCCACCTTCCTTATGGCAATTTCACAACCCCCCCCCCTTTCCCTCTAAGTGTGACATCATTTGTGGACGGCCCTGAAAGCATGTTATTTAAACAAACCATCTTTATCTTAATATTATAGTGCCTTAATCAGTACTCAGACTTTTCAGATAGCAGGAAACCCTGAAATTGCGGGTAAATACTATATGCAAAAAATATTTGAAAAAAATGTATGTACTATATACCAGCGGTTCCCAACCTTTTAACATAGTGCCTTCTCCCCCCCCCCCCATTCCTCATAATGCATACAGTTTTCTATTCTTCAACATTAGTCACCTTTTCTACAAAATAATGCTATTGGTAAAAGTTTGAGTAAACATTCTAAGCGAAAAAAGATATATTTTTTAAAACAGGCATTATCACTTTCTCTTTGCCTGTTTTTCTCGCCCCCACCCCCAAGATAGGGCTCCTCACCGGTTGGGAATCGTTTCTATAGACTTTAGGGTGGTCGTTGATAAATCAATCTTAAAATTTTAATGATGCAATCTTTATTTTGTGTGTGTTCCATTAAAGAAAAAAGATCTTCTATCTAAACCATTTAATATTAGTTTTACTAATAAGGTTTTATTTTCTTTTTAACGGTTTTTTTCCATTTTTTCGAAAATAATTGTTGCTTTTAATTAGGTTTTGCTTCTTTTTACAAAATATTTTCCATGCATTTCCTATTTTAAAAGGTTATCCTTTAAACAATTGAGAAAATAGAAAACAGCAGACATTATTGCTGATCATTATTATTTTATCAGTTTGACATAAAAGTTCTCAGAGGGGTGGGAGGAGGGACTTAAAAACTCGGTAGCGACCCCTAAAACTCATTTTAAAGATTTCAAATTTAACGGATTTCCTTTTCTAGATCATATAACAAAATGAGAGGGTCCCCATAAAAATTTTGACTTTTTAAGGACCCTCCTAATAAACACTTTACAACTTTGTTAGAGAGTGTTAACAAAAAATAAATCTATTAAACTAAACAACTTTATGCTTTACTTGCAAGTTCAGCAGAATATATTATGCATCTCTGCTTCTATCTTAACCGTCTAGTCAAGTCTTAGATTGTCATTCTTAATCATCCGTCTGAGGAGTTTCGGAGAACGCAGTCACTTCTGGATGACATCCCTAGTTGTTTCATCGCAGATTAGTTGCCTAGTCGTCGTACAACTGAATGGGTGAAATCCGGAACGTATTAAAATCGTAAATTATATCGGATTACATGCTCCAGTAAAATCGTTTCCGTCCTGCTAGATTTGAGCATTTCGTAAACTGTCGCATTCAAATTTCCAAAGCATTCAGTGCATCGCCGTATAAAGCTTCTATTTCAGGATAGGAAAATATCCCAACATTCCTTTTTATTGGTTTAATTAAAATGTGAAAACTAATTATGATTTTGCATCAATGTGTAAGAAGGAATTATTTTCCAGGTTATATGCTTAAATAACGGCATTTCGTTAAAGATAAGCTCTCTGAAAACTGTATCTAAATTTCAACTTATTTTATGAGTCCTCCCTTTTACTGTGTATCCCTGAACTAAAAATTTATAATGCTCTTTTGTTCATTTTTCATCGAAGCTTTTAAAATAATTAAAAAACTTTACATTGGGAGCTTTCGGTGCGCAAATAACATTAAAGACATCGCTCCACTTCCAAAAAAAAGGGGGGGAGGAGTAGGAATCAGAACCCCATTTTGACTTTCTTAATAAATTTTTTGCTTTCACAAAATATTTTAGACTTCACAGTACTGATTAATTAAAAAACATATGTACGATTTAAAAGAAATTTTGCTGTTATCGTGCTTGATTGTAACAAACCACCATTTTGACTTTCTCGACAAGCTTTTTACTTGAAGAAAGTATTACATACTTCATAGTACTAATCAAATGAAAAACATATTAGAAAAAAATTCACTGTTTTTGTAGTTTTTTTGGTAGTATTACATAAAATTACTTCTTTCACTTTAGTAGTCACACTATGCCACTAACAAAAGTGATTTTTATCTTGCTGCTCATCCTATTAATCAAAGGTTCATTCTTAGAAACTTCAAATTCAAACTCTCTTTTTCGTTTACACTCTTAAAAATTTGGTGCAACATTTCATGAAATAATGGTACTAAAAGGTTGGTTCAACAAGATGGTGAAACTTTGTTCCACATTTGGTTCGCAGGTTTAACCATACTTTGGTGAAGTACCAAATGTTGGAACAAGGTTTGACCATGTTATGGAGCCAACTTTTCTAGTACCAAGTTTTGGGGAAATGTTGCGTCAAATTTTTAAGAGTGTACCTATTTCAACTTAGTATTAAATACTCAAAATGCAGAATGGCGTTTTAAAGATATTTATTTCATAACTAGATGGTTTTTTGGGACTGGAGAGGGAACTTAACTGGAGAGAGACTGTGGTGATTAGTACCCTTGTTGAATCGACGTGCTTGGTTGTAATTAGATTGTAATGGGATATTATAGGTGGTACACATGCTTAACCGTTTAAAGCTCATCAATTTCCTAATGTCGAGAAAAGTGCATACCGCACAGCCGGCTGTGTCAAAAATGTTCTTTAGCTCTGTTGGACGCGATGGACGATTCGATCGACCGCCATACTGTTAGTAGTTAACTCGAGCGATGGCAAAGGCGGCCCTTTTTTGGGCATTGGGCAATCTATCTAGTCATTCGTATCAGATGCCAGTTCTGATAAAAGTAATTCTGACATCTGTTTGACAAATAATGGATAATTTTTACGGGAAATTACGTGTAACGTAGAAACTGATTCTCGTGGAGGTATGTCCTCCTTATGTATTTTATTGAAATGAAATTTACTCTTTGTGAATCACAGTCAAAACGTCTGAGCTGTCTCGGCCAGGACACCGCACGTTAAAGGGTTAAGTCTCTGTGTGTGATCAGCATTGCTGAGAGACCACCTCAAGAATTCAAAAGTTATTGGGCATATTTTTGATTGCTGTTTCTGTTTTTTGAAATTAATGACTTTTTGTCCTCTAATATTTTTATTAAACTGTTGTTCGTGTCGATTTCTGACTGAGAGTACGAAAACAGGCGATTTCAAAAAGTATATAGGTAAATGAGAGGACTGAGTTCTCCAAGATCGACACTATACAGATGTATAATGTCGATCAGATGATTAATTTTGTTTATGCAATGCTCAACAATTTAGACTTTTCAGTCTTAGATTTTGTATGCATATAAAAGTAACGCATGATAATATTATATTCAAGTTTTTATAGGAAAATACACTAAAAAATTTGCTACTTTAGAGCTTCTGTGAATTCCTTTTATTACGTAAAAAAAAATACTAATCAGACAAAATATGCATACAAGAACTACTTGATAATACTATTTACTACTCAGAAGTAGCAGAAAGCAGCTCATACTAAAGCAACATATCTTCCAAAAGAATTTTCCTTCAGCTGACATATCAGTAAAAATATTCCTCCCAAAATTATCTTTTACGATCACGTAGCACATCTTTTCTGCACGTACAAGTTTAAGCACAAAAATATTAGTTATGTTCGGATATACATAAGCTTCATCTGAGCTCAAGGACATGAAGAAGAATTGCAGTTTATGATGTGGACGAATTCGGAAATATAGTGCTAGAAAAAAAATAGGGACGTAACTATAAATTAATGAACGTAGTGGACTACAGTATTCACTGCACTTTGTTACATTTTTTGCTGCTATACATAAAAGCCTTATTTTTACTGACGCAGCTGGAAAAAGGTCCGTTTTTTTTACTAGCTACATTATCTAAAAATCATTCGCACTGGAAGAAAATTGGAAAACATATGGATGACGTAGAATTCATTCAAAATAGAACTGCAATTTTAAAAAGCTGACATAATTTTCAATTCATTTTACCATTTTCGATTAACCTGTGAAAAAAAAATTTTTTTAATACGACATAAGTATCAATCAGTAAAGGATGCAATGACTTGGTTTGAAGGGTATTTTCCTACAAAGTAGCATTTTATCTGCAACATCAAGTTCATTTTATTGTACACAGGTTCTTTAGACCAGGAATTACGTTTAGCCACATAGATGATAACTGTAGTGCAATCAAATATATTCCAAGGTTTCGTTCAAAGAAAAAAGACTGGCATGTCAAAATGTTATTTTGATGTAGAGTATCTAGGATTTTAAAGAAGATTTTAAAAATTATTGAAACTTTTTCATTTTTAATAAAAGAAATTCAGGCAATCAGTTAGTATAAATATTTATAAATAATTTTTTGATCAGCTATCCTCCAGTTTTAAGAATATAAAGACTTATTTTCAAAAACCCTATAAATATTTCTTTATACAATTTTATTTTGTTTCATTAAAAAATTTCATCAATGAACATATAAACCTTATTCATTAAAAATGATTATAGTGGGTGATTCAGTTTTTAGGGACAGTCACAAAAAATGATACTTCTGTATTTTAGTTGAGGAAAGAATCCGAAAAACACTGGATGAATAGTATAAATGATTTTGCTATCGTGCATTTCTTCATTATTTTCAGCTAACATAATATAAAATAAAAGAATATAATATGAAAAATAGAATGTATAAGAATGTGAGACAGCACTTAGTGATATTTATTTTGGCCTCTCCAACGGCTTCAATGTGTTCTAGGCATACTTTCTATGCAATTTCTTTAATTACAAGATTGTCATGCTAAAAATTTATTGATTTTTCAATTAGTCGGATTTTATTTGTGATCATTTCCTTGATGATTTATTTCTTTCTTATCTTCCACAAATGATTGATAAAATGTATATCCGGCGAGTTGACAGGCCATGGTAGAACTGCCATAATATGGTCTGCCATGAATGCTGTAATGCTTCCGGCATTATGGCAAGGCGCTGAGTCATGTCTCAACATAAACGCGTTTTTGACATGGAACCTTTATTGAAGATGGATACCAAGCTATTTTCATTATCACCTAAAATAAAAAAGAACTGTAATAGAAAAAAACTCACTACTCTCCATATTTGGACCGGGAAAATAGGAAAAAGAGGGCTGTACTTCTGACTCAATGTGCAGGAAGCTGGCATGTTATTTTCCCAACAACTTGTCAGAGTACACTGAATTAAGAGGACTTGACTAATCGTGGACGAGTTAAAAAGCCACACCTCGCTGAAGAAATGTAAAAGTAAAGCCTTAACTAAGCTCATGGACGTTGTCATATGATGACTTAGGTCAGTGTTCATTGTTATATTAATGTATACATAGGCGTAGAGTTATATGGGCCCGTGGGGCTCGAGCCCCCCCAATAAATTGTGAATAGGGGCTGAGCCCACCCAATAATTTACCCCTAAATACAGAAAATTAATTTATACTAACATAAAAAAAGTATTTCACGCCATTTACAAACGTTTAAAAAAACCTTTACTTGGACTTTTAAAAATTTTCTTCTTTTGATTTCAATCATGATTTAGTATTCATTGTGACGCCACGTAACACACAATGTTACTATAAGCTGCCCTCACCAGGCTCTGGTTCATTAAAATCATATTATGCAATGTAAAGTATGAAATAAAGAAAAGTTCAGATGTGTCTAAAATGCACTATCTCATCGAAAATGTTTTTTTTTTTCCTCCTTTGGATTTTTTACACTGCTTCTATTTTTAACTTATAACATGGTAGTAAGATACTAACATGGATACTTACCTTACATAGGAGTAGAATTTTATAGACCCATAGAGCTCGAGCGCCTCCAATAATTTACACTTATATATAGTAAGTCATAGCTGCCAACTACTACGGAATATAATTAACCATTTTTTGTAAACAGTATATTTTTTAATTATTTTGTTTAAATAGCAACCAGCTCGGGCGCGCAGCACAAAAATTTTGCTATATTTTAAGCCGAAAAATCATGTAGAAAAAGTGGTTATATATATTCCATGGTAGTTGGCAGCTATTAGTAAGTTATATGTACGTGAATCAGTGGCGTAGCCAGAAATTTTTCATGCGGGAGTTACGACTTCTGCAACTCACATACATGTATACGAGTGTATGATAAGGGAGTGAAGAATATACATTTTGTATGGAAAAAAATTCCTCATGGGGGGGGGGGGTTGACCCCCCCTAACATCCCCTTGGCTACGCCACTGACGTGAATATATGTGGCTGTGGGGCCCGGCCCCCCCAATATTTTTGAAAACTTTACGCTTATGAATGTATAATAAACAAGTCAGAACAATATTTTTCAAAATAGCTGATCTAAATTCTCTTTTTCTGGTACGTTTCTAGAATGAGTCAGCATAGGAGATATTAGCAGAGAAAAGCAGCTGTCCAGCGACGCCCAGGTAAAAAGTATCCCCACGACTGCAACGTGGAGAGGGAAAAATAAACTTTTAAAATTATAATGTGATCTGCTATACGTGATAAAAGGTTTAGGTGTCTTTACATTGTACAAGGTACCATGAAACAACACCACTACAGGAAAGCCTTACAAACTCGCCTGATACACAAACTTCAGGTTCCCTAAAAATGAGGAGTTCACGTTTATGCATGAATCAGCCCCTTGCCCTAATGCCAGGAGCATGACACCATTCATGGAAGACCACATTATCCCAGTCTTACCGGTAGAGTTGCCTGCACTGGCAACTCTTCGAATAAGAATCCTCGAAAATTTGTGGGAGCTAAGAATGAGAGAAATCATCAAGGAAATTGTCACAAACAGACGCCAACTAATTGAAAAACCAAAAAATGTCTGCCATCATAATCCAGAAATCAAAGAAAGTGCATTGAAAATATGCCTACTCTACTAGCAATTTTACTCTGGCCATCATCGGCTGGATACGTGACCGGTGGCAACCCGAGCAAAATTTGTTAGTACGGAGGCAAAGAGAAGCCGTTATAGACGCCAGAACAATTTTCATCCGATAGTGAATGGCGTTCAGTACCTTCTGCTTTTAAATATTAATTTTATATTTTTTTAACTGAAAATAATTAAAGAATGTAAAATAAATGAAAACAGAAACATTTATCCTACTTATCCAGCGTTTTTCGTATGCTTTTTCGCAACTAAAATACAAAAATTACCATTTTTTGTGACTGTATTTTTTTGTATCCCTAATAATCTCTACATACTAAGTTTTTCTGCGCGTCTTTTTTAATTAATTTGCTTTATATACATTCACTAAAATAGATTTTTATTTTAAGTTGAACGGGAACTTTATTTGACTGTCTGGTGATTAAATCAAATAATAAGCAATCAATATAACTCTTTATTTTAATTTATTTCCTTCCCAACAATACTTCCACGCTTGTTATTTTATAAAACACCTTTCTTCCTATTAAGATGCACGTTCAGATGCATGAGTCACTCTTGAGTTTCGTCACCTTTCTCCGAATCAGTTCGATTATGAACCATAAAGAAAGATAAAGAATTTTTAGTTTATGGTCAAATATTACCTTTGCTTCAAACAAAAGATAGAAAGTTTCATAAATGTTTAAGGAAATGAGCAAAAGGAAAAACCACTTAAGCATTGAAGTGCATCAAAATAATGTGTATAAAAGGCATATACAATGTAATATCAAAACAAAACTGCATAGGAATTGACAGTTCAGAAAAATACCAGGGTTTTTTAATACTTCAGGAAAATCTCAGTTTGCTTTACACGGACACTTAATAAAAGAAAGTTTCTTTAATCATCAGTATAATTTTTATTTACATAATTTTTATGTTCATCAATAACTTCCTGAAAAAGCCTTTGTAAGTGTCTGTCTTACATTATCTTGATTCTTTAATAAATTCTTGTTTTACTAATTCCACTGATAATATATTACAAATTGTGAAATTATTTTCTGATTTATGTACAGAGAGCGTATAATATAAGCCAAATCTTATTCTTTTTAAAATATGACTTTTCTTACAAAAATTCGACTTTTTTCTTCATGAATGTAATTTTTTCACTTGGAATATTTCATTTTGTCCTGTCGGTGACCATTTTAAAACAGACACATCATTGAGCTGCAGATTTTATGCAGTTGTGATATTGCTATAAAACGTGCTAGCACAAAAATCTTGCATTAAAACACTAATTAAATTAATTTTGCTAATACTGAATATTAATAAAAGGCAAATTTTTCCAAAAATCGAATTCCAGGACCACTGGAATATTTTCAATTAAGTTAAATTTTCCTGTTAGGAATCTTATGTATCTTTTAAATAAAGCAACGTACTCTGAATTAATTAGCGTTATCACTTCAGACTCTTTAGATCACTTTAGTATGTAACAAACATGCAAGAAGCTAGACAAAATGGCCGAAACAGTGCCTTTGTGTTAAACGGTTAAACAACATTTTTAAATTTGCAAAAATGTTTGTTTAAATCATTTTTCTTATGTACATCCGATAACTAACCTTTCAGAAATGAAGTTTCTGTGGTTTGAGAAATCGGACAATTAGCGCATATCGCACGACATTGAGATATGGCCTCTTTGCAAATAATATTAGCTGATTATTTACAAATACCACATTTTATTCAAGTTATATGACTGATCCTTTGTCAAACTAAATCGACTTTTCACAATCATCATAAGAGTTAAGTCGGCAGAAGGAATAAAGTCTCAAGGGAAACAATATTTTCAGCTAACCTTCGTCCTCCTAAGTGGAAGCCATTTTTGGCCAAGTTACTGTAAAAATATATTGAAAATTAGCTGCGTGCCCGTTCTTCGCAAGGTAGGAAACGAAAATTTTCCTTACATGTGTTATTCGAATTAATTCCAGTGATGTGGAATCCAAAAAAGAGCAAAGCTGTTAGACTCTTGACGTAAAGTTTGCGTCATGACTACTAACCTAAGATCATTGCAATATAACTGCAGAAAAAACTATGACAGAGTCATTCTCGATCAAAAAAAATTATAATATTGACGGTTTGCAGAGAACTCCTCACTTTCAAAATTTCTTATTTCTGCATCATACTGCTTTTTAGGTTCAAGTTGTAGCATTAAATACCTCAGATCCCACTTGAAATGGACAACCATTTTATTTTAAAATAGCTGCCCACCTGTTCTTCATATTGGAAGAAGCAAATATTTCACTAATATATGATCATAACCGCATGTGACAAAACAGAATTTCATTTTTAAAGGCCAAGTAATCTCTGTTGAAATTACTGCGGGATATATTAATGCAAATAAGAATTATTTATCGTTTAGTTAGTTGTAAGACAATCGCTGAAAAATTATGAATAGAACAGTTTTAATTTCAGGAAATATTTATAAACTTTGTATATTTTGATTTATTCACATATTCCTTACAAATCTACTAATATTAATACTATCCGTATATTAATACTATCCATCTTCGCTTCTCCCTCTTTAATGCTTTTTAAAAAAACAGCTTAGATTATTTGGTACAAATGGGACCTTTTTATTCTATAGTGATTCTTTGCAAATTACGCGTTATCATAAACCATAATTATTTCACATTATGGTTGCCATTAAGGTAGCTTTCCATTAAATATTTAATTTATGTTTAAATCTTGTCAGATTGGTGTATTCAGCATCTTGAAAGGCCTTTTAAGGGGTTCTAGTGCGTATTCAAGTTACATTTGGAGAAAACCGACCAAAAATCATGTCCATAAAAATAAATAAATGTTATACGTTGAAAAATAGTGCTTTAAAATTATTGCTACAACTACAAAGAATTTTTCTAAATGATTATCCGGTATGACAAAGCCAATGTCTGCTTTCTGGCTTTTATTTGTGTCGGGTAAACAGCTATAAGAAAGATTTCATGCATATATTATTAGAAATAATTAAAATATTTGAACAAAGGAAAACTTATTAAAATGATAGCATGTACTTTTTATATAAAATGAATATTACAGAACGCAAAACAACATAACTTTAGAATAAAATAAGAATCATTGCAATAATCATGCATAAAAGAATGGTGTTCTTATTTCAAAAATCATAATACAAGCACTTTGGTTTGCTTTTCTAATAATCAAATTTAGATTAATAATTACTATTCAAAGTCACTGCATTTTAACAACAAAGTTAAAATATTATTCTTTGATGGTAACATTTTAACGATCCACATAATAAAAATTTTGGTTCTTTTCTACAGAATGGCGCTTCAGAATAAATTTAATGAGGAAAACAAATTATGTTCGGAGCCATGAATTTTTAATTCAGATAATTAATGTTTTTTCGTTATTAAATAAGTTTAATGATTTATCAAGAAACTCGCAAATCAAATATTTCTTCATGTAAATAGAATCAAGAGCGAACATTATGTTCTGAAGGATGTTTCTTACTGCATTTAATTTAACGAATTATAATAAAAATTTTCCATACTTCAAATGATTATTTACTGACTCAAAAAATAAATGTTTAAATTTAATTAAAGGTCTCGTGTTGAACTGTTTTTAAACAAAGATATATAATTTATTGATGAAAGTATGTGTGAAACAGGATTTGATAAATTTTGTGATGTATCATTCTACGTGTTTTGAGCTCGGAGGAAAGAGAGTGGTTAAAGATTTTCTGTGTGCAGTGATAAGAGAAATATATCGATTAAAAAATGCAAGAAAATATAAAGGAAATAGCGAGTTCTTCAAAAAAAAATCATAATAACACCTCTGCAAACATATCTCATTTTAAGATTTTATTTTCTAAGTTTGATTAATATTTTGTAAAGTAATAAAAATTAATGTTCAATGAATGCTACTGTTTCTAATAGCTTTTATATTAGAAATTCATTTTCTTTTGGTTGTATATACTTTTATGAATTACGGTGCATGACGCTGTAGGTATTCTATCTGTAGCTTTTCCACACTATCCCATTTTATGTGTGTGCAAAAATAATTTAGAAAAGTAAAACATTCCATCCAAACAAGTTTCTGAATAGCAAAAAAAAAAAAAAACACTCTACAGAAAATTGGTGTTTAAAAGATGAAATAATTAATTTTTTTTTAAAACAACACACATAAAAATGTAGTTATCTTCAGTACACGTGTTTCGTATGGAGAATGTTTACCCTTCATCAGCTGTAAAAAAGTTTCTACCGACCACAAGACTAGAACTCTACTAGTTTTGTTTTCGGAGGTCAGCAGAGTGAAGGGTGAACATGTTTCAACTGAAACGCACATATAAGCATATTTTTATGTGCATAATTTTACAAAGTTTAAATTATTTCAAGTTATCTTATAATCAAGATGATAATCAACCTGTAAATTTTTGTGTAAAAAGAACTGTAAGCCTAAAATAGTTTAGTTGTATTTTTGTTTTTGTTTTTTTTAACAGGTTAACTCTTTGTTACGCTATAGGCCATGCACTAGTGGACTGCGTTGGAAACTGCTTGAAAATCGACGCGTTTGACATCATTTATCTTTCTTGTTTAATTTCATGAATCATGTTACTATGACGCCGAATCAGGATTTCTCAAGCCCCTTATCGCGATGAGTAAAAAAAAAAAAAAAAAAAAAAAAAAAAGATAAATGTTGCTTGTTTCTTCACTATTTCTTTCTCTCCGAACATTTGCAACATTGTTCTGATGTATGTGCTACACTTCTTTTTCTCTTTTTCTTTTCTGTCGTGTATTTCTGAAATGCTTGTGAGCATAAAGTAAAAAAAAAAAAAAACACGTTCTCTCGTAATGCATCACGCTCTGGTAAGCAAGGAAACAGAATGGAGGTATCTATGTATGGGCTGATTTCGGGAATGTGTTGCTGGTAACCCGGGATTTTTCTCTTTTCTTTACCCTGCCGAATTCTGTTAAGTGATAAAGCTTTTGTGTTATTGAGCAGCATCATTCAACCACCTTAGCAACGGCAGATGTCACGCATGAAATAATACCTCGGCGGTTGCACCGAAAAGTTTACTTCTGGTCAGTCATACTGGCGAGTTTGCGCATGAATGGTCTATTTGAAAAAAAATACCATTTAAGGATTCGGTTTTCATATAATTAACACTAACATGATAATCAGCTTCAAGTCGAAAAAGAAAACTTTTTATTTTTATAAAAGCAAGAAAGCTAAGAAAGAAGCTCGGGGTGTATTGCTAGGGAATTTAACTTTTTTAAGTACAATAAAAACGTTAAATAAGGATGCTGAAATTTCGTTTCAGATGATATTTTAACTGCTTAAATTTGAATTTACGAAATAAAATGAGATGCGAGGAATTTGTTCCTTAATTTATTAATGACTATGTCATTTTATCTCTCACCCCCTTTATTGAAAATGTGTCCCAAAAATGTGACATAATATTTAAATACTATTAGTTCACAACAGCTTTAATCTATTGTTACAATATTTCGTAAGCTGTATAATATGCATCACATCTATTTTTCTATAAGTAGGTTACACTCATAAAAATTTCAACATAGGGTTTCCAGGCGAAATACACGAAAGAGGAGAGATAAAATGACATAGTCAATTAATATCGTTTTAATATGGCAATAATGAAACTAAAAATTTAGGGGGGGTTAGGTTGAGGTCTCCCCCTGACGAGGCTCGAACAGCCGAGTTATTTGTGTTTTCATTGAAATAACAAATGCCGTCTGCATAAATTTAAAAGATTCCATAAAGAAAATAACACTCCTTTTTTTGTATCTCTTTTGAACAAGAAATAATTTTTGAGCTGTGGTTATACTTTTTATAACTCTTTGGACTGAAAATCTCATTAAAAAAAAAAAAAAAAAACGAGTTCGTTGATGAAATATGTCCTTGTTTTTATTTTGCCTTGTTTTTAAATACTTTCGTTAAAAGAATATGTTGTTGACCATTCATTTCGAGTGAAAAAAATATATATTTAAACCAAGGAAACTTTTCTTTCCAATATTCTTCGTTATTTGATATTTTTATTCTTCAGTTTTTATAGAACGCATTTGTAAGATAACTACAAGTACAAAATCAGTGCGCAAACATGTCAGTTTAAAATACAAAACACAAACTTTCAGTATAATTTGAACTAGGATAAAGAAAAATCATGTTCACGTATATTCCATAAACGTGGAAATATCAGCTATTAAAAAACAAAAAACCAAGTTCCAGCCCTTTAACAACGGATCCGTTTTCCTTTCGTAAAACAATCACGTTCGCTGTTTATTCCCCCATAGATTGATTCAATCCGTTTGTCTCCCAGTCTGAGTGAATCTGAACATTACCGAAATCCTTCACTAAAATGCAGTAGAATCATCTTATAAAGTATACCTACTATGCACGAGTGTCTCCCTGTGACTATATTTTAATTGTAATGAAAAATTAGAACCTTAATACCATGAAATTGTTTTCAAAATAATGTAGTGCTGTTTTTCCCTACGACCAGTTTTTTGAAGTCATTTGTAAGATGGTTTCTAATTTCAGCACAGTTTATCTGGACAAAGAGAACAGCTTTATAAATTGCAAAATATGTGATAATATTCCATTTCAGTTTTATGATGCGAATATTTTTAAGAAAATTTCATACTGACTATTGCAAATTAGTGTGAAATAACAAAGATATTTTTCTACTACAAGGAAAAAATGGTTTGTTGAATTTAAAGTAGTTTGGTTGCTGCTATTTCAACGGAATAATTTTGTTGGTTTTTAACAAAATGTTTGTTAAATTAACAAAATAATTCGTTAAATTAACAAAAAATTTGTTGGTTCAACAAAAATATTTCTTTAAAATAGAGCAAACAAAAATTTTAAACAAAAATTTTGCTGAATCAACAGTCATTGTTTTTCAGTGTAAAACAAGCGTAACCACTTACTAGTATTGTCTAATTAGTGAGTTGGTTTCATTTATAATTCTTTCATTCGAACACAAAGCAACTATTTCAACACACTAAATTTTTATTACTTCATTTTTTGGTTTTAAGTCATAGCTAAATTCTCTATATGTTATAAGAATTAAAGTTTTTCGACATTTTATTTAATTAGCTAAATAAAGCTCTTCTTCGTGTAATAATTTTTTCTTATTACGAATTTTTAAACTGAAACTAAGTATTCTTGTCTACGTAAGTATATTTCACACTACACTATATCTAATAACGCTATGAATTTAAAGAAAATCTTGGGACATTTAAAATAATTTTATTTCTAAGATGACACATAGTTGATTATATCTAAATTTTTCGATCTACACTTATGACCTGGGCTTGAAACTGACAGTGGTCCACTGGTCTGGGACCACCAAAACATATAACGAACCAGTAGAATACAAAATTTGTTTGTCCGTCGGGCTAGTAACGTCTTATTTACATAGTCGTTTAGTTCCACGATACATGTCGTTTAATTTCAGCAATGAATCGCCATAATCGCCTTTATTATTTCATAATAAGTATTTACATTTTTTAATTCAGCTCTAACCGGAAACCATTGTTTTAATCATGTATATGGGTAAGTGTTCCTTTGGACCACTGACTAAATATTCTAATTTCTACCCCCTACTTATGGCATCTTATGTTTTTACTTGTGCAGTTATCTGTAAAACTTGTACAGTGAACATTAAATAATGAACACTGTTAAAATTTCGTTAATCTGTTTAAAGTTAGTTGAAGTACTCTGCTAAAACACCTATGAATAAAATCTTTTAATTATTCTTCTGAAAACATTATAAAAAATAAAAATAATTTAATCTTTAAAGTACCACATATCTCAAAAAGCTTAACCAAAACCTGTCACTACAGTTTTAACTTGTGATCAAATAATTCTGCGAATGAATTTTACAGAGGCATCTTAAACGATGCTCAAAATAACAAGTTCTACTTCTAATGATTGAAAGAGCATTATGTATAATTTTAAGTTGTTCTAAAAGTCTTAGTTTGAATTCATTAAGTCTAGTTAGATGTTAATGATCATCATAGAGAAGCCATTGAGTATTCAGCTATTCACGCATTACTAATTACCTATATTTTTTATCTAAAATTAATTTTTAAAGTATTAATGTTTTTAGAGTAGAATCTGTCTAACTTAAACTATTTTGAACAAACCCTATCCTATAGAGATTCTTGTTAAATAATTGGTTTTGTAATAGTTTCCCTAAATAGAGGGAAGGGAGAAGGTTCAAATTTGAATACTGATAAAATCTGACAGCAGAGAAAATTAGTTTGTGGAACAAATTACTTTTTCAGAGTAATGTATTATACATTTAATATGAAGATGAGAAATGTGTTTCAAAAGTTGCTTATTTAGTGCGTTTAAAAGTGAATGCTATTTAAGTGTGAATACTTGAAATATTTTAAAATTAGTTATTGATACTTTTAATGAGAAAACTACTTTTTAAAAATCATTTTTTTATTTTTGATTGCCAAAAGTATTATCTGTGAAGGATGGTGCAGAGTTATCTTGCTCTGAATTTTCATAATTCATTGTAGAAAAATATTATCAATCACTACTTGTAATACCCTAATAATAGTTTCAAGGATTACTAATAATAATTCCTATAAAAAATCGAAAAATTTTAGAAAATAGATTAGACCATTATATAAACGATTGATTCACAATGAATATTAATATTTGAATTAGTCTATACTGGCCTCAATTATAAAAACTTACCAAGTCTGTTTTTGAAATCGAAAATTATACGAATTACCTTTGCTACCATTATTCATTAGTAGAAAAACTTAACGATACTATGAAAAACACGTAGAATCTGATACAATTTGCTTTTATTCGTCAGTAGTAAAGAAAAGAAAAACAGTACTTTTAGATTTTTTAAAAATTGCAAAAATAAAAAATGAGTCATAAATATTTGTTGACTTCAAAACTTTAGGATAAAAATATCGATATTTATTTGGGAAAGTTTCCTTCGCAGTTTTTTTCAGTGAAAACTAAACTAGCTGTAGTTTTATCGACTTAGAAACTGAAACAGAAATTACTATCAAAAATTTTAAAGTATGTCATCGAATATCGCCTTTAAAGGAAGAGAAAAAAAACCCGTGCAGATGAAATGTAAATATTCAACAAGAAGGGTAGAAGAATTTATAAAAGATCGTAAAATTCACATTTTTTTATGAAATTGTAGTTTGTAACAGAGACTGTGTGAAATCTCATTTTAATTCATCCTTTATAAAAAGAATGCATGTAAGTATTTATCTGAAAAATGTTCTTTTTCGATTGTTTCATATAAAAAAAAAAAAGATTAATTCAGCTGTAAATTTACAAAATGGTTAAAAATTCGTATCTAATAAACTAAAATGTTTGCAGAAATAAAAAATTTGAATGTCTTTTATTGAAAGAGCATTAACATTAATTAAAGGAAATACAAAGTCGTTTACAGTACTTCTACACCATTTCTTGTATGGAAGCAATACGATCAGAGTTGGATTCCGTTGTCTGAGAGCTGTGATGTAATTACCGTTCCCTGCAATACATCTACTTTTTAAAATAACAAAAGTGTGTTATATGTTTTTAACTTTAAAATTAGCACGTTCATTTAAAATTATTTTTAAGAAAATTTATAAATTAGTGTTGCTTTTTTTTAATTGTGAACATTTATTAGCTAATTGAAACAAATAATGCCCCATTTATTAGAGATCATAATGTTCTGCAAAACTTCCATTTTATGAGTCACTTTTTAACCCATTTATACCTAGCGTCCCATTTTTGAGACGGCATTTTCGCTATCAGTCGAAAACGTCATTTGTTTTTCCTAGCCTTTATTCGCGAGTATTGAACTTCAATTCCACAAAATATTTTAATATGGCCAAGTAGGATGTTGACATTTCAATTTTTATACATAATGATTTTAAATGAAATCATCCCTTGTTCCAAAAGTTGACATCAGAAATGTATCAATTACTGCTGGTGTTAGCAAAAATCGAAAAAGTCGCAAAAATATCCAGGTATGAATGGGTTAATCAATTAATTTATTGATACCAGCAAATGCTCTCAGAGAAGTACCTTCTTTTTTTACCTAAAATTTACCAGATATGTGGCATTACTCATTTGAATGCCAGTAGACGATAGATAGCCTACGGCTGATGGTGCATGTGTTTAAGAATGTGTTGTAAAAAACAGACACATACCCCTCAATTTCATGCAAGAGATGTTGATTGTGGACAAGAAATCACACCTGACATTTTTTGTTTCATTTTTTTTAATCCTTTGACTAATGGGAGACATCTTAGGTATATTCTTGTATCCTTAATTCGTAAATAAATGAGTAGAAAATTGTAATCTATTTTTATATCGTGTAAAAATTTCTAACTGACAAGACCGTGAATATAGATTCACTACACTTATCTTTTTACTGTCATAAATGGGACTTCTTAATTAAAAGACTTTTGATCATTTTTGTGTGATAATTTGTTAAAATCCTACTGGACATTTCTTCAAATCCCGTCTACAAGCTTCTTTTACGGCATTTAAAATAATGCTCCTGTAAAACAAACTTTACAGTTTCACCTATTTGAAGTCATTCAAAAGGTTGATTTAGTAGCATGCATTGTGCATGATACTTATACTTTCGCAATTCGCTGTTGCTGCTCAAGGCATAAAATCATTACTAGTTTAAAAGAAATTGCTGTTTTAGAATCTGAAACTAATTGATGTACACCTTAAAAAGTTGTGAGGATTTTCTACATTTGAGTTTTATAGCGAATTTTATTCGTCGAACTTTCAGTTAGTGGAGATATTTAGGAAATCAAAGCCGACAGACAGAAATATTCTCATATATGTTTGTAAATGGAATAGGCAAAATATGGAACAGGTGGATTTTCTCTTAAGAATATTCGATGCCATTTCGTAAAAGGAAATGAAAATTTTTCCGGAGTGCTGGGTATCTTTGTCCACTCATCCTCTCTTAAGGACGGATCAAAGGCCGGCGGAGGGGATAACCACCCCTCCCGAGAAAAAAGAAATTAATGGAGAAGATCCTAGTTTACTTTCATAAAATGGGTGCGAATTTGAATCTTCCAACTAACCGTCCCCCACGCACAAACTAGCATTAATCCGTCAGAGCCTCGGGGAGATTTTTTATAGGTAGATTCTATGTGTAAACTTCACTGTAAGGTTATAAAGATCAATAAATATGTGTAAGGTTTAGATTCTTTATTTTTAATTTGAAGTCCAATTCAAATTTGTAAAAGCAAAAAATATATATTATATATGTGTATATATATATATATATTAATCTGAATTCTGACACAAAACTTCCAACTAAAATACGCCTCCATTATAGGTCTTATGAAACTCTTCTCTAACCCTCCTCCTTCCAAATCTTCCAATTAAAAATGGTCTCCGCGGTGACCTGGATTCACTTTAATATCCTAACTCCATCGCAGCTCTTCCCCCGACACAACATTCATTCGTTTTCGCATAGAACCAAACTCCTCCGCCAGAGGTCGCTAGCAGAACACTTTTCCCTTCACCCCCTCCGAAAAACACTGATGTTGATTTCCCAGGTCTGCCGATCTTGCCGCTCGCGCAAAGTACCATCGAGTGACAGTGAGTGGTAGCAGTATAGTAGTAAACTCAGTTGCGTCTCCTCGGAGAGAAAACAAAGGGAACTCTTTAACTGACCCCGGATAACCCACATTTCCCAGGTAAGACCGTGAGCTTTTTTTCTTTTATTTTTCCTTTTTCTTTTTTTGCATTATTCATTGTCTTTCGCCCCGAATGCTTAAATTTTCGTCTGCACGCGCTACTGTGTACGGAAGTGCTAGACGGAGAACAGGGGAGCTCCATCAAGGCCCCCTGCTTTTTTAATTGGATTACTAAGCGACCTTATTGAGTGTTACGTTATTGAGTGAGTATGCATTTAAGAATCAAGACTAAATTGTGTGCACGGTTAAATTTAGATATTTCTAATTACTGTGCCGTGTTGAAAGTTTATATATACATATATATGTTAACAATAAATTTTTCTCCGGGTCAATACCCTCAGCTTTACCGCATGCGTGGGGACTTAGCTTAAAACAAATCTTGAAATGAAAGTCTGGCCAGGAATAGCAGCTTGCATAAAATCAGCAATTGTTTGCATTAGTGACGGAAAAGAAAGTGTTTTCGTTATTTTTACTTGTACCAAAAAGATTATATTCGTTAGAAAAACTGTTTTCAATTTATGTGAGTCTTTGCATACTTTTTTTTATCTCTAACCTATTTCTCTTTCTTTTCCTTTAAAAATTCAAAAATTTGTATTTTGCTAAAAATTTTAAAAACTTATTAAAAACAAAGAAAAAGCCCAATATAAATTTAAGAAGGACAGTAATTAAATTTATTTCACTTTTGATTAACTTTTTGCATGCTCATTTACTTGTTTAAATTATTTGGAATATATCCTTTTGTACTTTGAAAATACTAATAAACAAGATACAAATGTTCAAACAGCTTTTTTCGTAGTAAATAATAACATAGTGTACAACTGACCGACCGGTTCCTAAATTTATCAGACTTTAGTGATTAGTCTTTAGGATCTGATGATGACATCATCTGATCTCCATTCAATCTTCGTCCATAAATTTCGTCCCTTCCTGAAGAGCAAGAAGCTCCTGGATGTTGGCATCTTTCGAAAACTTCTTACGACCTTCGGAAGAACTATCGACCACCCTTTAGTTTTGCCGTGCACCGCTTCACTGCGTGTACTGGGGAAGTCCAATGTACCAACACTCAAGTTCGGGTCTTCCAGGTCTGGAAAGTCTGTTTACATGCTAAAAGGGATACCATGTTCCCGTTTTATATTTTATCTTGGATGTGATATGAAAATTACGGACTAGTGCTTCATTTAAAGAGCTAATTTGCAAACTAGAACGTGGGGCGCTGTGTAAGCTATGAACTTCTGAACTATTCGCAAAGAATCAAAATTGCAAAAAAATGATGGATGATTTTTACTTGCAATATAGTTTCTGTGGCTACAAATGGTAGTTGGTAAGTACGAAATCGTAACTAGCCAAGTGCAGCAATTTTGTATCGTTGATATACTCTTGTTAGCACAGTTCAGAAGTGGGATATCGTAAGTTGAGTTTACAGAACTCCCACTATTTTACAAAAATACCAAGAAATCAGCATGTATTATAACTCCGGAAGCGTTAGAACCCAGAATAATGAACTCCTTTTCAATGTTCACATAGAAGACTTAGGAGTTGATTCATGTTTTTTTTTCCATCCATCTCTAAATCTTGCTATTTAAAAAACATTAAAGCGCTGAAAATATTAAATGGATTTGTTGTATTGAAGGGAACGGATCTTGTGAAGAAAATAAAATTTTCATTTAAGTTTTTTGCTATTAGAAAGCTTTATATAACGATAATCATCACTAATTATCTGTTGTTGTGGGATTAAGACCAATTATCTACTCGAGGGATGTAAGACTATGGGTGGGGTGCCCGTCGTGGAGGACTTTCTAAGGGGTCCTAACACGTATTTACGCTAAGTTTCGGAGGAAACCATGGAAAACTCCGAACGGTTAGGCAGGCGGACGTGACCTGATTTAGAACCAGGCACCTTCCGTCTCCCAGTTCAGAGCGCTATTCGCTCGACAAATGGTCGAGCAAATTATCTGTAGTTCTGCTTTAGTTGAAGTCAGATAATCCTTAAACACAAGAATAAAATGGATTTTACAAAAAGTTACAGTGAAAGACAATTGTTCGAATGCTACATTTTTTCACTGTAGTATTACTTATCACTAGCTCCACTTATTAACCCATTTGTGCCGAGATATTTTTGCGACTTTCTTCGATTTTTGCTAATACTAGTAATAACAGATAAATATCTGATGTCAACTTCTTGAACAAGGGATGATTTCTTTTAAACTCATTATATATAAAAATTTAAATGTCAGCATCCTACTTGGTCGTGTTAAAATATTTTGTGGGGTTGAATTTCAATACTCCTGAATAAAGGCTAGGAAAAATAAATAACGTTTTCGACTGATAGCGAAAATGCCGTCCCAAAAAAGGGACACTAGGCATAAATGGGTTAATAGTACTACTTATTACTCATCACTATAGCAAAACCTTAAAATCCTTTCAAAATCTAAAGATTTTTCACTCCAAAATTTTCCATAATCACTTTTTATGTTTTATCAATATAAAAAATCCTTCAAAACATTTCTGCATTACTGCACGTGTAGGTTCCGTTTGCAAGTTCTTCCAAAAATCCCTACATTTCTTTATGAATTGTAAACTTGACTTTACACGAAATAGTCTATTAAGTAAATCATTGAAACGTGAAATTGGAGTTTATGCTTCGTTTGTAAATTCTTAAAGCTTCCTTTGCTTTATTAACCATAATGAATGTAAAATTATAAATATCCAAAATATCTTAAACATGGATCAATATACAAGTACATGTACTGCTCTATTATCATTACTTTTTAATAATTTACGATGGGGTGCGTGAATGAAATTATTTTTAAATTCTTTTTCAATTATTTTCAATCCCATAATGCCTGTCGCAAATATTACGTAAGAAAAATAGTAACGTGTAGTCTAGACATGAAATTCATAGAACGTGAAGGAAGAGTAAGCGCAAACCTTTCATTTCCGTAACAGGAGGGAAAAAAAGAGTATAATCCCCCTAACTTTTGATAAAATACGCAAGAGAGAAAATTCTAATTTACATTTTAAAAAATCGTGTAAAACATACTTTTTATTTCTTGCATGGTAAACAATGAAAGGAAGTTAAGATTACATAATAATAGAACTTACTTCTTTAATTAAATTTGCATAGCATTCCTCACTTTTTCAAGCACTTGCATTTTTTTATAGCGAAAGCAATCCAGGGCAAACAATAAAAATGTAGTCTATTCCGTAGTAATGGCTGCGGTCCCTTTTTAATGTGAATATTAGTTTTACGAGCTTTATTAATTAATTCGCATACGTACTTCCAAATGTTTTAATAATATTACATATTTCTCACTACATTCCTAATTCTGAACTTCTATGCAGTTAGTGTTTTTTTATGCTTTTTATAGACAGGTACAAAATATGTAAAAACTGTGGTACGTTCTATAATAATTGGAATGGACGTAAAGGTAATCGAAGATTTTTTAATTGATATACGGGTGTGTGAAGCAGAGAAGGTGAAATTTATTACTTTTTTATCCATGGCATTTAATTCGTGTTCTTTTTTGTAAGTGCGGATTAATATTGAAGAATTTAAGTGAATGGACATGTTTAGGGACAATTTAGTTTTGAGATAGTCAGCTGTAAAGTTACTAGTAACCTTTCGGTCGTAAGTTACTAGTAACCAGATATCGGTCGTCGTTTTCCGAATGGCTATTACTAAGTCTTTTCTGGCGGTAAAAATTTAGTTCCACATACCACAGTGGGATTCAAATTGTTGCTTCATCCTTTATTATAGAAGTGACTTTAGATTATTCTAAACGGAGGCTTTGTCAGCCACTGTGGCTGGTAAAAATGTTTCACAAGACAGGGAGTGGGCCATTGGGAATTGCTACCCCCGTTATCTGGATGTCAATAATGAAGCTTTTTTTTTGGGGGGGGGGAAATTCTACATTTTTCACATTATGTCCTCCCCTCATCCCCCCCCCCTCCGAATTTTTTCTCTTTACGTTCCTGAGTGCACATGAATGCCACCGTATGCATAAGATCATTTTCTACTGAAAACGCCTTATAATAAGAATGGGCTGAACCAATGAACGTCCTGAAATAAACACTTCTAAGAATTTTTAAGTCATTTCCTTTGTGTTCCAAGCCCCGAAAGTAATTTTACGCAAGTGTTTGTGCGAATTAAACTTCCGATAAATATCAATATTCTCCGAACCTAAAATCTTAATATTTATTTGCATATCTTAACCAGTACTGAATACTGGTACTGACCTGTAAACTGAAATCTTTACCAGTGTACCTTTGAAGAGAGAGAGAGATTGCTGTACACTTTTAAAACTTCCGTTTCAGCATGTATAACAGTGACAAACTAGACATGTTTTACCATTTTTTAGCAAAACAATTTACAGAAAATTGCAGAGTTTCAGAGAGATCATTCTCTTTCTATCAAATTTATTTTGCGGAATCTGTAATTTCATTTTTTTCTTAAATTATCAAAAGCTTATCTTTTATATTTTATAATATTCTATGTGCTTAGTGCTCTCTACTGTAGCCGCATACTGAAAGCAGGGGTCGATGCAGACGAAAATCGGGTTTCGTCCCCTTCACAAAATTACTATCCCATAAAACGGCCCCTTCACGAAAATACAATCGATTAAAACGCCCCCTTCATAAAAATACAATCGATTAAAACGGCCCTTCAATCGCATTTTACTCTACTTTTTAATCTGTTTTATCAATTATTTTACCAAAAAAGTGACTTTTATTAAAAATTGGTGTGAAAATTCACAAGAACAAGTGTTGAAATTCACAAAATTAAGTACTGAAATTCACAAAAAGAAGCAATTTTCACAAAAATGGGACCCTGGAAAAAATTCCTGGATCGACCCCTGAAAAGTGTCTGCACTCACGCAAAATTATTACTTCGTGCTACTTCCCACGATTTGTTGTTTGCTTGTTTTTGTTTTGTTCTCTTATAAACTTGCATAGAAACTCACGTTTGGTTTAGTTTTAGTTTTTTTTTTTTCCTCCCCTCCTGAAAGAAACAAGAGTAGAATTTCCAGTTCATCAGGCGCATCCCTCGAGAACTTTTAAATGATGAACGAAACAAATCGAAAATCGCTCAACCAGGAAACATTAGTATACAGTTTCAGTTTCATTGTAATATTATTACAAAGATTATATAATATTCAAGCATATGTTTGTGCATGCATTTTTCAATGTTTCTCTTGAGGCACTAATGCTTTATTATGAATAAAATATACTTGAATTCGCTAGCGTAAATATCGATTGGTTCGAATGTGTATTAAAATATAGATATAAACGAACTACTTTTACTACAAACATATTATTTATGAATGCGTGATTTGATTATACTCATTAATAACAATGTATCCATGCCTAAACAATAACTCATCGAATGACATGTGTAACTAATGTCTTCTTTGGGTTTTGTTTCAGCTAAATGGGGCATAATTATGGTTTTTTTTCCCAGAAACATTAATGTATGCATTGTTACTCAGAACTAGAAGATAAAGCCCATGTTGGAGGCAATTACAACGGGTGCTACAAAAACAATTCGACAAAAATATGTCTACACTCAATATATTTAATCTTTGTCCACTTAAAATAAATACCTTCATACCTATATACCATTTATACCTATATACCATATAAATGCCTATATACCATTTATTATACACCGAAATCGGAATTGCATTTTCTTCTAATAACATGCGAAAACTTTTCGCATTCGAAAGATTTCGTTTCGTCTGGAATATCGCATCTTATGTCAATGTTTCATGCAGAGGGAATCATTTTATTTGTGAAAAAAAGTTTGGGTAATCTAGAAAAACTATTTTAAACGAATCGGAATCCCAGTTTTTTCCTCAAAGCCTGAAAACCGTGACTTTAGTATGACGTCATTATCACTTGCAACACCTAATTTTGTCACGCAAATGATTAACTTTTTTACACTTCGAAACAAAATAGAGCTGAAAAAAAGCGAAAAATTGCTTATTCGATTCAATTCAAACAGAAAAAAATTAATTTCTTGGGTGGATTTTCAAATTTTTAAATTAGCGCAGATTATCTTCTTTATTTTCGTACATAATTACGAAATTTTTCAAGCGGATCGTACAAACGAAGTAGATTTTATTACATTCTTTGTGCTTTTGGATTTACTTACTTTTGGTGGTAAAAGTTTTATCTTGGAGGGGTTGAACCAGAATTGTTCCAGAGTCAGGGATCAGTGCAACTATATCGTAGGATTATAGAAAATAAAAAGTAGTTTATAAACTATTAGAGTAAAATATCAGCCTATATAAAGAGAAATTTTAAAATAAAATATTACTTCTTGTATGTTATTCCAAAATAAAAGAATTCATTAACAGATAATAGAAAATGCATAAAATTTTGCTTAAAGCAAATAGTCTTGTTTGAAGCTTTGTTTAAAAGCAATTTTTAAAAATTCCCTTCAAGCCTCCTATTGTATACGTAAGTATATCAAAAAGCAAGCTAAGCAATGAAAGGGGTAAGGAGAGTGACTTATTTGAAAATGTTACATCTCTTCAAAAAACACAGACAGAAATATGCGTAAATATTTGAAACACTTACGAACAAAACAAAACAACCAAAAAAAAAATTTACAGAGATGAAAAAAATTAATACTGCTTTACATATCGCATTTAATTAGACAGAACAATGGGAAAATAAATATTACTAAATGCCTTGAGCTTTAATTAGAACACGTGGGACATGAAAAGGTCAAAAGCGAGAGTTGAAGTCGACAAAAAAAAAAAAAAAAAAATCTGGTAAATTCACTAACGTAAGAGTGTGTGTGTATGTGTGTGTGGGAGGGGGCGGGTTGTTTAGAAAGATGTGTACTTTATTTTCTTGTTGAGTTGATGACACCCGAAAGACCTAGAAAATGTAAATAAAAAATACTTTTAAATACTTTTAAAAAATTAAAAAATACCTTACTAAGTACAGTGAGTTTTCAATTTCTCTAAATGCCAATTCCCTCAATGCCTTAAAAGATTTCAAAAGAAAAAAAATGTGTTGCGTTTTATTCCGCTGTTTATGGCATTTTTCTACTCCTACGACTTGATTTTTTTTCAAACGTTTGCTAGAGTATATAATTTTTAGTATGAGTATAAAGTTTAATTCTCCTCTAACCAGGGGCGTAGCCAAGGGGGGGGGGGTTAAGGGGGGTCATAACCACCCCATGAGGAATTTTTTGCCATACAAAATGTATATTCTTCACTCCCTTATCACACACATGTATGCATATATGTGAGTTGCAGTAGTCGTAACACCCCCCATGAAAAATTTCTGGCTACGCCCCTGCCTCTAACACATTCCTTATTCTTGTTATTATTGTGTGCATGCGTGTTTAAGTTTTTTTAAAAATCTAACGCTTTTTTTAATTATTATATGTCCTGTCTCCGCCTTTTTTTATTCAACGTCACTTAAAACTTTTAATGTGGTGTACATTTCATTTAATAAAATTCCATATTCTTCTTAAGTTTTTCTGATGCTACTTAATTGATTTGATATGTTTATTTTTATGTTTTGAAACATAAGTGACTTTTTTTCTCCCTAAATTAATTCAATCATCTTATTTTGTATTATCCATCACATATTTTTGCAAATATCATCATATAAAAAATTTAACAATAATTTTATATCATTAAATACATGTGATATTTTAAGATACTCTAGTGAAATAGAATACCTTAATAAAGTATTTTCCATCGTTTTTCTTCTCAACTTTACATTCCTGTAATACTTTACATTCCTATTACGGGACAAACTTTTCTCAGAATGTTAATTTATCAGAGAATGTTAGTTTATTTATTAGTATTATGTCAGAATGTCAGAATGTCATATATCATATATATACATATATATATATATATATATATATATATATATATATATATATATATATATATATATATATATATATAGAGAGAGAGAGAGAGAGAGAGAGAGAGAGAGAGAGAGAGAGAGAGAGATAGATAATGTAATACATTTTTCATCAATCCTCTATATGAATGACAAAGTTAGAAAACATAATGCCTTTAATCCATTCGTTAGAAAACATAATGGATAAAAGGCCGTCGTAAGAGAAATAAGACGATTTTCTAGTGAAATGAAAGAACTGGGAGAGAGACGTTGTAAAAACAATTTAGCGTCAGAGAATGAAACTTCACTAAAAAATAATGACTGTATATTAATAGCCAAAAGAAATGAGTTAGAATTCTATAGGATTTTTTCCCCTGTAAATGGCAGATAGAATAATGAACTGTTATAATATTTCATTAAAATCATAATTCGTGTTTTTCTTTTTGCCTTTTAAAATATAAATTTTTATTAAGAAGCTTTATAATTTCTGTCCCTTTTGAAAAAGCTACAAAAGATAAAATCATTAACGTAAGATGAGGAGAACTGGGCGTTATAAGTTCTTCCCTGAATTTTCTATTCAGAGACAATGAATATGGGAAACGGTAGCCACTTTACTTCCAAAAATTCCCTCACAGCTACGTACGCGATTAAAGTTGCTTTTTGTAGCTCATAAACAATTGAAAGACTTGAAATTGGAAGACTTTTCAAACGGATCTGGAATTCCAACCAAGGAAAATCCACCAGTTTTGGGTGCAACCAGCCGAACCGACGCTGTTGAAGGAACCGAACTGACGCAATGTAAGCCTCTTGCCACCACTATGCTTGGTGATAGATGATGTCTTAATTAAAACGGCTAACGAAACCTGCTGGTATGTGGGGTAAAAAGAAGCAATGCATTTGTAAGTAGGGAATATTTTTTATTTTAATTAATTAATTAATTTATTTATTGTAATTTTGATAAAATATAACCGTATTAGAAAATTCTAATGAAAATGTCACTCATCTGTTTTTAAACTCATTGACAGATTTAGAGGCCAACAGTATACTAAGAAACACTGGTTCAGATTTGTTTAGATGTTAGCTATTCACTGAGCTGCGCATAATACTAAACGGATATTAAAGTAGTGCCATCCCAATAAAACGCTGACTGTTGCCCTGATTAATAGTTCCTCTATTAAGGCAGAAATGTAAGTCGTGAGTAAACGAAACTGTAACTATAGTCGATATTGGATCTAAAGAAAAATTTTCCAAAAAGGAAATTAAATATGTGTTCAGTTCTTTTTTTTTTTTATTAAGTGGAGATAATAACTCCAAGTAATTTCAATAAAATGAATTAATCAGACTGTTAAAAAACTATGAGGTAGTGTTAATTTTTTATTTGATTTGGACAAAAAGTTCGAAAATCTTTCACTTTTGTCTATTCCGTTAGTCCATACGACGCTTGTAGATCAGAAAACTAATTCATCGGCTCAGGGTAATAGCTTATATCGACTGGGATTACTATTACTGAAAAAAAAAAAAACTATAATTGCCATTTTTCAATGAAATAGGCAAAATAGGTCCCTTGTACAGTTTTTTCGAGCTATGCAATTATTATTTCATTTATATATAAAGTATTTATTTTCATGTTGGTACTAATATTTTTTATTTATTAAAGAGGTTATTTAGAGCTGTGGGTGATTAACCCATACAGGAGAATGAAGGAAAAACAATTTTGTGGTTTTTCATTTTTTTTTTTTTTTTTTTTTTTTTTTTTTCTGTAGCACATAAATTTTATTGAAAGTATTTTTCGTTACAAATTATTTTATTTAATCTGATACTCCACAATAAAAAAATATTAATTTTAAAACAAAACTATCTACATGGATTAAGGTATTTAGATGAAGCTTAGTGTGATCCTTAAAAAAACCACCTTAAATTTTTTATGTGGGGCACCCTTTTATTTTGATCTATGACCTAAAAAATGAAATCCATCAAATTTTCTAATTTTTAAAATGCGTTTTAGGGGTCGCTACCAAAGGTTAAAAATATATTCTTTTAAACCTTTTTTAATAAAGTTTCACATCAAACTGACAAAATAATAATAATAATAATCAATAACATCTTATGATTTTTATTTTCTTGATTATTTAAAGGATAACCTATCAAAATGAGAAATGTATGAAAATTTTTTCGTACAAGGAATCAAAATTTATCGAAAAACAAGGACTCGTTTCGAAAAAATGAAAAAGCATGAAAGTGAAAATAAAACTCTTATTAAAATTAATATTGAATCGTTTAGATAGAAAACTATTTTCGTATAACTGAACAAAATAAACACAGCGCCATAATTTTTTTAATTGACTTATCAAGGAGCACCCTAATGTCTATAGTAGTTAGTGTTAACGGCTATCTATAAAATATGTAAATATCTAAAAAGTCTATCTTTCTTTAAACTAGCAGCCCTTTCTCTATCTACATTTCGCTGCTTAATAATTTACAACCAGTAAATTTCAAGTATTTCGATTACAAATCTTTTTAGTATTGTTATGAATTTTTTATTAATAATAAAACTGGTTTTATAAAGAAAGCAAATTTTCGACGATGTTTAAGTGAAATCTTATAATGCAGAAATCTTCCACCCCCTTGTCACAATTTCACAACCTCCCCCCCCACACACACACATAAGCGTGATATCATTTGTAGACGGCCCCTAAGCAAACATTCCTGTGTGAGTACGTTTAACTACTCCTCTAAAATAACCTGTATATTTATGGTTTAAATGAATAGTTTTTATCTTAATGCTAAAACACATGGATCTTAATCAGTCCTCAAACTGTATAAAATATTTTGAATGGCTATGAAATATAAAATTATGTATTGTGAAAAGGAATACGTTTCTGTATCCAACAATTTCACTTAAATTTTCCATTTTCTAAAAGAAAAAAAGTAGTTATATCATTCTTCACGGAACCATTTCTGTTTAATTTAAAAAAAAAACACAATAGTTTTTAAAACATGGAATTGAAACAATTGTAATTTTCAATTTTACTTGTTGTAAGTTAAACAGCGAAAATAGATAGAAAAGGGGCAAGTAGTTTAAAGAAAAGCAGACGTTTAGATAGTAACTCGTGATAGTAACACTGAAATTAAAGATAAATTCTATTCACGAGAAACATTTGACAAAAAAAGTGTGTGTACTACAGAGTCTAGGGTAGTAAATCCTTGTTAAATTAGTTTTAAAATTTTATGGCGCAGATTTTAGTTTGTTCAATTAAAAAAAGACTGTTCTATCTAAACGATTTAATATTAGTTTTAATAACGGTATTTTATTTTATTTTACGTGCTTTTACATTTTCTCGTAACGAGTCTGTTATGCAATAGATTTTGCTTCCTTTTACAAAATATTTTACACATATTTTCCTTTTTAATAGGTAATCCTTTAATAATTGAAAAAAACAGCACGTTATCGATGATTATCATTATATTATGAGTTTTATGTAAAATTTCACTGTGAAAATAAACCTTAATTGAAAATACTATGAATTTTTATATTTTTAAAACTTGGTAGCGACTTCTAAAACTCATTTTAAAAATTTGAAAATTTAATGGATTTCTCTTTTTTGGACCTAGATGAGAACGGAAAGGTGCCCCATTAAAATTTTACAAGTTTATTTAAAGACCACCCTAATGTAACCATTTATTTAAATTCCAATAGATACGGCTATAATTATAACAGCAGTAAAATAAGGAAGAATTTTATTTTTAAAGATTGGTATAGTCTTTATGGTTATTTAAGTTAGTGAGTGGGCCTTCCATCCAAAGAGGTATTTTTACCCTCAGCATACAGTTTGAATTCTTGAAGTAGAACATGATTTCCGAAAAGAATTGTACCATGAAAGACTTCCAATTCTTTTTATAAATTTTTACTTTCATACTCATCAAAGTATTCGTGATCCCGATTTCTTTCTCAAATACCTCGAAATTTAATGAATTCTGCTATGAAATGCTCGTAAATAAATGATTATTTTAAGTTTTCCAGCACACTACTTTGATGCTACTCTTCGACCAATTGTGCAATTTATAATGTAATAATTATAAAATGTTACTTTCACTATAATCCGCAAAATGCTATTTTTTTCTTTTTTTACTCTTATTTTATCAAAGTGAAACATTATTTTTATGTTCCTAGAACTTATGTTAAGAAAATATGTAAAATGACAGAGGAAAATTTCAAAGTAGGTTTCAAAGGATAGCCATTTGATTAAATACAACCGAGTTTTGATTCGAAATTACCCTTTTACAAAATATAAACTGTTTCATTTAGTAATAAGAGTATTATTTATGAAATTGTTTTAATTAAAGTAATTAGATAAGTCCTGCGTAATTCCACCGCATTAATTCGTAGGCGATTTGTGCAGTGATGAAACTTACTTGTTTTTTTTTTTTTTTTTTTTTTTTTTTTTAATTAAACCAAATCTAACAACAAAATCTTAGGAAAACAAGTATTATTACGAGCATTTTTTTTCTGAGGTTTATGCAAGTAAAGGGTGTTTCAAGATTTTAATTATATAGGAAATTAAATAATTTAGTGTTAGGACAACCAAAAAAGGAAAACAATTTGACAGCTGACAGCTAAGGATTAGTAAAAATTCCCTACTATACTAAAAAACAACACGTTTTCATTGTTGAACATTTCAAAAATAATGAAAGTTTGATTCATGGTGAAGGATGAGAAAGATAATGTGATTTAATACCATTAGATTTCTTTCTTTGGGGTTTTTTCAAGTCAAAGGTCTATGTCAACAAGCCCACATTCACCCGTGAATTGTAGGAAAATGTGCGGAGGACTCAACGCTGCGTCAATTAAATTCAGTATCATTTATTCGAAGTGGTCCTGAAAAATTTTGGCAAAAGAGTGCGCATGTGCCAGCAAAACCGTACCGGTCATTTGTCCGATGTGTTATTCCATACATAATCCTATCGTATGTACTTTATGTTTCAATTTAAAAAATGCAATTAAAAACCATTTAATTCAAATCTTACGTAAATTCTGGACACCCTTTAGATTCACATTTCCACTACGCCTTTTTTTTTAGTTACTCAATACTGTCTTCAAAATATGTGATTTTATCTGCATTTCATGCTTGGAATAACAACACCGCTATACTCAATACATTCATTCGCATTCGGCTGCTAATGTCATGTGTTATTAAGTCCACTTAAGTGCGAATTAAAATGTAAATATTCCATTTCACTTAGAATGTTTCTGTCTTTGAAGTCTCCAGTGACGTCATTTTTCAATGAACTTCGCCTTGAAATACTTCGCTATTGTCGAGATCTGGATTTGCAAGTCAGATACACGGAACTGCTCTTGAGAGCTAACTGTTAAGTGTTGGTTTTGTTATCGCATTTTTCTTTTTCATTTTATCAGAGCAATAGAATGCGTAGTATCACATGCTTTTTAAAGGATTCCGGAAAATCTGGGAAGCAATGAAAAACATTTTAAGAAAACTGGCGTTAAATGGTTCACTGTTTAAGTAAGGAATTTTCTCGCAATCATAAAGGGAGAGAAACTTCTTGTGTGGAAGGAGAAACTTTATTTATTGTTAAATTGTTAAAGGCCTGATCGTTTGCCATTTCATTATGCCACCTAGCAGGGGGCGAATGTTACCCCCCTACCTATCATTGGACGAACTAACTCCAAGGCTGGGAATCGAACCCGGACCCAAGATGTGTCAGAATAGCTCCTTAGACACTACACCACCTAAGCTGCAAAAAAAAAAAAATTAAATAGCGGTTTTATTATATTATTATTATTATTTTAAGCATTTACATTAAAATGCTGATTTACATGTCTGGCTGTTAAATCCGCCTGTCTTTCCACCGTTTCTCAATCCTATTTCAAGTACAATATCTGGAAATTGGAATAGTCGAAAACATATAAGAACTCGACGAATTCGGAAAAAACAAAAATAATAATAAGAAATGGAGTGTGAATATTCGACACCTGCCAACAACACATGTTATTGAACAGATTCAGAATACTTTTTTTGAAAGAGTAGGAAATATATTTAGATAAAATCCAATTTCTGTTCAGAAATATTTCTGCTGTTATTTATAAAAGGACGTGTCGCAGTTATTTATTTAAAAGGGATACGTGTGTAGTTTATCTCTATTTTACTTTACACCTTATGTAGCTCTATAGGGAATGCTGGTACATTGAGTTCATACATAATTCGATCAATTTTTTAAATTCTGATCTAGAATTGGGGAAAGTTATAGACACCGATGCTTTCCACAATGCTATGACCATTCTTCAAGAATGCCGGGGGGGGGGGGTCTTTAAGTTTTTTATTTTTATTTAATGTATTATAATATCCGTTAGAAACCATTCTTAAGTAAATACTCAGTATCAAAAGCCAAGTTTAATTAACAGCACCAAAATTTAAATAACACCAAAACATTTTTCAAAAGCAGGGTGTCAATGATTTAAATCAATTGATTTTAATCATGATTTACATCTATTGACTTTTTTTAAAGATTTAAATCAGGAAATGCGCAACTTCTGTCTCACGGGCCATTGTTAGCTAGCTCTGTTTACCGCCAACCCAGTTTGCACATTGAAAAACACGAATCAGAATCCACCAATTAAATTTTTAAGAAAAGGAATCAGTTGTGAAAATTTTAATTATTTCAGATTTGTTTTCAATTGCCTTAAATATGGCGCCAGAAAATGTTCAGTTATAATTTAATAATTGGCTTTTATCAATACGTGCCACCATATTTTTCAAGAGCTTTTATTTGATAACTAGGACATTCCACAATATGTGAGTATTTACGTCATGCCCACAATAAGTTCGATTGGTTATAATTACACAAAAAAATTGAGTTAAATGAACAATTTTTCTTTTTTTTGTAAACAATGTAACATACTATTTAAAAAAAGAACAATCATCCATCTAACTCAAAGTTTTGTTTAGTTATGATGAATCGAGCTTGTTGAGAACCTGGCATAAACGCTTACGATTCTATGGAATTACCCAGTTGCCTTTCCTGTGTATGTATCATATTTTCAAAAACTTTTGCAAAGAAACTAATACTAGAAACTAATACACTAAATACATATTTTCATTACATATTGAATTGTGCCATTACATGCATCAATTAGCCTTTAATATATTGTTTTCAAACTATATTACTTAAAAGTATGCACCACTTGATTGGCCTTTGATACCGTGATTTTAAATTTCTTCGGACCACAAGCTGAAAGATGTTGTGCATAGTACTATAATTGTTATTGCATATGATTGGCATTTCTATAAATTTTATTTCTGAAATCTTCGCTTTCAAATTTGTAAAGTAAGTCAGTATAGAATCAGTCGATTTTGTTTTTCCAAAATCATGCACTTGGCGCAAAATTATTTTTTTTTTGCATAACGAAGCAATATCTTATTTCCATATTTATACTTATCAACATCTATATATGTACCAGTTGTCTACATTTTTATATAAAGCTGTTAAACTTATTTTAAAAATCTGATCTAATTTAAAAATTTGTCTAGAAAAAATCAGATTTAAATTTTGTAAAAAATTGTGCTAATCTGCTTCCTATCTTATAATATGCTTTGAAATATTGTACAACAATTAATTTTTATTATTTTTACAAAACTAAATATTTCCCACTGAAAGTATTGGGGGTTTTTTTACTACTAAAAAAGCAATTCATTGCTTCTCTAAATTGAGCTAAATCATGTTTAGAAAACATGATTTATTATTAACCAATTTTTTAAAAAAATTCAGCAAATTATTCCTTTTTTTTGGGGAGTTAACTTCAAGAAGGTTTTTTATGAATGTTTTTCGTATTACAGTCTTTTGTTAAAATAGTAAGATACTTCTCTTTTAACATGGCCAAATTCTTTACAATGCATTTTTTCAATGTGCTTTGAAACGTTTATTTTTAGGTTAGGTACAAAATTTTAACTCATTCCTTTGATTCATATACGTACTTCATTTTGATTTTACCTTCGACCAAGTAAATTCAATATTTTTTCTTGTGCTTTGATTGGTTTAATTTTTTTTTTTTTTTTAGTTTTTTGTAAGAATCCTTTCAAATGTTTAGTACTCAAAGAAAAAACAATTAAAAAAATAATGTAAAACTTATTGCTTATGTACTTTTAAAAATTAAGTTTAATAACTATTAAGTTCAATAACTTTTTTGTTCATGTATAGCTTATATTTTAAATGTCTCTAAATAAAGGTGTGTTGGGAGGTGTCCGTTTACTTGTAAAATTTAAAAGTCGTATTTTAAAATTTTTAATGCCCATTTTTTAAATTGACTCAGAACAAATAGCAAAATTAATTAAAGAACTGTTTTTTCTCTAACATAAAACTCTAGTTTGAGCACGTCGAAACTCCAGAAATTTCTTTTACGATTCTGTTAAAGACTCGTATCCTCACTATGGAAAATAATCTCAACACTGATCCGCAGTTACTTAGTCACAATTCATTGAGTTTTAGAGTGTCATCCGGAACGATTCCTGCTGCTCTCTCTTTGTAAACTCGTCAAATATCGAAGAGGAATGAGAAAATGTATGTTAAGAGCAGGATTACCTGTCGAGCAAATATTCAATGATGCAATTTTTGTTTGCAGTGTTTGCGGCTTTCGAGTACTTCAAACGGGTCAGATTGATTCAATATTTTGACAACTCTATGATCAAATAAAACGTTTTACAATGAATGAACTTTTGTTCCTGAGAGGTTTTAGAGTCAAGTATCGCAAGAACTTATTTACATTAATTAAGACATGGATTTTTTTGCTAAATCTTGGGGTTTCGTCAAACTAATCTGCTGTTTTTAGGCCCGAAAACTGCTCTAAAAAAATAATCTACGGCACAACCACAAAATTTGTGGTTGTTTTTTTTAATGTTTACAGATTGTTAAAATAAAAATATAATAATTGCTGCTTTCCTATAATACTTGTTGGCAAAAATTTGCTAGATAAGTCTCTCCGATTGCTATCGATCAGTTTACAAACTTAAAAAATTAAAAAATGAATAAAGGTATAATAAAAAAAATCAACAGTTACCACGTAGTTATGTGCGAAAACTACTTCCAACAAAGTGTATTCATAAGCTATTTTAAAGTTATCAGGTTTCTATTTCTTTTGCTTTCAATTTTCAATGATGACATTAACTAAGCTAGCTATTTTTAACAGCGATAGCCAGGTACGTGTTAATGGGAAAGAGTCTAATCATTGTAATGAAACTTTAAATTAAAAAATGAATAAATGTATAATAATAAAAAATCAACAGTTACCACGAAAACAACCGAATCCTAAAATGGCCATAATGGGATGCAACAAAATCGCTGGTAAAAACTCAAAGGTTAGTTGCTCTTCCTTTCATCATTAAAGGAGCACGCTTATATAATATTTCTTAAGACCTTATTTTCATTAAACGAAGACCTACAGTTCGAAATTGCATCTTTTAAACAGATATTATTAGAAAACTGGGCATTATTTATTGGGACTTTTCAGCTGATGAAAAACTTTTGAGTTCATGAAAGGAAGTAAAAAAGTTGTCTAATTAAAACAAAGATTCTTCCGTTTTATTTTGTTTCAATACATTTTTCTTGTAGTAGTTGCTTTAATATTAAACGTCATTATACACTTTTTATGTGTTTCTATTCAATTTTAATTTATTCGACTTTTCAGATCTGACGGTATAGGAGAATTTTAGTAAGTATCAGTAAACCATAATTCAGATCAGGATTTCACATAGTACTACAAAGTACAGAAATATTTTTTTTTCTTTTTCCAAACAAAATGAGTTTTTTTTCGAATTTTTAATACATTTTTCTTACAGTAGTTGTTTAAATATTAATTTTAATTAACGTCATCATACAATTTTATCCAATTATATTCAATTTCAATTTATTCGGCTCCTGATAATCATGTGATGGTAAAACAGAAACATTGACATACGTTTCGTTGCGGTACATACATTTCGCGTGCATGCAACACAGAATCGTTAAAAATGTTCTCTTGTGAAAAACAATTTCTCTTAAAAACAGGCTAACAAGGCAGATCTCCAAAATCTTATGAACTTATTGAACTGGAATAACAGACTTTAGTCCTACTGCAGTAAAACCTGTCTTTACCTGAACCTTTATAAAGCAAAATCGTTTCTTCGACTGAATGGTACTGTTAATTCCTGGTCTGCTGAACTGCACACCTCCCCCCCCCCACCACCATTCAACAGAAACCTTCCTTCAGCAAAAAATTCCTATGCCATCGATCCCTTATGATTCCGTTTAAGAAAATTGTTTCTGCGTTTGTTCTGAAGTAGCATTACAAGTGGGACGGTGTCAAATACCGCAACAAATCAATCAACAATCATTTTCGTCAAATATACAATCAACATCTTTATAAACGTACTACGTTTCAGAATCGCAACATATTTTTAGCATCATTAACTTTTCCCAGAAAAAAAAGGGGGGTTGGACAGCTCAAATCCATCTTCATCTGAGAGTTATGTCAAAAACATGTCTGTTCTCTGGGATTAACCCATTTAAGGAACTTTTATTAGTAATTTCTTTTAGATTTCGGTTTCTGTCAAAAAATTACGACATTTGACAAGAATCTTCATCGATTACTTTTCGCCGCAGTCATCCTGGCTATACATAGGAGCAAAAGAAAAAGCATTTTTCGCCAAGAAATATGTCTTCCTGTTATGGAGCGGGACGTAACTTTTTTAGTCGGAATGGAGGAGTTGTGGTCATTTCATATTCCTTTGAAATAGACATGCTCCGTTTCGTTTTTAGACGAGATATATTCATGACTTTCTATTCTGAAAAGGATGCGATGATAGTCATGTGGGAGAGGTGAATGAAAGTAAAAATATTTTAAGGCATCCTAGTTCATAGGAATTTTTTTAAAGAATTTTTTTATATAGTTTGTCTTATAAATAGTGTGATCGTCATGTGTAACGATGTTGTATCTACAACATGTACTGAGTATTTTTTTTCCTTCAACACTTTCAATATTCTTGACCAAAAAAAAGCATTAACGTTTCTTTATGTCCGTTAAGAATATGTGTCGAATGTAAGTCAAATTTCCTAGAATACTTTTATTAAGCTTTAATAAAGCTGTCTTCTTCAAAAGAAGTGAATCGTGTATTTAAGGAATTCGTACATAAAAAAGCTCACAAAATGCAGTTCATAAAAATATTTCCACGTGTCTTTCGATTTGTATGTTCTTGGAAACACTAATTAGGCATCCAAAAAAATTAGACAGGAAATTTGGCTTATTCACGTATAATTTTTTGAGTGGATTTATCTTTGTCAGAAATAATTCATGAAATATTCTTGATAAAGTACATAAATTCAGTCTTACTTGTAAAATCTCGTGTTTGAAAGACAAATGAGACTGTCTAGAGTTAATACAGAAGCTTCAGTTATATAAATTCGTATACTAACATGCAGTACCGGCCTAAGAGCAGAGTGATACGTGTGCAAGAATGATTTTTGCCGCCCCTTTCAATGAAAATGGGTATATATATATGTATATATATATATATATGTGTGTGTGTGTATATATATATATATCGATAAGCGTACTGTATTTGTGTGTAAAGCTCTTAACATTTTATTTATTGAACAGTATCCTATCCAGGTTTTTATTTTGGGTGAGGGGAGGCGTATCAAATTCTAAGCTAAGTTTCAATTGTAAGCTAAATATCAAATTGTCACTTCGGGGAGAGGGGTTTCAGCCCCCACAATCTGTACAGGCCCTTGGTTGCAGATTTAGTAGATTCCTGAAAACTTAACGAAAGTTTTCGAGTAACGAGTAGTTTTCGAGAACCAAAAGGGGTTGAATCCATCTTATTCAAAGTTTAATTTTCTTTTAATAGAACGGAAAATCAAAATTCAACTTCGTACTTTTTTAAAAGTTCATACGTAAGCTTATATTCCTAAATGAACTGAAGTGAGAGCTCTGGATCACTGTTAACGTCCTGATACACAAATAAAAAGTGTTAATAAACTGAAGTGAAAAAAAAATAAGGCTGCTTATTGAGAAGAGATTGCTCACACTGTCAGAAACCGACAGTGCCAGCAAACATTTCTCTTACCTGCCAAGAATTAAAAAAACCTATAGGGCAGCAAAAAGTTTCTGGATAAGTACAGTAAACTCAGAACCAGAGCTGATCTTTTTACTCTGACAACTTTTCGGTACAGTATAATTACTACACAAGTACATTCCTCGTCCATTTAAGTTATTCTGCCACGAGAAGGTAACTCATGTCATCATTCATACTATTTATCCGACCACAGGGAAATTTTTTTCACTACACATATTGAATATATATTCATTTTTAAAAACTTTAAATTTTAGACGGCATTAATGGCATTTTCAAAATAGCTTCGCATTGTCGTGTACACATTTCCAAATTTCTATTCTTCATATATCAGTCTTTCTTTTGTTTTCTCTTTTAATATTTTTTTCTTTGTAAAATCTCCAAAGTAAAATTCATATTATTATTTTCTACAAACATTCAGATTTGGTATGATTAATATTCAGAAGAAAATAGAATCAGAAATGCGTCTAAATATCACGAGCTTTCAAAATACTTAAGCACTTAAATATAAATACATTTTCTTTTAATCTAAAGTGTATTTCATCTAAGTATTTCATCTTTCATGAGCAAATAAAAATAACAGTAATATACTGATGTTATTTTCAAAGGAAAGAAACTTAGAATCGTGTTGCTGGTCTATTTCAAGGGTTAATCTCCTGTTAGAATAAAAAATTCGGCATTACTAATATGTCAGTAATGTACATATGACATATATAGTACAGAAAAAAAGTATATATATATATATATATTGCATTGTAGATGCAGTGGTCCATGCAGATGAAAATTGGGTCCGTTTTGCGGCTTCTTCACAAAATTACAATCGATTAAAAGGATCCCTTCACAAAATTGCAATGGATTAAAACAGCCCCTTCACAAAAGTACAATCGATTAAAACGGTCCTTTATTGCCTTTCTACCTTACATTAGAATCTATTTTATCAATTATTTTGACCAAAAAAAGTGACTTTTATTAAAAATTAGACTGAAAATTCACAAAAATGTGTTTCGAAATTTAAAAAAAAAAAAAAAAAAATAAGCAACTTTCACAAAAATGCGACTCTAGAAAAAATTCTTGGATCGACTCTTCAGATATAGATCAATATATATATATATATATATATATATTGACATGTTCAAAAAATGTCGCGGGGGGGGGGGGGACACAAACTTGGAGAAGCAAAATGTATTGCAAAAGTTTTATCTCTTGTTAAAACAAAGTGAAAAAAGGAGCTATGTCTTTGATTAAAACAAACATGCATATAGTATATTTATGCATTATTATAAATTTAATCTAATAAATACAAAGTACTACGTTATTTTAAAAAAAAATCGAAAATCTGTAAGAACGTTTTATATAAAAAATCTGTGAAAAGGGAAACAAGCTAAATTGATTTCTACTTGGCTCGACCTATTATCGCATTTACTCTAGATGTTAATTTTTTTGTCTTTAATTGTACTATGGCATAATCTTGAATTAAAAGGCTACTTTTCATCTTGATAATGTTTCAGAAGTTAATGAACGAACACAAATTACACTTGAACTCAATTGAAAAGTCGCAATTATTCATTACCAAAATTTATTCCAGGAAAAAAATAATAGAACGTTGTAATATAGTAACCCCCCCCCCGAAAGATTTAATGAAGTTCTTAAATTACGAGAAAAATAGTTGGGAAAACTCATTTCGCTGTCCGATGACGCGGACTAAGCGCCACTGCATTTTTCCTCCATTCTCCTCCCGTCCTTGGCATTTAAATATTCAGTGGCGTTGTGTTGTTCAGCAACTACAGTTTGTTTTGGCAAATCCCCAGTGCGGTCACTGGCGTGCAATCTGTCAGACATCGATTTGCGAAAGGATTTGCTTTTGCTCTCCCCGGAATGGACAAATGCCGGGAGCGAGATTTTCCCCCAACAACCCCCAGCTTCTCCCGAATAAAGTCTCTTCGCTCCCGGTTCGTTAAAATGTAAATTTCCCTATGCAAATGCGACTGGTGCTAAATCGCTCTTCTTGAATCCGTAATGGCGGATGTCGCCCTGATTTAAAAAAAAAAAAAAACTGTCTGATAGAGTTTAATAGTTCGGAAGCGGGTAAAAAACTTAAAAGTTGTCTGATAATTTTTCGCTTTAAATGTCAAAACTTGTGTGCACCGTTTTTTTTTTTTTTTCCTCAAAATTTTTTTCAGTTTTAGAGTGTGTGTGTCTGTAACACTAATTAACTACGCTGATTGAGAAAGATAGAAATGGTTGAACTTTAAAAAATTGTATGAAATGCGTGGAACTCTGCTTACGTTATTTCTTTTGAAGCAGAAAATTATTAGAAAGAAAATACTAAACAATAATTAGTAAAATAAACCAAATGGAAAGAGAGTGTTGCCATTTTGAAAAACCTTAAAACATATATACAGTGTGTCCCATAAGTACCGCCCAAACTCTGCACAGCCAGATTCCTCGTTGGGAGTACATAAAAAATGTCCAAAGAGCCATACCTCTGCAACAAAGTTTTCAAGAAAATGGGTTCAGAAAGCAGAAACATCATATCCAATGTACGAAAAGAGCCTTTATTGGAAGCATGAACATAGTTTTTTTTTTTTTTTTTTGCGATGATGTTCAAAATGTCCACCGTGCATATCGAGGCTTGCATGCGTGCGCCGTGTAATGGCTAACTGTTCACGTTGCATCAATCTGGTGCCCACATAAATACGCACAGCATGAAGGGGAGGGTCTGTATCACTTGTAATTAGGTCTCGATAGATCAATTCTTTCGAACGTTTTCACTGGAAGGAATCCAAAGGTTACAGATCTGATGAGCGTAACGGCCATAAAACCGAGTCCCTGTCAGGACAAGGGTACGTGACAAGAAAGACTTTCAGAAACAATAAACATGCAGGTAAATTAGATAGGGAGAGTCAGCTTTAATTCTTGATTATAGCATACAAATGGATTACAAGTTATAGTACACAGAGCAAGATGGCAAGCAAGTGATCATAAACAAAATAAAACTTCAGCACGTGGCAGCGCGGTACTGAACCAAAACGCTGCGGGGTGTGGAAGGAACTAGTTTCAACAGTCGCCAAATATCTAATTCAGTGTTCAGTTTAATGTATTTAACTGTTTTCCCTTGCACCGAATGTGACGTCATACTTTGCTTTTCCTATTTTTCTCGAAAAGTATGGGTCATACAGGTACAGCTCTTTTGGCATCTTTTATGTAGTCGCAGCGAAGAATCTGGCTGTGTAGAGTTTGGGTGGTATTTATGGGACACCCTGTATAAAGTATCATTTTTATTATCAGGTGGGAAAACCTGCTAAAAGAACAGAACTAAATACTTTTTATTACCTGATAAAAACTAAGACACAACGTATGCATTTTCTTCCTAAAACTGCACTCAAACAACCATTTTACAGCCAGAAACTAATCTGGAATTCTGATGGTATCCCATGAAAAAGCTATCTCCATAGAGTCTCCAAAACAAAACTCGTGTTTTTAGATACATTTTTTATCTGTCTGCACTTGTTTACAATTGTAAACGAGCCTTTCGTGTTCCTTTCGTTAGTCGAAAATAATTCTTTGAATAAAAATACAATAAGCGTGTCTTTCAACAATAATTCAATCTGTTTCTTAATCCTACGAAGACAGTACACCTGATGCAAAATTTAATGGCTTCTTCCCATCACTCTAATTTGTCTAAGTAGGAAGTGTCAGGTTTCCTTCTTCCCTTGCAGTCATTCTATGTCGATAAATAATTCTGATCTAACATCCGATTGCATCTTGCCACAATAACATATTCCTTCTAATCTGGAATGTGCTTTTCGCTGGGGAACGATAGCTTCCTTGGTTAGATTTAGGGAAGATGTTAGGTCGATAAAGCATCTGACTTATTCATTGCAACGGGATTCGCTAGTCTGATTAAGCAGATCTCCGTGTATTCTTTAACAGATCCAAGGATCAAACTTACTACTTACTTTTTCGGATTCTTGAATTTTCTATGACAAATAAAAGTAGCAAGAAAGTTAACAAAAACTAAACGGTACGTATAAAGATATATAATCCGAGCGATTCTCTATAGCAGGTTTGGGCAACCTTTGAAAAGTTGTGGGCCAAACTTTAGGATGTTAGCGAAGTCGCTGGCCAAACTTTAGGATGTTAGCGAAGTCGCTGGCCAAACTTGCGGATTTTCGCGAAGTGGCGGGCCTTATAATTAGGATTTATATGGAATATTGAATGGTCTATACGGAGTTTTCAAATGGGCCGGATCAAAAGCCGTGGCGGGCCACATCCGGCCCGCGGGCCGGCGGTTGCCCATATGTGCTCTATAGCAATGGCATTGCCCAGGCTCTTTTTGCTAAGCAACCTATTGCAACCTTGCTTTTTTTCTTTTTTATTTGCAGACATCTGATTGGTGGCGCCTGATGAGTGAATTATGTATGCAAATTTCATTTTCCTTTTCAAATTTTTTCAGGCTTTTGTTCTGTCACATGGTTGTTGTTTTTTTTTTTGTTTTTTTTTTATGTTACGAGCTGCTATTCTATTTTTTGTTTGTAAAGTTTTTGATTTTTCTTGCTATTTTTGGTAAAAATTATTTTACTGAGCATAATTAATCGTTGGTTATTGGCAGAATTCCATATATTGTAAGTATAGATGTTTTGCATTATAATATTTTCGTCTTATTTTCAAATAGTTGACGGATTTTCCTTTACTTCAGGCAACTAATTTGTTGATTGGAGAAGACAAGTTTTGTTTTTTGTTATTTATCTTTTTTTTTCAAGCTTTGCTATCATAGTGACTTCTAGAAACCTCCCAGGGCTGCCCAGCAGATGTCATAGCTATTCTAGGAAGTCAAACAATAATTTAGTCATCATCATACGTTTTTTTTTTTTTTGTATTCATTAAAAGAATTATGAATGTTAAAGAACAAAAAATATAGTAAAAATATTAATTTCATCCTATTTTCAAATAGTTGGCGGCTTTTCCTGTACTTCAGGCGACTAATTTGGTGATTGGAGAAGACAAACTTTGTTCTTTGTTATTTCTCTCTTTTTTCCAAGTTTTATCTGCTATCAAAGTGACTTCTAAAAGCCTTCCTAGTACCGCCCATTTGGTGTCATAGTTATTCTAGGGGACCAAACAGGGATTTGGTCATCATTATACATTTTTGTATCCATTAAAAGTATTATGTATGTAAAAGAACTCTAAAATATAACATAAACAAGATTTTATTTAATTTTTTTTAACTTAATGTTCCTAAAAACTTGTGTCAATTGTATTCAATGAGTGTATAAGACATGTGATTGTATATTTAAAAGATAACCCGAAAATATAATGAGCAAGTAAATAGAAAAATAAATTTGATTTCCATCTTGTGCATTTTTTTAATGCTACATTGTCAATAATATATTTCTGAACTAAACTTTAGAGAGAATGCTATTATTTTGGCTACTGAAATTAAGGAAAAGTATGCTGTTTTTGAGACTTCTTCACGTTTATGAGACTACTAATGATTTCTGTCTCTTGACAATGATGGAGACCCTAAATAAGTGATTATAAATGGTCCGAAAACTTTTCACTTCGTTATGGGTCTGATGCATGTTATATTCTTTTTCGTTATGAACTAATAATTTTTTATGATATTACTAAATAATTCCTAAGTACAGTAATATTTACTTGTACTTTAAATTAGATCATTCAAAGTTATCAAAAATCATCTGAAAGTATAGAGATTACAGCTTAAAACAGTGATTTAAACTGCAACTCTAAATATTTTGCTTCTCACAACTCAGCAAACATATGTATATTTGTGGGGGGGGGGGGTTAAAATATCAATAAATCTTTAATTGTGAGTTTTGGTATTTTTTTTAATGGCATGCTGACATTGCCTTTATTCTGATCTACCTACGACAGGCTTTCGGTCCAGAGTTAAGGAATAAATAGCAGTTAAATAGCAGAATTAATACTGTGACTATTTATTAACTTTTATTGATTAAGTATACTTTTTGCATATTCTGTCTAACATTATAGCTAACAAAGAGCATTTTGAGAGTAGATTTTCAAGTACGTGCTTTTAAATTCTCACTCATTGTCACTTAATTCCAAAGATAAATATTGTTTGTTCATTTAAAAATAAAAATGAGACAATGTATTTTATTTCTCACTGTTCTTAAATGTTAGTATAAAAAATCAACAACTACTGAAGTCAATTTTCATTTAAATATATTAACAGATATTATACGTTTATCCATGTTTGCTGCATAATTGTAGCAGTTATCAATTTTAATCAGACCTTCCTTCCAATAAACAGTATTCCTTTTCTAAAGATACCGGAAGCTAGCCTCCTTCAATCTTCTTTCCATTATGTCTCCTAATAAGCATAAACCCCTATAAAAGAAGTAAAATATATCATACACGTACTCCAAGCTCCTTTTTCCTCCCAGTAAATTCCATGGGGAACTGCTAAATGGGAGAACTATACCAATCTCTGATCTCGTTCAGCGCATTCCTCCTTCCTCCATATAACACGAATACGCCATCTAGGGAGTCTCAATGACCCTTATCCACTCAAAAAGAAACGGACAGCCATGGATAAACCTTATTTCACAGCGTAATCCTGCGTCTCTGAAGGAGGCACGTTCATGAAGATAAATTGGTGGAAGTTCCCCCTCTATACGCACACATCCCAAAATGGGAGGCCTCAGAGCAAAGCAGAAAAATGGGGGTTTTTCTTAGAGGAATTTATATTTCTATATTTTATCTTTTTAATATCGCGGCGATATATATATATACACACACATATATATCCAGACGCAAACGTCGTGACAGGCTCCATCTGGCCGTATGAAGAAAGTTAACGGACGGCTGTGTTTATTTGCCAGATGCCCATAGGTCAACCTCCATTTCCTGTGTTTGACAAAAAAACAAAAACAAAAAAACACTCGATAAAGCAATCCATCATAAGAGATGTTCTGCAGTGCACGTCAGCACTCGTATGACAGGCAATAAACATAAACACTTCGAGCAGTTTTTGCTTGCCAAATGTTTCTTTCAAATTCAGTTTTTATTTCAAGTTTTAAAGTAGCATTACGTTCCTCCATAACAGTCCCATGTACAAAAAAAAAAAAAAAAAAAAAAAAAAAAGTCAGTCGTAGGACTACACGTCAGAAAGTGCAAACTTCTTGTCAAGCTTTCTCAAGTTTATGATTATGCAGTTAAACAGGTTTCTCACATTATTGTATTTTTAACAAGCTTTCTCAAATTTATATTTATGCAGTTAAACAGGTTTTCACACGCTATTGTATTTTAATTAACAAAAATAAGTATTTATGAGCGTTTGTTCGCATTTTTATACGTTTGAAATTCTTCGCAAAAAAATTAAAATGCTTTAAGTCTGTAAGGGTATTGTGCATTTATTCACGATAGTCTCACAATTTCACATATTTTTGTACATTTGTACACATTTTAACGCAGTTTTCACTGGGTTAGCAGTGAAAATTTTTATTTTTTAATTGAATTGAATTTCAAATTTCGCTCTCGATTTGTGCGCACATTTAAAATTTAAAAAGAGAGAGGGAGTGCGCGCGCAGTCCGCAACGTGACACATCTGGTATATGCGTACGGTATACATCAGCGATACACATTTCCACCCACGTGTTGAATTTTGTTCGATTTAATTAATAATTATGTACATGAATTTATTAATTGTCAATAACTAAGTACTTACGTTGTAATGAACAGCAATCCTATTTATTTGTAATGAATGATGGATTTATAATACAAATTCAAATGCACTGTAGTATCACACTTATAATTCAAATAATGTACAGTATATAATTATTAGCACTCTCCACATTATCAAATTAACTTTACCGCACAAGAACTATATAGCTATCCAAATTAAGTACAGTTTTTTAAAAATAATCGAAAATTATAGCACCTATCCAGCTAGAAAAAATCTGCACTTTTTTCGCAAAAACATATAGATTGTACTTAAAAAGGGCTTATTTTTTAACATTTTGAAAGTGTACACTTGTTGTGCAAATTATATGCAGATTTTATGCATACTAAAACAAAAATTTACGATGTTTGAAACCATTTTCAGAAAAATCTCAGAATATAATCAAAAAAAATTTTAATCCGACGCCTATAGCCTAAGTTGAGTGGTCAGCTATCATGTCACCAAATTTCATTTCTTTCGTTTTAGTCGTTATTACGTGATGTGCGAACAAAAATTTACGCAGTTGGAAACAATTTTCGGAAAATCTCAAAAATCTAATATTTTAAAAAATTCTAAATAAAAAAATTTTAGTCTAAGTTGAGTGACTACCAATCCTGGCACCAAATTTTATTTCCTTCACTTCAGTCAGTTTTACGTGATGTGCGAATAAAAAAAAGCGTCACTGACAGAACGACAGACAGGCAATTTTTAATTTCTTTTTTTACTGTCTAACTGGGGTCCCAAATGCTTAAAACGGATAGAAATAGCAAAAATTTTTTAATACCAAGTACTGTGTAGGCAAAGTCTAATTTTATTTATATAGATACATAAAAGTTTCCATTCCGAAACTGAAACAACAATCACTTCAAACTTTAGTCATTTCGTCCCGAGTCTAATCCTTCTGGTGGTTATCCGTTCAAATAATGTACAGAATATAATTATTAACACTCTGCTCGTTATCAAATTAACTTTATTGCACAATAGCAATATAGCTATCTAAATTAAGTACATTTTTTTAAATAAATAATCGAAAATTATAGCACCTACCTATCTAGAAAAAGTCTGCACTTTTTTTTTTCAAAAACATATAGATTGTGCACAATTTGTACATAAAATGCGGATATTTTTGAATATTTTGGAAGTATACACTTGTTGTGCAAATTATATGCAGTTTTTATGCATACTGAAAAAAAAATTCAAGCAGTTCGAAACGATTTTCTGAAAAAATCTCAAAATCTAATGAATTATTTAAAAATTGGACGCCTATAGTTTAAGTTGTGTGACTACCTCTCATGTCACTAAATTTTATTTCATTCCGTTTAGTCAGTTTTACGTGATGTGCGAATAAAAAAAGGTTCACTAACAGAACGACAGGCAGGCAAACTTTTTTTTTTTTTTTTTTTTTTTTACGGTCGTACTGGGGTCCCAAATGCTTGGAACGGATAGAATACGCAAAATTTTTTAATACCAAGTAGTATACAGACAAAATATAATTTTATTTCTTTATATACATAAAAGTTTCCATTCCAAATTTGAAACAACAATCACTTCAAACGTTAGTCTGGTGGTTAGAACGCTCGCGTACCACGCCTTGCATCCACAATTTGATACCAGTCACGGAAAATAGAAGGACGCAGTTTAAAGGTAACTTGAAATTCTTACATATAATAACAGATGGCTGCACTAAAATTCAGAGAAAGGAGGAAGAAATCTCGGAAGGCAAGAGGTGCTGTAGCTGGTGCTGTCACAATCCATTTTTTCCCCATATCTATCTGAGCGCGATGGTCATGCGAATTCAGCGCTTTTTCCTTATCCCAAAAGTGTCCAACGTGCCTAAAGAAGTTTTCTCTTCAAAAAAAATTGTTTAACGTCGTCGTAAATTATAATATATCTTCGTTAAGAAAAAAAAAACAATCTGGGAGAACTAACCTGCTGACTTGCTGAGCCAACCGGGATTTATATTGCTTTAGGCAAAAGCATAATGTCATAAATTATACTATGTATGTTTGAACCTTCTTCCATGGCAATAGTGAGAGAAATTGATTTTTTCCCTATCCAAACAAAGTATTAAAATTACTTTTAAACATAAATTAAATAAATAATTCATTAGAGAAGATTTTATAATAATATTTTTCAGTAATTGTTCGTACTGATATTTAGTTACGTAAATATAAGTTCCCATTTTAATGACCTGCTTTTGGTTCTTTAGTACAAAAATGCAATACTCTGCAATATTTTCAGTGATTTACCTTTAAGGAAAAACTGCCGTGCATTAGATATTAAAACTCAATTGTCTGCAACGCAGCTGAAACTTCTGTTTAATTCTCTTGTATCCCAGGCGTTCTAACTTTTAATGTTAAGTGGAGTATTACACATCTGTGCTTTAAACTGAGATCTTGACAGTTCAATTTCGTAGAAATAGAAGAATAGGACTGGTGATGTCACTTTAAATTGATGTTTTCCATAACATCGAAAAGTACCTTACTCCTACAGATAGATTTTAGTAATTTCTAAAACAAAGCTTCCTCGAACAAAAGTTACCTCAATCATTAAAAAAATGAAATCTGTTCTGGATTCAGTTTGTGAAAATGTAAATTTTGAACATGCAAGTATAATGTGTGAAAAAAAAATCACCGCTGTAAGCATTTAAAACTATTAAAAAAATAATGAATAGTGAAACAGCTAAAATCTATCTTCAAAACTAGTTTCAAAAGTTCTTAATTTAGAATCATAGCTGAAAAATCTTTTTTTATAATTTTAATACACTTACCAAATACCCTCTCTTTAAAAAAAATTATATATACGCTAGTGATCCCAAAACACAGTTTACTCCCACAAATGTATTCGTGCATAACCGTGCGTGCTAAGCAAAATAAATGAGTAAATAAACGAAACATTTTCAAATCGGCTCTCTTAAAATTTTACCCAGTTGCGTAATATTTTTCGAAAAAATAATCCTTCACGCATATCGGAGGCTGATACAAATTAGTCTTCAGAGGATTCCGTAGATTTAGAACATCACTAGGAGCGACTCTCTATCTTTTCGGAAGTGCAATATAGATAAATTCAGCTTAGGTGAACGCACCAAAATAAAATATACCGATGAGATTTTTACGTTTACCGGTGCATGGCAACGGCGGAACATGGCGTTTACTTCCTATGAAACAGGAATTTTGTTATGGGATTTATTGATTCATTTGCAGTTGTCTGTTTCGCCTTTGCTCTCAGAAAATATTTGCAACTATTTAAATTCTTTGCGTAAAGCGAATTAAAGTTTAAGTAATTATTTTAAACAGTAAAAGTTTTTTATTCTGGACCCCTAAAACGCTTTTAAAAATGTATTCTTGGAAAGGCATGCTATGAAGAAATTAAAGTTTCAACATTAAGAAAATTTTAGAGAAAATATACGTATTTCACTTTTGTAAGAGATGAAAAATTTTCAATATACAAAATATCTTAAAAAGCATTCGCGATCAGTATTCTTATTTATTAGTTTTTGTATAAGTATTTGTGTTAAGTGATAAATTTTAAAGATCTCGAGTGCTTTTTAAAGTATTTTGAATATTGAAAATTTTTCATCTCTTGCAAAAGTGAAAATATCAATATTTTTCTGTAAAATTTTCTCTGTTGTTGACATTTTCATTTCTTTATACCAAGTCCTTTAAAGAATAAATTTTCATTTTATACATTTCAGGGCTCCACAATAAAAAGCTTTTACTGTTTGTTTGTTTTTTTCACTTAAATTTTTATTTTGTGCTTTTTACTTGCAAGCAAAACACGTGTTAAGTGTAATTTGTAAGGCACAACTTTTAAGGCACAACTTTTAATTTGAAAAAGAAACGCACATCTTGGTGTTTTTAACGTGAATCAAAGACAGGATAACAGCTTTCTAGAAAAGTCAGAGTGTGTTTCACACACACACTTCAATAAATTGGAAGCACCTTGTTTTTTAGCGTGATGCCAAGACACAAACTCAAGATACGATTACAAAATTTTAATTTCAATTAAAGCTTCTAAAAGTGAGACATTCAAAATTCATTACTTAACGAACACTTATACAAAAACCAATGACTAAGAATATTGGTCTCGAATGCTTTTTAAAATATTTTGAATAGTGAAAAAAAATTAAATTTTTCTCCAAACTTTTCTTGGTGTTGAAATTTTTATTTCTTTACAGCATTTCTTTGCAAGAAAAACTTTTTACTTTATGCTTTTGGGGCTCCACAATAAAGAAATTTTATGTGATGAAAAAATTACTTAAATTTTTAACCTTACCTTAAATAACTGTAAAACCAAATTATCTGATTCACTGAAATGATATACTTTAAATACTTACAGGGTCCTGATAAACTAGTACTATCATATGTATAAATGTGAAAGCTTGTCTATCTAGTATATAAATCAAATGTGTTCGATCGATTGGCTTGAAAATATGCACAGATTTTTAAAGCGATGCCGAATAGTCCATAGCGGCATTTCATAATTTTGAAAATCTGCCAGTTCTCCCATTTTGGGGGAAATATTCCGGATTTCATTGAAAGAACTTTTCCGTTACCTTATCAAGTAAAATGTGACCAATAAGATTGTTTTACGTAAAGCTAACTACAGCAAATGAGATTGATGGCATTCTGATGTCAAGAGTTTAAAAATGACTTAGATACCCAGTTATGTTAACAGACTCTAATGAAAAAATGACGTCAGACTTGAAATAAATTCTCAAAATTCATTACTTAACGAACACTTATACAAAAACCAATGACTAAGAATATTGGTCTCGAATGCTTTTTAAAATATTTTGAATAGTGAAAAAAAATTAAATTTTTCTCCAAACTTTTCTTCGTGTTGAAATTTTTATTTCTTTACAGCATTTCTTTGCAAGAAAAACTTTTTACTTTATGCTTTTGGGGCTCCACAATAAAGAAATTTTATGTGATGAAAAAATTACTTAAATTTTTAACCTTACCTTAAATAACTGTAAAACCAAATTATCTGATTCACTGAAATGATATACTTTAAATACTTACAGGGTCCTGATAAACTAGTACTATCATATGTATAAATGTGAAAGCTTGTCTATCTAGTATATAAATCAAATGTGTTCGATCGATTGGCTTGAAAATATGCACAGATTTTTAAAGCGATGCCGAATAGTCCATAGCGGCATTTCATAATTTTGAAAATCTGCCAGTTCTCCCATTTTGGGGGAAATATTCCGGATTTCATTGAAAGAACTTTTCCGTTACCTTATCAAGTAAAATGTGACCAATAAGATTGTTTTACGTAAAGCTAACTACAGCAAATGAGATTGATGGCATTCTGATGTCAAGAGTTTAAAAATGACTTAGATACCCAGTTATGTTAACAGACTCTAATGAAAAAATGACGTCAGACTTGAAATAAATTCTCAAATTCTCATTAGCACAGGAATAGTTAATTTTTATTCATTTATTTATTTATTTTAATTCTTTGTGAACCATGAATTATTAGTCTACTACTAGTCTACCCATGAATTATTAGTCTACTACTAGTCTACACATGAATTATTAGTCCACTACCATAGAGAAGACATAGGATAGAAAAAGAAATTCCTATGCTATTAACAGAACTAGAATTTACATGGATTGAAATCCTTTCTTTTCTGTGGAAGTTATACAGGGTGTCTGAAAAAGGTGGTAACGGGATTCAATTTTTTATCTATGACAGATAAGTGACCAGTGTAGATTGAAAAAATGTTCAAAATAGGGTCGGAAATAAGACTCCATTAAGAAAAAATTCCTCTCGTTCATTTTCAAAAAGTTACACTTTTTAAATTTAAATACGACCCCCGTACAAAAACGTTCCCAGTTAGTAAAATGTGCCCCATTCACTAATGAGGTGATGTACCAAATTTGAGCCTTTCATCATACAAAGCCGCAGAGATAGCTTTAAAGAAAGATGTTTGAGGACTAAACATGATTTTGATTGTGAACGTTTATTGCTAGAGTGGAAAAAATGATTCGGTTTCGTAAGTACTGTACGACCCTTAAAATTCGATCATTGGACGTGATTTTTTTCCCTTCGAAAGCCGTGGAAAAGTGGTTTAAGTCAGCGTTATATTTATATTCATATCTCTGACACTTTTTAAGGTATAATTCTCAAATTTTGTGTCATCTCACGAGTGCATGGAGCACATTTCACTAATTGGGAATCGTTTTGTACGGAGGTCGTACACAAATTTAAAAATTGTCACTTTATGAAAATTAACGAGAGGATTTTTTCTAAACGGAGTCTTACTTTTTTTTTCGGAGAGACTGTTTTCACAATTTACACTGCCCACTTATCTCAAATATATAAAAAATTAAAGCCCGTTACCATATTCTTGGGACACCCTGTTTAATTCACTTTTGAATTTCAAAGTGTGATTTCAAATTACCTCACGGTCTAGCATTTAAACTCACTATTTTAAAACCTTCTTAGATAACAGAATTTTTTTTCTCTGCCTAATGCTTACCGAAATTTGCAATTTTTGATGATAATTTGCCCAATTTCACTAAAAAATGGCTAATGAAGTAATTTACATGCAACAAAATGTTAATTTGGAGTATTTAAGCGTTGAACATTCTTTCCAGCCTGAACTAAGGCTTAAAAAATTATCTAATCTTTCCGAAACTTCAGAACATTTCCAACCAGGATATTATAACCCCCTATGAAGAGGTGACATTTACACAAACACAGACTATTTATTCCTACAAAATCTTGCACGCACCAACTTACTCGCTACGCTTGAGGTTTTTAATGATATAATGTTCAGCAAAAATTTGTCTTACCTAAAAGTTTCATAAAAGATTTTATATGTTCAAACATAATAAATAAAATAAGGCGATTCTCCCCGTGCGTAGAATGGGCTATTTGCTAGTTTCCTTATAAAAGTATGTTCAACCATTAACCATTTGCTGGCTTTGAGAGAAAAAGGTCTATAATATTTATAAATGAAAGTACCGGTACATTTTAGATAAATTTAAACTTACAAATCTAGCGTTTATTTCGATGTTTTCGTTTCTAATCTTTGCAATTAAATATATTCATTCATTTTGCATCATAAATGCAGAGAGATTGCTTAAAAAATTAGTAATTACATAAATACTTCAAAGAGGACCCCAGGAAAATTTTTGCGAGGGGGCCTCGGACTTATGTGGTACTCCACTGGTGACACAGCACGTTGTTTTGCTGTAAACCGATGCTATCCATGTTGGTGTCACCGAAGATTTTGTACTAAAAGGCTGATCTAAGCCAGTTTGTGGCACTTCAATATATTTTTGTAAAATTCATTAGGCCATCATAGTCCACCATTTTGCTTATTCCCTGTGCCGATATGCAATCCCACATCATGTTACTTTTACATCCGTTTTGCGGTTCGGTGTCTCACAGTCTGTCTTTTATGTTTCATCCACTTTGCGCCTGACATAGGTTGAAACCGTAGTGCCAAAGACCTGAAGTTATTATAAAAATCATTAATCTTCTGAACGAAGCCAATTTTAACTTGATCCTCAGTTATTACAGTGTGTTTCGAATGAACTAGGGCTCAATAAATGAACATAGCTCGAAGTTGAAGTCGTTCGATCACATACTGTTTGATCAATCCTCCTCTTCGATTAAATTTGTTTGTTCCGTACATCACTGCAACCGTCTCTTTTTATTATTATCTGTTAGCCAGGATTTCTTTCCAGATTTCCTGACTTTGTGGGCTTGACATTTTAAAACCTTTTCTTACTTTTCTAGCAATTTTCCTTTTCCTGGGTGTTTCAGAATAAGTAAACAGCCAGCTTGTAAGATAACTTTTCTCAATTTGTTAAAAAGCATACATAGTCGGTCTTCTCGCACTTTGCGATGCACTTCCAACTTCTTTTTGAGTTTTCTTGACTTCCATCCTTTTTATAATGATTAATGGTGTGTCTAACTGTTCTGTGAAAGCGTTTCACTATTTGGCTATTTGGGGGGTGGGGGTAGGGGGGCTTTCTCAAGGAGCACTTGTATTTTCAAGCATTTATCTAAATCCACTTCGCACGGTTTTGGCATTTTTGTAGAAAAATAGTATTATTTTTTCGAATACGCCCCATTAACCCAAACAATATCGAAAAATGCTTCCATTTTCGAGCGTCTACGATAAACTAAGTACAAAGAAAATTCAAGTTTCTATTTAAGCATTTCGTGACTTGTTCTTGCATGTTTATAATGTGATGTTTGTTTATGTTATTCAGCGCCAATAGGTAACAATGTACAACATAGTTGGTCATTGCTCATAGTCTAAACAAGTTTCTTTTTTAAAGATTCGAAGGCGGTGGCAATGAGTTTTGGCCATAGCTATAAAGTTTAAAGGAAAAACAATACTTACGTATTATCCCGGCGGTCCGCCAAGATAAATGCCGGACACCTGAAATTATTGATGGTTCGGAATACGATTGGCAACAGTTTGCCAGCACATTTCACGTAAAAATAGTTCGGCGGGAGTGACCGCCGGGATAAAACGTAATCACCGGAAAAACTTACAATTCATAAAATCAAGTTATGTTGAAAATAATCTATATGTTAGGTAATTTAACTTTAAACGTTCAATTTTTAAATAGAATAACAATATTTGTTAACAATTATGCCTCATACATTTTAAGCTAACATATCTCGCTTGTCGAAATTATTTTTGCGATTAGACTTAGAAAATATTGCTCCAAGACTATTTACAAAACTACAAAGTATTATTATTATTTGATTAGGAGTGTGTATATGGAAAATCAAAATCTCGCAAATTGGTTTAAAATGCGTTTCCTGTATCTTCATGGATACGGAATGAAAATAATAATAATAATAATAACTTACACATTTAATGAATTTAATCACAGAATAAGATCATTAGACGTTGAGACTTTTATTTCTTATTTCTTATGTATAAATAAGAAATAAAATTTAAACATAACGTATAAAAATGCATAAATACGAAAAAATTTTTACAGTGCTCCCCCTTTGTTGTTGTTGTTGCTTTGTTAAGGCAAAGCACACTAGGGCAATCTGTCAAAAGAAAGAGTGCCTTGAGCGGAGGACATTTTAAGGGGTCTAATGCTTGTTCACGTTGCATCTGGAGAAAACCGACCAAAACTCCAAACCGTTAGATCGAAAACCGCGCGGTAATAAATAACCAGGACCACGTTCCTTCACACTATAGCAGTGTACCAATGTTCTGAGCCTCATCCACTCGGCTATTGGTCGATACAACTCGCAGTTTTTTTTTTCTTCTTATTTTTTGCTAGAGAGTGGCTTTTTTACATTATTATTTTCAGATACGGGAGCTCGTAATTTCATATAAAAATCGGGGTTTACTCTGAGCCAAGCCTAATACGATCGCGTGGCATCTCATCCGCTGCTATGAAATAAAATAGGCAATGCATGACTTTCAGACGAGAAAAATGCAGGTCGTATCCGCCATAAAACGTGAGAAAATGCACCGCTTTCTCTCCCCACTCCATTCAAAATTCTGAGAAATTTTCCATTCTGTTGCAAGTTTATGTGTGCCATAAAATATTTCCGTGGAACTTTGGCGCAGAGGAACAATGGTGAAAAATAGAATTATAAATATCAGCTTTATATTCAGAGATATTTTGAAACACAACTGTGCATAGGGTGATTTCATTAATCAAATGTATTCATGGGACGTTAACCCTTTGACACATTTTTTTCTTTTTCCATTAATTTCTACTACCACTTAAATTTTGATGCATCGTGAAATATTTTTCATACGAGCAACGAGTACATTATACATTATATCCATCATATGTGCTGGAGTAACTTAACCTGACGAAACAGTGCTGTATTTCAGCATACTTTTTGAATTGTAATGATGAGGGTTGTGCAACTGATCAATCCTTAATTTGTATGCATAAGATGTTTGTTAGTTTTTGCCAGTACGATAAGAATACGTCTTTTATTTTACAATTGTCTTAAATTATTAATTCGTTTTAAAGTAACACACAAACTTTAACAAACTTTAAACATCTACAAATTTCAATCATTTTTAGAAAATAAGTCAGTGTAAATCAAATTGTAAATTGTAGAAATAAATATGTTAATTTTAGTATTTGAAATTTTTTAAAAAGGTCACATTGAAAATTTTATTATTCTTAAACGTGTTTTGCTTTTATTTTCCTGTGTTTTGATTTTTTTATGAAAACAAGTAATCACATAAAAAAATTTTCAATGCTGCACTTAAAAAACATTATGTAAAATATACTATAATAGAGTGAAAATTAACAGTAAATTCATGAAGTATTTAAAAACATTAAAAGTAATTTATACGTAAAGTTCAGTATCTAGTTTGCTTATTTATTTACTAAACATGTAAAGGGGTTTCCTTAAAGATTACGTTTAACATAAGTGGACTTTCTATAAATGCATTTTATTATTATTATTATTTGTAATTTTAAAAAATGTCCGTATTAAACAAATGAAACCACATGATTTCCACAGAAATAGCTCCATCTCCTATCTCCTTCTCGTCTCATTCAGTCAAATACAGTTTATGTGATGACGTTTGACCCGGGGATGAGGCTCAGGCATAGTGTCAGCGAGTCTCAAGACTCTAAAAACAAATAACACAACTCCAAGAAAAAGGGCCGAAAATTTGTACATGACTGGAAAGGAAATGATACAGTAAAAATTTTTTGTTTTTAAGTGAACGAAATTCAAACTACTTTTTAGTACACTATAAAAAAAGAATCGACCGATTACTAAGAAATCTCTAGGAATCAAGGTTTCCATAAATTTTCGTAGCATTTTTACTAAAGAAAGTCAAGTACATCAATAGAAGTGTAACTGACTATACTCGACTTTCTTTAGTAATAATACTAAGAAAATGCATGGAAGCCTTGATTCTGGGAAATTCTTAGAAACCGACCGATTTTTTTCTTTTTATAGTGTACCCCTTTATACATTGCATACATATCCTTATTAAACATAACAGACATTTTTAAAAAATCTGAGAGATAAAAATCCCACTTTTCCTAGATTTTACTATAGTAATTATTGAGTTGTTCATAGAAATAAAAATCGTGTTCATAGGATTTCGTCTCAGTTTTAAAAACAACAGTTTCAAAAGAAATTTTTTTAATGCTATGCTGAACGTGGCAGGTGACAGGAAGGAATTTTAATTTCCTGCCGTACTTTAATTCGGATGTAAACTGTCACGTTCACGAGATGGCCCTAAATATAAAGTTCTCAAAATAAACTAAAACTTCCTTATTACATGACAAATAGTGTGTATCTCAAAAACCTTTCTCATATATTTAAAGAAGGGAAGGCGGAATTTATATTCAAAGACCATTTTTAAACATTTCAACAAAGCGCTTCGATTTTCTTTTTACAGATTGCGACTTCTTAAAAAATGAAAGGATGATTTATCTTCCGTCAGGCAATAATTTAAGGTAGTACTACTCAATATTTTTATAGAAGATAAAGAAGTTTGAAGAATCGTCTTCCACACATCTTCTAGCATAGTCGAAAAATGCTTAATTTCGTTTTGTCTGTCGGTCCATATATGGACCAACTACCGGAAATCTATATAAGAACTCTAATATATTAAAGTGCAAGGGCAATAATTCTTTAATTTGTATTTTATAAACATTAAGCTCTTTGGAATTAAACACGTTTAATATGTATTTTGTTCGTATTAGTGCGTATTATTAAGATTCATCAAAAGTGTGCATTTAGCATTTATAACTTTTTTTAATGGTACCACCCAAAATATTCTATTACATTAATGTATGGGTAGCAATCGTTTAACTTGTATATTTTAAAAGCATTTATTTGTGTAAACGAAAGTAAAAAATCAGAATTTCTTATTGATATTTATAATAGCATGCTTTCCATTCAACATTTTTTGTTTTATTGGGTTACAAAAAATTGCATTCATAGGTTACACTACAAGAACAGTGATTGAGAAAAAAAAATTAGGGGTGTTGTTTTCGTTACTTTGGTTATTGATCATGCATTTACCATATACATACACTATTGTACTTTAAAATGTTATATAATCTATTGGAGAGAGTTTCATAATCGATATGTTTGACAAGATTTACCTTTCTTGTTCGTCCTACATCATACCATTTTTAAGGTAACAAGTTCATTGTTGTATGCAAGAATCATGGATCCACAAATTAAAAATAAAAAGAAGGTAAAGGCAAAATTTCTTACAAAAAGGTTTGATTATTATTAATTTTCTGACAAAAATACTAATCTTCTTTGGACTTTTGGTTATATCTGTCCAAAATAATATTTTCATTCAAAACTCTGTTGCTTCATCTCAAATTCTAATTTCTAGATAAATCAAATCTCAATTGCTCATGCTCAAAATAAAATCAATCAAAAGGAATTAATAAAGGAAAGCAAGAACTCAATAATAATAAAAATAATGGGAATAAATAAATGTAAGAGATTTATGAAATTTAAAGCAAATTTTGAACGCTCACTAAAAATGACTTTTCAATAACTCCGAAAACAAATTTTTCAGAAAACGTTAGATACGCGGTGTGTATTCTATAAATAAACAGCATTTGAATCTTAGATGGCGTCGGTTTAAGCCGATTAACTCTGTACGTTCTGTAGTATGATTGGAAGAAGACATCGATTGGATTTCCGAATTTGTACGCCTGGATTTTAGTTCCTCTAAAAAGTTCAGGAAAATATCGCTTAAGTGCAGAAATCTTCGACATTTGTACCGTATTACATTTTTAAATTTCAGTAATGAGAAACTATTTAAATACTATAAATATTTAAGCTATTATACATCTAATGTTGTTGTCACTCGTTACCAGAAAGAAAATTATATATTCCTTCTTTTAAGTCTTATATGGAGTTCATTCTATCTTAACCATAAAATGTATACTTTGAATACTTCAATTTTAATTTGCTGTACGAAATAAAATCATATTCAGCCAGAAAATCAAAGCTTCCATTATGCTTATGGTGGCTTTTAACTCTCAGCGGATGTAAAAAGCATAGTAATTTTGCCTTCTGAAAAATTTGTAAAGTAATAAAGCTATTTCATAAATATTAAAAGCCGCCGTAGTGCTTCAATGCATTGTGGTCTTTAGTTCTTGAAGGTATGGATTTAAATCGTGTTTCTGGAATGAGAGTGTGTCATAAACATTTCGATTCAGTTCAGGTCTCCAGTTAATTAGGCCCCTTGTGTACATAAAATGTTACAAATCGAATGATGAAGAACAATAGTTATGTAACTTTCAGTTTGAAAAGTTTTCAGAAAAGGATATTCTTGGTTTCTTCTTGGATACTGCATAGCTTTTTAAAATTAAAAAAAAAAAATAAAAATAAAAATATGATAGAGATTTGATAAGTTCGGATTCTTTCTTCACAATCTGTATAATTCACCATTACAAACATTAAACCTTATTGAGTTGCGAAACTTTATTTTTGCGAAACAAAATTTCATAAACATAAAATCGCACTTCAAATTGAGCAGACGAGCAATGTATTTAACAAAATATTTAGTGCTTAAGTTTCCTTTTTTTTTATTTGCGGACAGATTAGTTAACATTTAGAAGAGTACATAGTACAGAAGCTTTTAAGAAGCATTTGGAGTTTTTTCTAGTCTTTGACTTTTAGATTTAAAAAAAAAAAATCAAGAAAGACGTTCTACCATTATTAAAATAAGAATCCAAAAAATGCTGCCAGGAGCAGACAACGCCTCCTCCCTGCGCCACTGTGTATCGATTCTCTCCAACTTGTAATCTTAGGGTAATAACATCCAGTTGGGGATTGGGGAATTTCCTATGAAAATTTCATTTTTGTAACGTGACGGGATGTGCAGTCCTCCAGGTTGGCTAGAAGAAGTACTTACTCATCGTTCCTCCTAAATGTAGCGTACGTCAATGACACATCATTCTAGTATAAAACAGGGTACTCGTAAAATGAACTTAGGGATTGTCTGATGAGAAAGTCTTATATTCTGAACTGCCGAAGAAAATTGTTTGGTGCTAGAGTAAGTCTATTTCTATTAAAAATAATACTCATTATTGCGAGTAAGTCATTGAGAACACTGGGGGGGGGGTCGAATTTGACAGACTTTCGTCAGCGCTTTTTTAACCCTTTAACGCGCAGTGTTCCCGATCTGGGAACACCAAAATCTGACGTTTTGCCTGTTGCCAGTCACGAAGAGTAGATTTGATTTCTATAAAAATAGTTGCGGGTGACATAGCTCCACGAGAATACTTTACTTTTTAGCACGTCATTTCGTGTAAAAAAATTGTCACGGTTATTTTTAACAGCACTGACATCTGCTGAAAAATGGAAGAACGCGCGAACAGCTGGATAGATTGCCCAATACTGAAAAAAGGGTAGCCGTTGCCATCGCTCGACTTAACTACTACCGGCAAGATGGCGGACGATCGAAACGTTCATCGCGTACCACAGATCTAGAGACCCTTTTTTGACGACAGCTGGCTATGCGGCACAGCCAGCTGTCGTCAAAAAAGGGGTCTCTAGATCTCTGGCACGCGATGAACGTTTCGATCGTCCGCCATCTTGCTGGTATTTAAGTCGAGCGATGGCAACGGCTACCCTTTTTTCAGTATTGGGAAAGGGTTGCGCCTCAAAGGGTTAACCTATATCACTGCAGATTCAACTAAATATTTTGTTGATTCTACAAAATCATTTGAGGTGAAAATGGCGCCAGCTACATTTTTGCCAAATTCAACGAACCATGTTTTACTCGTGAGCAAATTGTAACTGACTAAATAGTAATTGAACCACTTACTTGAGAAATCCAACTAGATACTATCTTGACAAAAATGTGTTTGCTCGTAACCACCAATCTGCTATGTTTTCACTGCCAATTTTCTATCTTTATTTCGTACCAAATACTTACAATTTTGATAAACAATTCTGTAGTGCATAGTTCATTTAATCATCGTCACAGATTTATACATCATTTCAAGCGCATTCAAACCCCAGACTTTTAGAAATAATTGCGGCTGAAGAAGGTTAAAAGTTCGTACATATCGTTATCGTACAGTATGTAAATGTCTTCTGGTTTGGTGATTTTATTTCTACGTTAATTAAAATGTAGTTAAGTTTCTAGTTTATGTCCGTATAATTTGTAGTAAAAGTGTAACAATTTAAATATTGAACACACTTTTCCTTTGAAGGTATTTTACTGTAAAAACTGCTAACTTCAAACTGATATCTGAAAATATTATCATATATATGAAATTTTGCTATATTGTATTAAAGTAATTCTTGAAAGAACGAACTAAAAGAGTTACCATATTGTTAATTCTTTCCAAATTATTGTATTTTATTGTATGATGGTAATTCTATTAAAATTGCCGTAGTAAACTTTCGCAGTCTGCACAACAATATAAACATTAAATTTTAGTTTAACTCTGTAAAAGTGTGTAGTTTATTGATGTTACTTGTATTTTACAAAATTGTTTTCCGTATTGTTTCCTAATTTCTTTAAAACTGCCTTAAAATTCTTCATATATTTGAGAATTTTTTTCCCTAAACATGCTGCAGAATTATTTAAAATTAATCATAATTTAACTTAAATGCTTACTACGATTCTGAAATGTAGTTACGGTGTAACTACTATGTGTTTTTCAAAAAGAATATTATGTTTGAATATATTTGGATGCTTTAAACAAGTTCTTTTTGCTGTGTATGTCTGGATGTCTGGTAGAAGTTTTCAGTCTCTTTCCATTCGGTACGTAAATGCAAAGCAGTTTTCCATTTAAAAAAAAAAAATGCCACAAAGGCATCTCTTCATTCCCCAGCAAAAGGGGGGGGGGAATAAGAGCTCTAAAAAACTTTCGAGTAATGATTTGCCCTTGTTAAGATATAAATAAATGAGATACTTAGTTCCAACTAAGTGTAAGAAGCTAAAATTATCCCAGTTCAAAAATAAGAGAACTCACAAAAGGAATATTCTGTGAATATATGGATCAAAGCTTAAGGATGGGAATCTCCATACTAAAAAATAGTTTCAAAAAATTCCGACACCAGAAAACTGATCCACGTAGGTGGCAAACGCCAAGTGCGCATGTACGGCTGCATTCTACGATCTGCGAACGTAAAAAGCAATCTTCTGGCCGAAAAAAAATCCTTTTTTGTATCAAAGAAAAATTTGAAACGGAGTCCATTGTTCCACTTATTTGTTTAATTCAATAATCAAATAAAACTGAAGTCATTTTCTACAGTTCTTAAACTCGGAAAACGAAAATACATAAATTTAAAACAAATAGAACTTACTGGCGTTAAAGGTGCTCGGAATTTTCATTCAGTTCTATTTATTTCGAATTTTATTTTCTTCGCATAATTTCCAAAATTCTTATTACTTGAATTGACGCTGGCAGATCATCTAGTGACATTGCGTGACAACTGGTGACATTGACGTGGTCACATGTGACATTGCGTTTGCCCCCCTACGTGAATCTGAGTCCTCTGGTGTCAGATTTTTTGAGGCCGTTTTCAGAGCTTTAGCTCGTTAAATCAATCCCATCCTTAAGTATTTATCCATGTTGTGAATAAAGTCGATTAACCATACCCCAAAGATAAGGACTCCGTACTCCAAAGATAAACTCATGTATATATAAACCTTGCCCAAAAGTTAAATTTCCCTTGCATCAGGCGAAACGTCATCAAATTGCGATCTATGACCACTAAGTGCAACTACTGCAATGATGATTCCTTTTTTTCCCCTTTATGTCATTGTCACGTTGACACAACGTGCATATTTTTTAATGAAAAATTATTAATATAAATCCTAATTAATATTGTCTAAATTTAAACTCATAATCTATTCTAAATTTAATTTAAAAGTTTTTAACAATAACTGTTTTTTTTTTAAGCTTTCAATTTTCCTCTTAGCCTTCTCAATTACAGCGAATTAAAGTACTTCTAAAGCATTTCCCTCTTACCACTTCAAAAAAAAAAAAAAAATCAGAGCTCTTTCTTTTTGATATAACAAATCCCGGGTTACTTTTTATTGAAAATTTTATTGAATTTTTGTGTGAAATATTATATTTATTTTGATATCAAATACTATTGAATTATGTATATGCAAGAACTGTTGACAATCTTTTCCAGCTGACACTATTAGCAATGCAGGAACCTCAGCACAGTTTTAGATTTCGTGATCCTTTTAGTATAGCAATAGACTGAATCATGTAAAATCAAGACGGACAATTTTAAGTTTTTCTGCAAGAACTTTATGCAATTTTTTAATATTACTGGACTTTGATTGATATACAATTTTAATATTTATGCGGAACATGTATTTTTTTTCTGAAAACTTGGGGGAGTATATGTCACGTTGACACAACGTGTATAATTTTTAATGAAAAATTATTAATACAAATCCTAATTAATATTGTCTAAATTTAAACTAAAAATCTATTCTAAATTTAATTTAAAAGTTTTTAACAATAACTGTTTTTTTTAACCTTTCAATTTTCCTCTTAGCCTTCTCAATTACAGCGCATTAAAGTACTTCTAAAGCATTTCCCTCTTATCAGCTGCCTAAATAAAATAAAATAAAATAAAATAACAGTTGACGCCAGTTTTCTCTCCTGCTAAAAGAACTATAATAATAACAACACCTCTTCGCTCGCATATGTATTCTCTGCTCCGCTGAAACAGATGTGTTTGCGGTTTTTCTCTGCTGCGCAAGAAGCATATTGCTCGAAAAACACCTGCTAAAATTTGTTCTAGAAAGTTCGAGCTCCCTTTTTCTATAGCAATAGTCTAACGGTCATTCTTTCGCAGTTGGAGAGTAATTTTCGGAGGGGGCAAGCCACTCACTTCATGTGAGGAGGCTTTTGCCCACCGACACGTAATATATACCGCGTTCTTATACCGCGGGATTCGCATCTACGCCGATCACTTCATGTGAGGAGGCGTTCACCCACCGAGATGCCAGGCCACTTTAGTATGAACGCCGTGATGGTTTTTGTCAACACGCTTCCCCAAGTTTACTTTTAAATGCAATGTATTGTAGAGTTTTAAATGTATAATCCTGCATTTTGAAAATTAGTGACTGTTCCAGTGAGAAAATAAAGTAATATGTCTCACGTTTAAATGTGTTGAGTGAGACTCCTTATTTAAAGGAAATGTGTTTTTCTCCCGAAGTAAAATGTGTTAGCCCAGTGTTCAAAGTGTTTGTGTGATCATGTTTCAGAAGAAGAAAAACGACATGCGCCATCAAAAGGGAATTTCATTCCTGGTCTTGAAGTTTGTCCTTCCTCGTCGCTCTGATGAGAAATTTCTAGTGCATGTGTGATTTCGTTCAGTGGGGAAGAAAAGCATGTTCACCCCTACGACATTGTGTATGCCATCGTGTTCCGTGTGAAAGAAAGCACGTCCTACCTAAGGGGAATAATTCTCCTTTCGACATTGTTGCGAGTGTGAATTTAAAATGTGACCCACTGTACGATCGTCTTCTCAAAACTATGTCGCTCTCACTGCAAAGTCGTACCAGTTATAATCTTTACAAAATAATTCATCGTCTTTTTACGATCACCACCTAAATTAATACTATAGTCATTTGAAAGATTTTTACTACAAGTCAAAGAACTTAGCATAATGGAACTAAAAAGCAATCATTACATGACGTACAAGCATCTAGTCTTAAGTACATAAAACCTTTGAGCGTGACATCTGGCCTCGTGAGCAGTGCTTTTGTGTGCATCAATATCAACATCTATCTTTAGATGCATCCCACGTCAACTCTTTCGGTGTTTATGGAATCTTCCTATCTCTTTCGTGACAATTCCATTAAATTAATGGATATTTTTTTCGTCGAGAAGACACATATCTTTCCGGGAATGCGACAAATCCTATTAATTTCCTCTGGATTCCCGTCATGATATGACTATTTTGGTCTAACATCTGTAGTACGATCTGCAGAGGGAACCATTTCTTTGAATTTAATACGCTCTTTTTCTGAGTGTGCATCTATCTTTAATCGTAATAGTTCAAAAAACTTTGACATTTGAGCACAATTCTGTCTTTGATCTTAACGCATTTCGTATTGGTCTAGTGAAGCGAATTAGCATTAACTGAGTAGGATTTTTGAACGGTTCAAGTTAAAGTGGACATTTATGTTGGGGAATGTTTTACATTGAAGGTTTTTTTTTCTTTCTAATGGCTGGGTCAGAGGCCTACTGTAGGTTTGACCGCTACGAGGGCAGGAGAGGTTGGTCATTTCCTCATGGGGGCAGCTTGTAGGCAGGCCAACGTACCCTCTTATGAGTGGTCTCCTAATTTTGAACAAATTCCAGATGAGAGACCTAAAACCAGGATTTGCATCCCCAAAGGTATCAATTAAACATGGAGGTCATTAGAGCCACGAAAGATTATACTTGCACCAGTTCTTTATAGTGTTAGCAACCACCTGCAAGTTCTACTGTAATATATTATGATACAAACTGTGCTTGATTACATAAAAATAAATTCTTTGAAAATGTTATTGGTTCTACTATTGCTATTAACTTTTCAAATAATTATAGTAAACTGATACGTATTGAACGAAAAGTCTTCCAGCGCCATGATTTTTTTTTTAATGCAATCTGTGAAACTTGAGATTTTTTAATATTTCTGGGGATAACTTTTAATGCTTAGAATATACTTTTTGAATAAATATAAATTTCATTACAGTTCACTCGGAACAAATACTATCTGACAACAGTAAAATCAGTTTCTCGAATTGTATGTTTGTAACAATAGTCTTCATTTTATATAAGAGCTTCACTACTAAAACATCTATATTTATATTATTAAAAGCTTAAATTTCTAAAATAAAAAAATCACTTTTAACTTAAACAGAAAAGTGCCAGAAAAAAATATTCCGTTGTCAGATATTTATAAGATAAATAGTTCAATGGTTTTAATTTGTATGTCAATACTTGTCTTATAGGGTGATTATTTTGATTTCATTTTGAAAAGGGTAATTGTTATATTTTTTCATTTTTAAATGAAGGCAAAGAAAATAAAAATTAAGATGAAATTAAAAGTCGATTTAACATTATGACTTTGTTTGGGTAACAAATCAAAACCGTTTATTAGTTAATCAAAAGAAATAAATAAGAGATAAGATTTCAGAGTTAATTTACTGAAATATTAAAAATTTATTTTAGCTTACAATACAGATAATGAGCTTAAAATAGTTTTTCTTTCCAAAGTAAAACAAATACAAAGGCCTGTCAAACTCTTTTCTATATTTCAAACTAATTTGAAAATTCTCAAAAACATAGTAAGGCTTTTTAGGTTTAAAATTGCCAGTACATTAACAAATAACCAAGATATCTTAATATTGCTCGTTTTGTTTATTTAAACTTTTTGTACGTACTCGAATTTTTTTAAATTCATGTATATATAAACAAACACAAATATGTACTCTAGTTTAAATATGTACTCTAGTTTTAAAAAAAAATTCTTTACGTGGATTGGTATAAAAACAATTTTTCATTCGACCACTAATGAAATGGAAATTGGATTTTCTGCTCGAGTTTTCCATGAAACATCCAATCTAATTACCATTTTAATTCAAAAATAAAGAGAATAATATATGGAATAATGGCGAATGCTTTTAAGAAAAAATCTTTAGTGGCTTTTATACTTTGTAGCTTCGAGTTTCAATTCGATTTTACTGGGAAAGTAAGGGATTTTACTGGGAAAGTAAAAAAATTCTCTTTCCGGCTGATAAAATAAACCTAAACCTTTCAAACCCTTTTAGTTTTTGTTGGTATGAGGTTTTTATGTTTTAAAAAAGAACCTTGTTTTGCGTTATTGTTACATTAATTTTATTTCTTTTGCAATGCTGGCAGAAACAAAATATGTTTTAGGAAATTCCTGACTCAAGTTCTGAATATAAATCTCAAAAATATCAATGCTTATATTTGTTTTAATTTCATGTTAAGCGTAGGACTCCTCAAAAATTTCTCATAAGTTCATATATTGGGTTTATAGGAGACGACCCTCTCCTAGTCGTCTCCTATGACTACCTCTTTCAAATGTATTCCAATCTTTACAGTTTTATTTTGCTTAACAGACTAAGAGCTGTACTGGACTTCGTTAGGCTATTAAGACCACCTTAAAAGCAGGTGTCCTCCCAGAGCATGAAAAAATTGTTGTAGCCCACAAATTAAATATCAGAGTAAGCTTTTCGCCCATACTTCTGACAACTCCAGCTTGTCTGACAGGCCCCGAGTGCTGTTTGCAGTGCCCGCTGTGCCCGCGCACAGCCAGCTGCTTCAAAAAAGGGTCTCTAGATCTGTGGCACGCGATGAACGTTTCGATCGTCCGCCATCTTGTTGGTAGTTAAGTCGAGCGATGGCAACGGCTGCCCTTTTTTCAGCATTGGGCAATCTATCCAGCTGTTCTCGCATTCTTCCATTCTTCAGCAGATGTCAGTGCTGTTCAAAATAATCGTGACCATTTTTTTACGGGAAAAGACGTGCTAAAAAGTAAAGAATTCTCGTGGAGCTATGTCACCCGCAACTATTTTTATAGAAATCAAATCTATTCTTCGTGACTGGAAACAGTCAAAACGTCAGAGTTGGGTGTTTCCAGAGCGGGAACACTGCACGTTAAAGGTTTAAGGGGAAGATTACGTACTTTGAACCCAGTTAATACTTTAAATAAGGGGATTATTTTATTGTGTGGCTTCGTACGCATCATATAAATACGTTTACAAACTTGAATAAAGTTTTAAAGTTCTTTAAAAGGAAGTTTTATTATATATTACTCGGTGGCGTGATTATCTTGGTAGTATAGTAATTCCGCTACCTCTGTATTCTTGTATATATCTGACCTCATGAATATGGTACACCGTCTGTTGTAGACATTTTTAATTGGTCCGAAGCATGCCAGTCAAAGGACATCTTAAAAGGCAAATAAAGAAATGCCTTTATTTTACACAAATTTTCTTAATATGAAAAGATATTAAGTACTCACTCGCAGGGTTGTATCGAACTAATTTAGTAGTAGAATTAAGTATTTCTTATTTATTTTTCTTTCGTTCTTTATCAAAATATGTATTTTTCTCTCTTAAAAAAACGGAGGGAGTTGCCAATGGGGTAATGGCATAGCCCCCTGTAGGACAGTATGACAAACGATTGCAATTCACGACTGATGTATGTAGATACTTACACATAGCAATGTGACAGAATATTATTCGAATTCGTACACACAATAATTACGGCTATAAAATAACCAAGAAAAACTTATTAATTTAAGTGTAACTCATAAATTAGAATGAAACGACTGAAGGCAGTGTTTTCTGCTGTTACAAACACTCTGTTTTGATCAGAACCTTAAACCCCTATGATAGTTCCTCGTGCTTCTAACTATAGTACAGTACTAACCACGACTTTCTTGCTGATGTTATTTCGCTATTTTGGAGAGTGGCGGAATAACCCCGTATGGCGCCGTTCTTCCCGATCTCTCCTTATTGATCAGCTTTTAGATCCACACGGGGTCTCTCTGGAGTCCGACTGCAAACCAACCGAACTAATACGGCCCCAAACATTTGCAATTAGGCTAACAAATTGTGTTTTCTGGCATTGTTGGACGTGTTTGCTTGTTTTGACAAATAAATGACTAAAACAATAGAGTATTTTTCAATACTGTAAACGATCACAAGTATGTGTATTTTTGGAGATTATTTTATCATTCGTTTCCTGTATTATTGCTTAAATGTCTAGAACTGTGTATTAATCTTTTACTGCGTTAATATTTTCCAACCTTTCCTGACCCATGGTCTGAATTTAAAGGGATCACCTATACAATGAAGATAATAATGCATTAATTCTAGAGAGACCAAAAATTTGAATTAAGTTATTTGAAAACTAATAATGCTTGATACTCCAACCATCTGAGTCTCTAACATTCTGCCCCTTTACCAAAATACGTTTCAAAATAGCCACGTAACTGTTGCGTTTCAAATAGTTCTATAATTAAAATCAAGTGCATAAAAATTCATAATAATACAACTGTAAATATATGCTTATTTTTGCATTAAAGTGATTTATAAAAGTCATTTTATAAGATGTGTGATACTATGACGACGTAGATCCTTTCCAGCATCCACAGGGGTCTGGTCCACTCCCAAAACTTTGATTTTCATTGATTGAATGCCAGTAGCAATATTTTGGTCGTCATCTTTTCTCTAGCATTAAAAAAATTAAACGAAAGGCACATGAAAAAAGAAATTTATAAATGTGTTTTATTACTAAGCAGCTCCTCTCTATTCTTTTCCAAGCCCTTTTTTATGAGAAATTCTTAATAATTGCCATTATATTACTTGTGTATATAAACTGATAAATAAATAAAATATTGCATTGCACCTAATATTTGTGTTCATATTATGTTGTGTTTAACATGGCAAATAAAAATATAACATGATAAAGTACCCAGCATTGAAGTATTGATTATTGAAAAAAGCTGATGTTATAATAATACATCACAGTAGTAAATACTTGGATTTAAAGCAACTGATTCAATAGCAACTGTGGTGCTGACATTAATTTTCAATTTTTTATATAAATACATCGAATTTAATTCAACGTCTAATCTGAAGCTTGTCCAACGCACTGGTATGTGATTTCAGTAACAAAATGAAAAATAAAGTTTCATGACAGTATTTCCAACTCAAAATCAATAATTTCTATACTAAATCAACTGAGCTTTCAGCACTGGAAACAAGAAGAGAATAGGCTTTTTTTTAAGTCGACTGAACCAGGCACGAATGGGCAATCTGACCAACTGTCCAGTGAAGCAAATGACTAAGGATAGTGAATTAATGAACGAGAATTATGCTTTCTCCCCTCGTTGCAAAGACTCAACCTTATAAAATCTGTTTTCTGTGCACAACTGCACAGCATTTTCCTCCGCATATGTCTTCGAGTACACTGTAAAGCTTAACACTTCAATGCAACAGAGTATCTGCCGTTGCGTCTTTACAACGATGAGAGCATACAGATTAAATGTAAAGTTCAAATTTATTTAGGCAGGAGAGGACAGCTCGCATCATTGAATGTGTCGCTTAGAGCTACATATACGTCCCTCCCGGAATTTCCCGCCACAATTTGGAACCTCATCAGAAGGTGGGGGGGACTTCTGATTATTGGCACCTCTCGGAAACTGCTAGCATCCTCCGAGAGGACTTTCGGAACCACGGATTTAACGTGCACGTACACCGCATGTACAAGGTGTTCTTTAGTGGTACGCCGGTATCGAACCCACAACCTTCCGGTTGTTGTTGCTGTTGTTGCTAATGCCCTCTGGCAACCGCGTTGCGGTGACAGATCCACCTATATAGGCAGGCGATGGGCCGAAGGAGCGGCTTGCATTTCAATGAGCCCCCAGTGGGAGGAAGTCCGTCTTAGCTCGGGGTCCCGTAATTTTGAACCAATTTCAGAGGAGGGACCAACCCTCTGAAATCGACACCCCCAGAGGTATCGTTTAACAACTAGGAGGACTTTAGAGCCACGACGGATTTTACGTGCACCAGCACACACAACCTTCCGGTTACGAGTCCAGCGCCTTAACCACTGGGCTACCACAGCCCGTAAAGTTCAAATTATAATTGACTATTTAAAAAAAAATAAATATGCATTGAATCAAAAAGATAGTATAAAAAATTCCATGGAAAATGCGGATCGAAACAACGCCTGATGCATAGGTCTTTTTTTTTTTCCTGTCATCTACTAGGGATTGCAATAATGTGTCATGCGTGCTAACTCATATCTGTCTTTCCAGAAAGCAAAAACATTTCCTGTCACGCCAAAAATTTGAAATAAAAATAAGTACAAACAATAAATAAATAAATAAAATAACTGTGAGAATATTTAGAAGAAAATTGCTCTTCAGTTTACTTTAATTTTCGCTCATAGGCAAAATCCTATTTACACATATGCTTTTGATAAATCTTTATTTGGGAAAAAAAAGAACTTATCACTAGAGAATTATTTTTTAAACATACGAGTTCGAAACTTTTAAATGTCCTTTTTCTGTACTTAGAGTTAGTTTAACGTTGATGTTCACTAAAGAGTTTTCTCATTCGAAGTCTGTTATCTATCACCTTACATAATATTGGAAAACATTCTTACTGAAAAGGTAACATAGCTCAATTTCTTTGGGAATATTTTTTATGTCTCAAAATATTGCGTACTTAGCAAATCGAGTTTTTCTAACATTTTGTCTGGAAGAAAAAGAGAGTTTCAAATGTTCATGAACTTTCTTTTCGCATAATGCATTCCATGCTAGAGATCGCATATTTGTAACGCCAAAACTATATTAGATTTGTGAAATGTCTTATCCTCTAAGGAAATATTCTCTTTATGATTTTTTCTTTTTGAAGAGGAAAAAAATAATCCCAAATTCAATTTTCTTCTAAACTTTCTTGCAAAAAAAAAAAAAAAAAAAAAAAAACAGTTTTCTTTCGAAACTCAACCCAGCTTAGCAGCATTTTGTTCGTCACCTTTACTTTAGCATTAAAAAAATATTAAACGAACAGCATATGAATAAAAGAAATATATAAATGTGTTTTATTACCAAGCAGCTCCTCTCTATTCTTCTAGGACTTTATTACTTTCCGAACATGTACCATGTAAGGAAAGTATTGTAATCATGAAAAAATTCGAATTCGAGATTTTGGTGTATTTACACGTTTAGAGGGCTTCTGAATTCATTTATGTTATTTTTTTTTAAATATATTTTGTATTCCCCACACACACCTCAAATGGATCCTTGGAGAAACTCTTATTTTGAGTCTATCGCATTTAAAAATAACATGAACACACTTTTTTTTTTTTTTTTTAATAAGAAAGAGATTATACGACGGGGGAAATGTTTTTGATAACGCAAGTTTTATAGTTTCGTTTCTTTAAAACATAAAAGCTTTCGATGGAGAAATTTTCATAAAGTATTTTAAATACGAGGGTATAAAATTGTTTTTAATTTATCAGTCGAAAAATTTTTTAAATTCACTTACATTTTGCCAGATTATTCGCGAATAGATTATGATTTTCTTCGGTTTTCATGAAGTTTAGATCATCTGCTTGTGTTCTATTTCACGCCCCCCTCCTTCCATTCCTGTCGCGTTCCATGTCCGTTGGCTTTCGTTACCTAGCGGTTCCCAACCTTTTAACATTGTGCCCCCCCCCCTCCAGCAAAGCGTAACTTAACGATGGCGGGGCCCCCTCCCATTCCTCAGCATATGTCCAGTTTATTATCTTTGACAATGAACTTTTAGTCGCATTTCTACAAAATAATATTATCCGTAAAGTTTGGATAAACATTTTAAACGAAAAAAAATATGTTTCCGAGTAACAATAAGATGATTTTTTAAAACATGCATTATCACTTTCTCTGTTTTTCTCTCCTTCCTAGCAAATGCTCTGCGCCCTCCCAAAGGGGGCGCTTCCCACCGGTTGGGAACCACTTTCTTAACCCAAGGATAGGAGCAGTCCCTCAGATTCTTCTTTACTTCAGATTCTTTACCAAAGAGCCTGAAGTGGACGGACATCTATCTCTTCCTTACGAGTTGTAGCAGACAGAACCCAATTTTCACTGAACATTTTGTGCGTGGCTACATAAGTTCATCTCCAATTTTTAATTTTAAAGATTTCATTAGAATTTTAAAGTCCTTTTTGTCATCCCATATTGTATAGAGGATAGTGAGTCACTCTCGGTGATTATGGGCTCCGGTTCGACTCCGAATTGGTTGTTAATTCGTCCCTCCTTTCAAAGGGGGTGACGTTTAAAATACCCACTACATATTTGAATCGTAATTCAATACATATTTTTGATTTTTATAACTTCATGGAAGTTGGCCAATTCTGATCAATGTCGTACACTTCGAACAACCCCTAACGGTCTTAATCACTAAACGCTTGACACGCGGATCAATTAAAACCCGCGTGTGCTGCAAGTCATGGGCAATATATCTTACCAATGACTTTAACTCGCGTGTTTGGATTAATCCATATCTGCGTGTCAAGTGTTTGGTGAATAAAACCGTAAAAAGTCAAGTCCTGATAAACGTCCTTAGTAAGGTTCTGATTACGTTGCGAGCCGCCACTTGACATGTATATTCGATTGTGGCCCTCGAGCAGTTGCAGTTTGGAAACCCCTGATATACATATTTATACAGTCTTTGTTTAAAACTCATTGTTAGATTTATCCGTAAGGCTCAACTGCTGGCACGCTTTTAATGATAAAGAAGCTTAATGGAAGTAATGTTAACTTAATACTCTTGATACATCAGGTTGATTTCCTGGCTAATGTATTGATATTTTATAAAAATAGTGATATGAAGAGAGTGTGTGTGGTGGTTGATGTAATCGTTGTTTTAAAATATTAAATTTCAAACATTAATTTTCAAATAATAAGTTTCAAACTCAGCACACTCAGTTAATTGAAATCAAATACTTATAATGAAATCACTACTTTTTTAATGATGATAGGTATGTTAAAATGGAAGTTTAAGGTAATCTGTAATCAGAAAAAAAAATAATAATTCTTAAGCAGAGGTAAAATCTGTTTTAAACATATTTTACCTGTGGGTTGATATAATCGTTGTTTTAAAATATTAATGTTTCAAACTCAACACACTCAATTAATTGAAATCAAATAATAAAATCACTACTTTTTTTATGATAATAGGTATGTTAAAATGGAAGTTTAAGGTAATCTGTAATCAGAAAAAAAAAAAGAATTTTCTTAAACACAGGTAAAATCTTGTTTTAAACAAAGAAATTTCTTTTTAAAAAATGTGAACTTTTTGCGAGTTAAAATACAGTTTAATTAAAAATCGATATTTAACTTGGTTTGTATACCTTTATAACAAGCTTTATGTAGTGTAAAGCTACAACACACACGCAAATAGGTTAATTACTGCGGTGAAAAGTTAAAGTTTTTCTTCAGTTGTTAACTACTCCTACTTTTACCCACAAACAAATAGCAAATTGGGATTGAAGGATAATGAAGGTGTAACGCCCACTCGTGTTCAATAGAAGCTGTGCAATAATTTTGTGAAGGTGCCTTTTGATATGGTCTGTATGTGTATTTCAACATGCTTAACAATAACAAAGAAAAGAAAAAACGGAGATAGTATTAGATTCCTTCAGTGGAATCCTGAGAAAATCGTTCAAAAAAATTTATTCAGGCAAAACAGATACTGAATGAGCTTTAACGAAAACAATACAGCCTCGTTAATTTTAATTTAAAGGTTGGGTTCATCAATTTTATAATTTAGTATAAATTCGTATTCAACTACTTTATTTTTCCTTGCTATTATGCTATTATTTATGGATTACTGTTAACTTTTTTGGAGAGTTTTGAAAAAAATTAAAAGAAATGTTTTTTTAAAAAAAAGATCATCACAAGAAATACATAAATTATTATACACTTTCCCACAATATTATTTGCTCTCATACTGCGGATTAACGAATAGTTAAGGTTTTCCCTAATTGTAGGGACGCAAAACGCTAATGTGTCGTAAAAACCGTTGGGTATTCTGGTTAAGAAAAACTGTTCATGATGTAAACTTTTCAGTCAAAACTACTGAAGCGAATAAATACAAAATTTGGCTTGTACATGAGTTTTTTAACAAAGGTGCTAGATTAGACAGCATTTTTCAAAACTCGTAACCTAAGGGGATTACGGGGACAAAGTTTTCTTCTAACATATCCCGTGTGATCTCAAATAGAAAAAGAGATATCCATAAAATTCTTATTGTAAAATACAACAGTCGCGAATACCTGAAAGTCAATTGCAGGACATTTTGAATATCTTTCTCTAAGAAGGGTATACGTGAAAAGGGGGAAGGGGGGCAGCAGCTGAGTGTGGCCATATTTCATGAAAGATGAAAAAATGTATTAGCTATAAAAATGTTAAAATATGAATTGTATGTTCAGGCACAGTTAGTAATTAATAATTTCTTGAAGCTTCTTTTATTCGTTTGAGTTTTGTGTTTAAAAAAAAAAAAAAAAACGTTACTTTCCGGTTATTCTAATACATTTACGACAGTTAGAAATCAAAAATAATAAACAAATTTTGTTTGCTTCCGAATTTTCTTTATTCTCACCGTCTGCTCCCGACTGGATTTCCGCTACATCCTAAAACAATAGCGCTCTCTATTTCTGATATTTTACGCTGTCAAAACGGTCGAAACAGCTTTGTCAGATCCTGACAAAGCTTTCAACTACCGTATCTGTCTCACCATCAAACAAAACCAAGCAGAAGGAAATAGAATCTAAATAAATCTGCTCGGCTTGAACTGTGAGTGCTCTCACTTCCGGAGCTATTGCGGCTTATATATGAGTCATCCAGAACAAATTTTCAGACCATTGTCCTATCACTGGACCAGACGGTTGCTGTGTTTTGGCGTTCGGCAGCTTTGCGTTCGCTGATCCTGTAAATGTCAGTGAACTGATGCACCTTCTGTCAAGACTCTTCACCTGTTACTCTCCAAAAACTTCTGTTAGATGAGCGAAGATCTATCTGATCGCTCTTCCGGGATGCAGTAGAAAACAATCGAACGAATTGTGGGAGCTGAGGAATTGCAGATGCGTCAACGTCTTGTCTTTTTTTTTTTTTCTCTCTTGCTCATGTTATTAATGGGGAGGAACAGTTTCTCTGCTCTTCAGTTGTTGAACTAAATGATTTCTCTGAAGACATCAGAACACAGAGATGGTTATAAAATTAGTACTTCGTCATTAACTGTAAAACGTCCGGAGTATCTAACACACTCGAGGCAAGTAAATGATTCCTTTTCATTCATTATTTATTCATTATCTAATTTGTCCGCATGCCGTGGACGTTTAAAATCAATCTGTGTGATAGTAATGATTTTTATCTCTGATTAAAAAGTTTTTATCTGATTATTAAACTTAGAAGTAGCTATCCGTTTAAAGTTTTATCCAGTGAATTGGAAAATTTATTATGTTGGACCTTTTAAAATTATTTTTAATCTGCCATGCATTATGAGTATTAACTCGCAATTGATTTATTAGTTTTTAATGTAAATGTTATCTATTTATAAATACATCTAATGGTCTGTAAAATCAATAGTGCGCTAGTTATGCAAGCTGTGGAACGGTTGGAAAGTGGTGTTCTACTACCATTCTTCCCCGCATATAGATGAAAAAATGATTTTTTATTGAATCTTAAATTACAGTTTTTCTGAAATAGTAGTTTTTCAGAGCAGAAATGGATCTTAATTTCTACTTTATTAAAGTGAATACTTCTTTAGTATAACATGTGATATGTAAATATTTCTTTTTATTTATTTTTTTTTTTCTTCCTTGTACGAAGTAATAAAATATTGTAATCTCGAAACATTTCGGTATTCAAATTTTGACGGAATCATCAATTTTGACTATCCCTGAATTTACCTTCACAACTTCCTGCGTGACGTCTCTACGTACGTATGTACAAGTACGCTAAGTCTTGGCCAACCGTGAATCGATTTTGGCTAGTTTTGGCTTGACGTCTGTACGTAAGTGTCTATCTCGCATAGCTCAGAAATGATTAGCCGTAGTATGTTGAAATTTTTGAGCTGTGATTCATTTTCCTGCCTGTAATGATTTGCTTTAGTTCAGAAGATAATACTCTTGATGGACGGAATGTTTTACACTTCTATTCATATATAGTTAAAAGTTGCGCTGCACAAAGATGCTTCGTGCTAAAATATACACCTAGTAAGGATTATTGTTTCAATTCCCCCTGGCTTGACTTTTTTGGTCGTTAGATTATGTTGTTTTTCCCGTAGGCAGTTACGTATGTTTGAGCATATATTTTGCTTACTTATCCATAGCTCGTGAGAGTGCACCTCACACTGAGACAAGGAGAAGACAGCTAACGTCATTGAATGATACGATGCTTGCCCTTCTTTTAGTTTGCTCGCTCCAAATTGAATCCTCATCAGAAGGGAGAGTCTTCTGAATATTGATATCCTTCGGAAATTGATAGATCACCAAGGAGATTTTCTTAACCACTTTCTTTTACTACCAATTTAGCATGTACGCACACCACGCATACACGTTGGTCTGAAGTGGTGGGACGGGATTCGAACCCATAACCTTCCGGGTTCGAGTCGAATACTCTCACTACTCGATTACCACGGCCCCTTGAAACAAAGTGTGTATTTATTTCCACGGCTGAATTAGATGCTCTTTATCTAGTTCGGCCATTGTATTTCGCACTTCTCCTTCCTCGTTTAGACTGTGCTTATGAAAATAAGTCGATCGCGGACACACTTTTAAGATACAAAATAGATGTTATGTGCACAAAAATGGATCACCCCTGTTCGTTAAAGTTCTGAACCTTAGAAGTCTATTTTGACGGGTTTTCGAGGAAGAATGTTTGAACTTCCCTGTATCTGTTTTTCATCTGATCTCTTATCACTGTGATCGTTAAAGTTTTCGCAATTGGAAAGTGCACGCTTTGCTCCCTTTGGCCGAATAATTTAAAAATCAAATTCCCTTTTTTGCGATTTTTCGAAAATTTCTCGAAATTTTACTTTTAAAAACTTCTCGAAATAATGTCATATAAAAGTTTATATATATAATATATATATATATATATATATATTGTTATTTTTTTTATGTAAGCTATCTTCCAAGCACGTAGAACGGTGTCTCTCTCACTCAGCTATCTAGTGATAAAATCTACTATTTTCAAAGCTGCTTAACAGTGTGATCTTTTCAATATTTTACATTGAGGTTTCCGGAGATGTTATGTTGATCTTAGGCATTTAAAGGAGGAGTAATGTGATCAGATGCAAAAGTAAAACACATGAGGGAGTGTAGGTTTTAAGATTGCAGACGAATAGAAATATCTAAACCAGTAGCCCTCGAGAAGGAGCATTGAAGAACACGAAATCCTCTTTTCCATATGAAAGAGTGGCCTATTTCTAAACTGTTAAGAAGATTATTGGGTAAGCTATAAAGACAAGCAGTTTGATCTTTTGTTCTTCCTGAACAATTGAAGATTTTGAATTTTAAAGGCTTAAATGGTAGCATTAGATTTGTCTAGCCGTTCTGTCGCCTCTAGTTTGTTTGTTGGCTTAGTTATAGGATTATTTGCTACTGTTCTTTCTGACAAGACATTATTAAAATTTAACTATGCATGATTTTAATTCATTATTTCTTAGAAAATGTCATATGATTTTTCTTATCGCACTTACGTTATGAAAAATTGAGTCTATGTTCAAACGTCTTTATAAAGAAGTAATGCTTTCAATTGATTCTGTGGTGTTTTGCTACAGATTTATACATGGTCGTCCAAAATTAAGATTACAAATATAAACAAATGATATGTTTTTCGACACAAAAAAATGGATTTAATGCAATAGAATTTGGTTTACTAATAACCCATGCTTTGATGCAGGAAACGATAACAAAAATACTTGCACTCGAATTTAATATAGACTGGTATGCAAATGAGAGTTTAACATTGATCAAAAAATGGATATGTCATAACTCTTTATTGCTTCGTCTAACAAGTGGTGTAGCCATCTCGTAGTCACATCAAGCTCTCATACTATTAATGAGACGATCAACGATTGTGGTAATAATTCCCATTCTTCAAAAGCGCCTGTTTTAACGCTTGAAGGGTCCTCGGACGGAGTTGTCGGCATGCAACGGCTCTTCCACAGAGCATTCCACAAGTGCTCTGTCGGACTAAGGTCTGGAGACCTCGCTGGCCACACCATATGGTGAATACTCCTTCTTCCAAATAATCGCGGACTTTACCACCAGTGTATAAAGGGGTCGCTAGTTTATCACCACGGGACTCACTCAGGCAATGTACGTACTTGATAATGTATTCGTCGAATTCAGAAATTGTATATGAGTATCAATGCTTGCCATGCCTTGCAAAATTTTATAATTTTGGTGACTTATAAGACGAAACTTTCTTATCCCTGTTATGTTTGCCGAAAAAACTGTGCTCAAGATGATTTCTTTGCTTCAAGCTGCAATAACTAGACTAATTATCATCTCCAAAAGTCACTGAGGGGTGACAAATATTAATTGATGAATGTGCGTTTTGTATTCCCCTACAGGTATCTAGATGTTCTGTCATGACTTGTTGAATTACAAGATTTCATAGAAAAAAATGAAACCATTTATTACAATTATTACAAATCCGTGTGCTTTAAGCTAAAACCAAACCCCAAATGGTACATGGCAATGTTTGGCAGAAGTATTTGCTTATTCTTTGAGCATCTGTCTGCCTCTGAGTAACTGGAATTGTAAACAGTCCTGAAATTGGGTTTTAGATTTTCTTGTTTGCGACATTTTAAAGCAAGAAGTTCTATCTATCTTTGGCTATCTGTTTTTTTAATTGAACTATAAAGAGAATAACGTTTTCCCCGCTTACAACCCTTGGGTCTGGAATTTCGAAAAACCCTTTCATAGTGAGTGCTTGTGTCATAAAAGGATCTTATCCCCGATTTTCATGCTTCTGAGTCCAGTATTTTCCAGCGCGACGATGAATCCATCAGCAAACAAGCTTTCGCCTCTTTATGCATTATTAACATTAATATTAGTATTAGTATAGCTACTTAATATTTAATCTCTGTTTTTTAAGGTCTCGAATATTAAAGCAAAAAACAATGTATCCTGTACAATGAAAGATAATTTCTGAAATCGTAGCATGTTGCAATGTATTCACAGACTGTTATTATTATTATTACCAAAATGCAGTCGTGTCCCGGTAATGCGAGTTGATCGGGACGGACACCGATTCGGATTACCGAAAACTTGGATTATGCGGACTTGCATTATAAAATGGTAGAGAAAAATTCAGTTTTATTATCAGTAAGTGCAGAGAGATCCAACAGCGAAAAAGTAACGAGCACACAGATTTATAAATGTAAAAACAGTATTTTAAATATCATCACACTTACTTATTTGTTTATTTTTGAGCTCAAAGTTTAGCGCGGAGTTCGGATTAAGGGGACTCGAATTAGCGGGACGCTACTGTACTACAATGTAGTTTTGTATGAAGGATTGCCAGGGAAATCTGAATGATACGGGGTGATTTTGGGACATATCCTCTCACACCTAAGCTTCAAATATGCGATTAAAATTTAAAATGTTTGAAACTGGCTCGAATAAAAACTATAATCGTTAACATTATAAAAATACGAAATATTTTAGTGCATTTAATAGAACTGCATTTTTAAAACAAGACAAAAGATTTTTAGCACTAAAAACACTATTCTGATCTTGAATATTAAATAATAAATAATTAATAACGCTATCAAATATTAAGCTTAATAACCCTCAGCTTACGTTCTGGGAATATTTTAATGAGGAAAAATTTCAGAAATTCTTTTTCAATTAATTTTTCGGAATGATGAATTTATTTCGCCTCTAGTTATAATTAAGAAAAAGTGGCCAGCAAAAAATACTAGACAGCAATGTGCCGAGTTATTGTGTCACTTTTTTATATACATCATTTACATTAAAACAATTAGTTATTATTATTTTCTTCTTTTATCATGTGTTCATATTTTATAACACTTTGTTAAAGTAAGTTAGTTCACCTCGTAATTCCCAATCGATTTTTGTAATCCAATAGAGGGAGGAGTATTTTCACGGAGACTATCGATTGCCCTGCAGTCATACCGGATGATGATATACAGGGTGATTCTAAATTAGTTTTACAAACTTTTAAGAGAGACAGGATACACCAAGACGGTTCAGAATCGCATAGCAATGCGAGGTCCGAAACGTCGTCTGCATGTACTTGTTAATAATCATTTTGGAAGAAGTGTTGAAGTGTACATCTAATTTCTTAACCAAATTTCATAAACAATGGGTTTTCCTCCGACAATTTCGTCAGTGTAATGAAACAAAAAATTCTGAATTAACAATTTTTATCAGGTGTCATCGGTGAAAAAGGGATGATTTTTTGAAAAAACATGGTCAGAAAGTTTACTATTACTTCAACACTTCTTCTAAAGGGATTATTAACAGGTACGTGAAGATAACGTTTCCAAGCCCGCATTGCTATGTGATCCTGAACCGTCTTGGTGTATCCTACCCCTCCTAAAAGTTTGAAAAACTAACTTCGAATCACCCTGTATACATAGCATACGAACTAGTTGAAAAGATTCACCCTTTCTTCACAAGGGAATGGAAATTGTTTCAACAACTAATGCGTATGAAAACAAAATTAGGCATACCGTTAAATTATATATTTTTCGGCTTATTATTTAAATAAAATTAGACTCGTAAACGATGTATATCTTCACATCTTACATTCACGTTTCATGTTTGCAAAACTATGTTGATCGTGGTGTAATTTTTACGTCAAAGAGCTTGTTAACAATTAATTTACTGATGCATTTTTAAACGCGTAACGTAAAAATGACGTCCAAGAGTAATTAATTTCATTTTCTATTTTAAACATTACCATTTATTAACCATAATAACAGTATTCATTGTTGTCACTGAAGTCGTTAAAGGCTACAATCAAAAGAAAACTGAATTTTTAAAGTTCTTTAGACTCAGAAAATAAAAATACTTAAATGTGAAACAAATGAAACATTGATCTTTAAAAACACGCTGTTTTTAATGGTATTGCATGTATTTTTCACTTTATTTCTTTCGCATACGAAGCAACAAATCTTCCATATTACCCAGAACTGCACATGTGCACTATGCAGTTTCCCCTGATCAAATGCAGCGACATTTGGTATTGTCCACAGAATCCGTAATGTTTATGAAGTTTTAGACTCAAAAATGACTTGTATTGTCTTATTCATATAATAGCCGATTTTATTTTCTATACTGAACAGTATCGTTACTATAGTAACAAAATGTCTGTTGTCAATTAATGCTAAATACAACAATTAAATGAAAACGAAAGTTTAACAACAATTCAATGAAAACGCTTGTGACTAAAAGATTTTGGCAAAATAATTAATCAACCAGACTTTTAAAGCTAACCATTATTTTTTCGAGCTTAATCGCATTTCGAAGCTGACTTAACGTCCTCTCAATCATAAAAGCCTCCTAGTTTTCCAGTATAATCTTTAAACATGACAAAAATACTTTTCTAGTCAGTAAATTGAGTCTTCCATAACATTTCTCCCACTGAATCAGAAGTACTCGAAACCGTTTATAAGGAGGAATGTTTCTTATTAATTTCTCCTTTTTCTACCTACAATTTTGTATTTCATTGTTTTTTCTCACAGATTCTTTTTCGTGTGCTTTTTTCTCCTTGTTTTTTGTTATTTGAAGATGATTTAAAGTCATTTATCATGTGAAATAACTATAAAAAGAAAATCGTGGTGCTTGTTTTTTCTCTAACAAGTCTCCGTTGTTGTATAAAACAAGCTAAATTTATAAATAAGCTTGGAATGTGTTTTTTCACCTCCCCTCATTGTCATCTTGTTTTTATTTGATTTGTTACACTCTTTGTTAAATTAATTATTCTAATCAACTTTTTAAAGCATTTTCCATCTTATTTATGTTTTTATTTTTAGGTTGGAAAATATCATTCCTGAAAAAAAGCTCTTATTTAGTAACATAAACTTGGAAACATTGTCGAACATTGGCGTAGCTGGATTATATCTATAATCTTTAGTGGTAAGATAAAATATCAGTGGTAATGACTCTTAATCAAGTTTCATAAACAATGTATTTTTGACAAACGATGGTCAGAAAGTTCACTGTTGCTTCAACACTTCTTCCAAAGTGATTATTAACAGGTACATGAAAACATTTCCCACCCTACATTGCTGTGTGATTCTAAACCGTCTTGGTTTCCTCTACCTGCCTTTGCATTTTTGTCATATATTTTTGAACCACCCTGTATATATGAATATATATATATATATACATATTACTATATCACGTCAAGTCTTTGGTACTTTCTTATTCCATTTACAATTTAAATACATATCCTTTGTCACAGTATTGGTGAATCTTTTCCCCGAATGTGAAAACATTTTGCAAAATGTCATTTTCTCTCAATTTATTCACCACGCACCTTTTAAAAGAAAATGCATCAGATTTCTGGAAAACTGCCTCCACAATCCATCTCACTCAAGAAATACAATCTCTGCTATCGCCATGGAATACCTTTAAAAATATTCGACAGCCACTACTAGCCATTTCGCACTCTTCCAGTACTTTTTTTATTTTTGTTGCCCACAGTTTGTCAGGCGTTGCTAAGCAACAATTTCTTTTTAACAAAATTAGTCACTCTTGGCAGACATTTTTTTTTCTCTTTTTCTTTATTTTATAGCGTGCATTCATTGCCTTTTTTTTCTTTTTCGTATTTTTTAACTTTGCATCATTTGCCTTTTTTTTTTTTTTTTTCCCTCTTGCCAATGATCTCTGTGGAGCTGTGAAATGGGGTGGGAAGGGAGATGACTGCATTAGGGTTCACTTTAGCAATTAAGTTATAGGCTAGAGAGAAATTCCCCGTAGAATCGAATGATATTAAAAAAAAAAAACTATGTAACGATCGTATGTTAGAAGTTGAGATGACGCTGTAAAACGAAAATTCTCAAAATACCACATCCTTTTATCCTTATTATTGCTTTTGTCTTTACCTCAAACTACAGCTGTAGCATTTTAGTTCATCTTTAAAAAATAATAAATAGAAAAATAACGTAAAAAATAAAAAACCTTTAAAAGCTTCCGCTTTTATGCTTAATAATCCATTTAGGTTTTTATAAATAGTGTATAGAGAAAATGTTTATATCAAATTAAAACTTTCAATGGCTTTTCCTCAAGCTCATTTTTTTCTTCTTCTTCATAGTTTATTTATTTATCTAAGAAATAAGTTTATAGTACTTTTCAAATACTTTTTAATGTGTATTTTATAAAACTATGCATCGTAATAGAATTACTTTATATATTAATTCTTTATCATTTACATATAAGTGAGCAATGAAAAGTGAAAAAATATTGAAAATGAGGTATGGAAAATAATAAATTCTATTAAAAATTACTCTAGTTAATTTTCAAAAAGTTACACTTTTTACATTTGCATGCGCCCCCGATAAAAAACCATTAAAAAATAATTGATCGACTAGCAATAAACATTTACATTCAAATTCACCTACAGCCCCTGACGACCGTTATTTAAAGATAACTCTGAGACGTTTTATAATGAAAGACTGAAATTTTGGTACATCTCTCCATTAGTGTTATGGGACACATTTTACTAGCCAGGAATATTTTTGTACGGGGTCGTATACAAATTTAAAAAGTGCAACTTTTTGAAAATTAACGAGAAGGACTTTTTTCTTAATGAGATAAATTATTTCCTTCCTATTTTGAACATTTTTCAATTTACATTTCCCACTTATCTCTAATGGATAAAAGAATTAAAGCGCGTTACCATCCTTTGGAGACATGGAGTGCACTAAATAAAATTTTATTAACACGTGTTCAATTTCATCGTAGAAAACTACCTACTATAGTGAAGAAAAGTAACAGAGAATTTCATATTATGTGCAATACAGTCATCTTAGGCGTGATACCTTACGAATGTAGTCTTGTGTAATAAACATCTTTCTTTCAAAATACATTTGAAAGAAAGATGTAGTATGGGGAAAAGGCTACGACCATATTAACAAACAAGGTACTTTATTAAACAACAATTACACACGGACAATTAATTACAAACACTTAGATAGACTGAGCGACGGAGACGTCTTCTCTCGTCGGCTGCAGTTAACGTCTCTCTCGATTACGCAGTAGGAAAGGAACATGTTATGCTTGCTAGGCGACTGCCGCGCCACACATGATGTAACGGCGTTAGCTAAGGAGTTTGCATTGAACTTCCTACATTCGGCCATCATGACCGCTAAGGCGACCTCGCCTGAAGTTACAGAACAGTTGATTTTTATTTATTTATATATATTTTTTTAAACAAATCAATAGCTTATCACTACAACAACAAAACAATCACTAGCTTATGTATTTAAAAAAAAAAGGAGCTTAACAATGAGCAGTACCTCCTAATAAAATAAACAATATAGAGAATACAGTTATACATTACCACAGGAAGAATAATATAATGCAAAACTTGAGTACTGGAATAATGCTGCAATTAAGAAGTGCTAAAATAAAGAAAAGAAAATGAATTATAATAATTAAATTTTAAAGTCATTCGAAGGGTAAAGGGAAAAAAAGGTTTCTCAATATAGTCTTAAGTCCTTCGGTGAAGAAGAAAAATAAATATTGAACACAGTTCAAGTTATGTGTTCGACAGTGCTGGTCCAAGGTTTCATAAACTGTGCACAGGTGGAGGTTTTGGATGGACCGTCGAAGAAAGCACATTTTTCGACATTATATGTGTCATTGTTTTTCACTTTTGTGACTTTATAGGGTCCAAGGAATTTTCGCTTCAGTTTTAATCCAGGACCAAATTGGGTTCGTTTGATTGCAACTAGATCATGCAACTGGAATTGTGGAGCTTGCCTGCGTCGAAGGTTGTACGTTCGGCGATTTTCTTCTTGAACCTTTGAGATCTGTTGTTTAGCATCTTTACGAAGGTCGTCGCGGTGTTGTTCAAATGCAGCTTTTACCTCGTCGTTGATGAGTTCGAGAATTTTTAAGTCGTGTTCAGATTTCATTTTGGTGCCAAAAAGGAGTTCAAATGGAGTGGTGTTTATACTCCTTTGGAATGTCGTGTTTATGATTTGCTGTAAGGCGGGTACATGGGAATACCATTTTTCTGGATTGTCAATACACAATTTGGAAAGAACAGCTATAATGGTAGTATTCTGGCGTTCAACCTGGCCATTAGATCTCGGTAGGCCTGCCGTGATGGAGATATGAACGATGTTTTGTTTGGCGCAGTATTCTTCAAAAGCAGTTGAGGTGAAAGCTGGTCCTCTGTCCGATATGATACGCGATGGATTTCCGAAGACCGATCTTTGATTTTCTAACCGATTGATTACTTCTGCGGCGTCCGTTGATTTAGTTGGATAAAGCCATGTAAATTTTGTAAAGGCATCTATTACCACGAAAATATGTTTATAACGCTTGGAAGTGGTGGCAAGAGGTCCTAAATGGTCGACATGGTAGGTATGTAGAGGTGTATCGTCCTTGTCAATCGGGTGTAGCAGTCCGTCTTGCTTTCCGCGTTTACGGTTGTTGAGAATACATGTAACACAATTTTGGATGCACTGTTTAATTTTGTCTTTTAAGTGTGGAATTAAATAGTCCTTGTTTAGGATCTCTTCTGTGCGGACAACAGCAAAATGACCACGTTCATGTGCTGCTTTGATGATGTTGGCTTGCATGCTCTCGGGAACTACCAGGAGGTCTTTGCCATTCACTGTTTTATACAGAAGATCATTTTTCACGATGTAGTTGTCATGAGCTGCGGTTTGAAGAAACGTTTTTATCGCTGTGATATGTTCATCAGTCTGCTGTGCTTTAAGGAACTGAATATGAACACTGTTCTGAATGGTCATGCAACAGGGATTACGACTAAGTGCGTCGACATGAGCCATTTTTGAGCCGTTGCGATGTTCTATAGTAAAGTTAAAGTCCTGAAGGTATAAGGCCCATCTGGCGATACGGGTGTTGAGATCTTTTTTATTTAAGGTTTTGACGAAGGCATCACAGTCCGTGATAATTTTGAAGTGAGTACCTAAAACGTAAATCCGAAACTTCTTTAGGGCTTCAACAACGGCAAGGACTTCCAGCTCAAAACTTGTATACTTTCGTTCACTATCAGAGGTCTTTTTGGACATGTAAAATACAGGATGAAAAGAGTTATCTTGCATGGATTTTTGCATTAGGACTGCCCCCAAGCCATCTATTGACGCGTCAGAGTGAATTTCAGTGGGAGAGTTCTGATTAAAAATACTTAAAACAGGTTGTTGTGAAAGTAAATATTTTAATTTTTCAAATGTGGCTCTTTGTTCAGCCTGGAATTGAAAGGGGGTGTCCTTACGCAAAAGGTCGCTAAGAGGTTTTGCTATGGCAGAATATGAAGGAATAAACTTTCTGAAATATCCGGTGAGACCTAAAAATCGGCGTACATCTTTAATATTTTTCAAATCCGGATAATTTAGGACAGCTTTAGTTTTCGAGGGGGAAGGAGACAGTTTACCGCCTTCTACTACATGGCCTAAAAATTCTATTTTAGTGTGTAAAAACTGGCATTTGCGGAAATTTATGTCTAATCCATAATCACGGGCTACATCAAGGACAATTTTTAAGCAATCGAGAGCCTCAGACTCACTAGTAGCTGGGATGACAACATCATCCATGTACGGGAGTACAATGCCCTTAGCAATAAGTTCACGAAAAACGGCGTTTATATAACGCATAAAGGTAGATGGACATGTACTAAGGCCAAACGGCATAAATCGGAAGAGATATTGGCCTTTGTGTGTCACAAAACTAGTATAAGGACGGCTTTTTTCGTTTACGGGAACGTGGAAAAATGCATTTCGTAAATCGAGTGTAGAAAATATTGTGGCATTTTGAAGACTATCTAAAATGTCTTCGATCAACGGAAGGGGAAAGTGATCTTTGACTATTTTGCGATTTAATCGTCTGTAATCTATGCATACTCTAGGCTTTCCGTCTTTTTTTGTTACAACTAACACTTGGCTTGCGTAGGGAGATGAACATGGCTCAATAATTCTATTTTCGACCCATTCGTCAATTTGTGCATCTACTATATCACGCTCAGCAAATGGCAAACGTCGGGGTGCGTGGAAAATTGGCTCGTCGTCAGTGAGCACGATGTCAAGTTCAACGTTAGCAGTTTTCGTTTTATTGGGTTCATAAGCCAACAACAGCTTCTCAACGTCAGCGCGTGTATGACTGGTGACATTCGGGCCGATGTCAAAGATGGGAGAATCGTCAGAAATTGACATAATAGAATTTTGAGGTTCTACAGGATCAGATGCAGTTGGAAGTTTTGAAAATATTACGCCGGCAGGGGATATGGTTAAATTTGCTTGCTGTATTATGTCACAGCCAATTATGAGGTCATAATTTGTGCAAGCATTCGGTACTACAGAAATAGTAACCGGAAAAATTTGGTCGTCAATAGTAACATCACAGTCGAAAGTACCAATGACGTTTGTTCGCGAAAAACCGAAACCCGTCAATACTTTAGTGTTATTCAATAATGGTGGTGAACCTATTTGTACCCATGCAGAATGTCGAAGCAACGTCAAATTGCTACCTGTGTCCACTAATCCGGGGAATTTATCATTAATCTTTCTTTCAAATGTATTTTGTTTTATTTAGCTGGAAGGGTGGGAAATCAAATACATGAACTTAAAATTAATAATCATGCGTGTTCAAATGTAACTAGGATACCTTAAAATAATCTTATGCATTAATCAGTCATGTATACATGTTAAAAAACAGTTTAAAAACGTACAGTCCAGTGAAAAAGCACAGTCTTAAAAACTTCATTTAAAATCACATAAAATTTTCACCTTGAAAAACAGTTGAAAACGAATTATTTCGGTCAAGAGTCAATGCCCGTCATCAGTTGTCGGCAGATGAAACGGCAGTTCCGATGACTGTTCTCCAACCTAATCACAATATCAAAAGAAATTCCAGATTTCGATTTTCTGGCAATACCGTCCCCCCCTTCTCCACACCATGATGACGTCCTGAACGTTGCGGCCTACTAGCATTCTGCCAAATGAAAGTGACGACTCTAATGATCCATTACAAAAACCCACGAGAAAGAACTGAGTTGAGTGTTACTAGACTAATAGGTATGCTCGACTGTGTGTTTATTTAAACTTCAAATGATTTCATTGTGTTTATTTTGAATTCCGAGCTTAAATTCCGAGTTAACCCTTTGAGGCGCAACCCTTTCCCAATGCTGGAAAAAGGGCAGTCGTTGCCTACCAGCAAGATGGCGGACGATCGAAACGTTTATCGCGTGCCACAAATCTAGAGACCCTTTTTTGACGACAGCTGGCTGTGCCGCACAGCATTCGATCGTCCGTCATCGTCATCGATCGCAACGTTTCGATCGTCCGCCATCTTGCTGGTCGTTAAGTTGAGCGATGGCAACGGCTGCCCTTTTTTCAGCATTGGGTAATCTATCCAGCTGTTCTCGCATTCTTCCATTTTTCAGCAGATGTCAGTGCTGTTAAAAATAATCGTGACAATTTTTTTACGGGAAATGACGTGCTAAAAAGTAAAGGATTCTCGTGGAGCTATGTCACCCGCAACTATTTTTAAAGAAATCAAATCTATTCTTCGTGACTGGTAACAGTCAAAACGTCAGAGTTTGGTGTTCCCAGAGTAGGAACACTGCGCGCTAAAGGGTTAATTCATTGAAGTTTGCTGTGAGGAAAGTCGACCGTAATATTTTAAGTTTATTCATTAAAAAATGATTAAATTAAAACCGAATTCATTCTAAAGAAAATGGCTATTTGTGAGGAAAACTATGTGGCAAAGAAAGCTACAATGATTTAATTCGAAATATTTAAAGTATTTCTTCCGAAACTATTGTGTAGATTATGTATTTCATCAATCGATTCGAAGAAATCTATCAGCTATGAAGATAATCTGCTACGCCGACAAAGAAGTAAAAAAACGGAGGCTCATAAGTGCTTGTTTGATGGTGATAAGTTGGTTTCGCCGCTAAATAACTCGATAAGTGTTTTCATAATTTATCTCCCCTCCCTCGAATCCCAAATTTATCAATAGAAGTGATGGGATATGACAGGCGATTTCTCTCTCAAGGTAAGGTAGGTACAGTGACTTTTTAAACCCTTGAACAGCCTTGTGACGCGTGTCGTACAGTCATTTTAAAGCATAGAACGGTATAAAACCTCACTTTAGTTCTCTAGGAAATCGTGGAGATGAAAGGTACTTTTAAAATAGGGAAAAGTGTAAAACTTGTGTAAAAAGAGATTATTGAAACTTAAATCCATATTATATAGCAGCAAGTATCTCTCTATTATAAAAAAAAGTAACTCCAGATGCCGCCGCCGTTGTCAAAAGCTTGTTTTGCTATCTCTTCCGAAACCGTGGGGATTTGAGTTTCGACGAAGGTGTCCACGAATTCGGAAAATTCCAGGGAAGCTGGTAAGCTGACTTAAATTTCAAAATTCCAATTATTTTAGAAGATATCAATAAAAAACGGAAAAAATAAGCATAATGGTTGCGAGACTTGGAATTTTTCGCTAGCATAAAATCATTCATGCCTTTGCAACAAAGCAATTCCAAGTATGTACATGTACAATCCCGTGAAATTAAAAAACATGAGATAGAATTAGACCAATTTTACGCCAAAAAGTAAGCGAAATAAATAAGTCAAAGTGCGTTACACAAAACTCACAATTTTCAAATACAAGTAAGTTCTCTTAGATAAGAGAAGTTTAAAATTACCGATTATTCGTTTTTCTAATACAGAATAATTGATTGTAACTGATTTTAAAAGCTCTATTTTGGCATCATGTATTATCTGGGAAAATGCTATCTTTGTAAGCAAGGTGAATCTAAACCGCGTATTCCAAAATGTTAGTACCCAGTATTTTGAAAATGAAAAATAATTCAAAATGCAGATTATAGAAATCCCAGTCAGGTTCAGCTTGGGTATTTGCCACCCGTAGAAATATTTGGCGGCGTTAACTATGCCATTATAGCAGTTTCAGTACAGCTTGGATATTGCCTGCGCGGCGAGATGAAATATTTCGCGGTGCTAAATAAGCCAATCTGCGAAGGATTATGTACTATATGAATGTATGGATAACTGTTTTCACAGCAACCTTACATGAGCAATGATATCGGTTATGAGCATATAGCATGTGTATGTAAATGGCCAGATGATGAAAAGTCGCCATTAGTATCAATATATCCTAGCTGTTCCGTAGTTTTTTAAAATAAATCATATTATGCACCGTTTTCTTAGAAATAATTATTAAGTCGCCAAATTATGAAAAATCGCTATGGATGGCAAATACGCAAGATGTTTCACAAATTAAAAATAGTGTGAAGTTTAAATTTTTATGTTCCAAGAAGCATGGACCCTTTTTTGACGCAGCTGGCTGTGCTCACAGCCAGCTGTCGTCAAAAAAGGGTCTCTAGATTTGTGGCACGCGATGAAAGTTTCGATTGTCCGCCATCTTGCTGGTAGCTAAGTCGAGCGATGGCAGGCAACGGCTGCCCTTTTTTAAGCATTGGGAAAGGGTTGCGCCTCAAAGGGTTAATAATGCGCTGGCAATAAGAATGATATTCAATTTATTATTTCATCCATAACACACACAATACAATGTTGCTCAAGAGTTAAAAAATAATAACTTTTAAAACAAAATATTTTAAGAAACAAGTATATAAGTGAATTTTGTTTAATTGTATTACTGATTTTTTTATAAATCTTTCTAAATTCTGATTTTTTTTTAATCAAACAAAATTAGGAAAATGCCTCTTCAACCATGTTTCTAGTTCCGTTGTTAAGACGCTGGTGCGATGAGTCAATAACTAAATGGGGAAGAATAACTGAAAACTGACTCCAGGCGATAAACATTTTTCATCCCTCTCAAAATATTCGGAAACCTTAAAAGGGGGCGCGCACTCTTCCTCTCTATAGAATTCATCCAGGCTTTATCAAGATCAGTGGCTTAATCACATCTGGTACTCAACAGCCCTTTTTCGGAAAATACGGTTTCTCTGCACAGACGCCACTTTTTCAGGCAGAAACAAGTCTGCTTGCCTGCATTCTAGGAGAATGACGGGATAAAAAAGATTGAAAATTATTCTTCCGCTCTAGGAGAGAAGTTATCGCGGTTGCCATGACGATGGAATCTTCTCCCGTCAAGATCTCCTAGATTTCCAGTCCTCGGGTTTTTCTCGAAACTACTGAGTCCCAGGATACTCCACAGTATAAATGGGACAAATGTACACTAAAAATTGAAGTAGACCACAAAAGGTAGTAAAAAAGATATGTTTCTTTATTTACGTAGAATTCCTATTTAACAAATCTGCATTTTTTTTTTAATATTTGAAAAATTGTTTACTTATGTGAATATAAAAACTGTTCAAAACATGCGAAAGTTACATATATTTTTAATTTATTTTTAGGCTCAAGCATGTATAAAAATTACTATAAAAGAGCACTTTTTCAAAAAATCGAAACTCAAATTTAAATAGAAATTTTGATTTTATAACATTTATTTTGACTTTTGAAACCTCCTTGAGGAAATGAATCACTCTCGTAAATGAACTTATTTTATTTGAAAAATTGGAGCTGTTGACGATTTTATGCGCAGAAGAATCATGAAAGCATAACAATTCATTATTGCAACTAACTAAAAAATGAAAAATAATTTAACCATAATCATAACAGAGGTTCGTTTCGTAAAAGAATTTTACTAAATTTTTATAACATTACAAAAATATATGTATGTGTGTGTATGCGTATGCGCACCCACGGAGGTTCATACAATTATCATCAGATGGGCCTGGTACGCCTGCCTTGCGAACGTGATGCTGGGAATGAGGCAAGGGAGGATCTAGGATAAGGTTGCTAGATTGTACCTTAAGGAGGACATATCCCCCTTTTCTATAAATTGTCTTCTCTTTCCTACTGTTTATTCTCCGTTGGCTCATTTTACAAAGAAATCTGACGATAATCCTTATGTTTATTCTATGATTTGAAGTTGCATGAACAGTGGACAATTTACGTAATAGCGACTAAAAATATTGAATGCTTCTCTTGGAACTGCTCTGAGTTTTACTATTGTATTAGCAGCACACATAAAACAAATGTCGAAGAGTTTTCACGCTTATTAATGTTCAGCCGAGAAGCAAAGAAAGGAAGACAGAGTCAGTAAAATCTCTTTGATTCTTACAATTTTAAAATTTTACGATTTTTAAAATATAAAACGTGAAGATTTACAGGATTATTCGTTAAAAAAAAACTAGAACTTCTGTCCAAAAATCGGTAGTTCAGCCAAATATTATTAAAATATAGATTTTAAAAAATTGTTTAAGTCCTCTATTTTTTAAGAAAGTCTTTCTTTTTGAATTTTAATCAACAACCGTAATCTTTAAGGAAGACGCAGGGGCTCCTCCGACCTCGCCCAAGACAAATATATATATTATAGTATTAAGGATAGTATGAGTTTTCTGGTAATGACCGAGTATTTCATGCAATTTTGAATTGGTATTTGAGCTTGCACTTCCCTTGAAAAATATTACCGGATCCGTCTTTGAAATCAGTGAAATAAGATGACGGCACCTTTGCAGGTTTGTACCAGCATGGAGACGCGAAGTGAAATTCACCGTCGTATGGAAGTGCAATAAGCACAAACGTTGTTAAAGTTTTGTATGTTTTATACAACTTTTACGGCTATTTATTGAAGACCCTTGTACATTTAAGACTAGGTTAGTCTTAACATTTTCGTATATTTTAGTCTCTGCAAACCGGCCACTATTTCAACGACACGAGGCTTATATTTTTGTTGTTTTGTTAATTTGGCAAATGTAATAAATTTTTTGAGCAGCCACTTTTAAACTTTCAAGTCAGCACAACAATGTTAAAAGAGTTTATCATTTTTCCCCCTTCAATAAAAAAGCTAGAAAAAATTCTATTAGATTTTCCTTTCGAAACTACTGTACTAAGACAAAGTAATGCGAATACAGATAAGAGGTAGAACTTTAAAGTGAATATATGTCATTATGATCAAAAGAAAAAATGTCCTTTGAAACATAAATAGATTTTCAGTTAATTCTTATTTCCTTGAGCAGTATCCTCTGAAATCAAATCTATTGAAACTTTAGCTACCATGGCAATCACATATCTATTTGCGGAAAGAAAAAGTCAGGTATTTGAAATCCCAGATAAATCATCTCTCAACATTTTGAAAATATTACCCTGAAAGGAAAAGGACATCATTAAAGCGCTTTACTTTTCATCAACATACTACTGTGCTTTCATCAGTTCCGTCATATGCTCCATGATTTTACTTGTAGTATTTTTGCTAACTGGATTATTGATATTTACGTTCTGCATTTGACAACGCTAGACTAGCTTTTGCAGCTATCACGTTTTTGTTGTGTTATAAAGTTTGTATCCTATCTAAGGAAAATAATGTTCTGTATCGTGGGAAAATTAGCTGTTTTACTGAGCCAAAATAACTTCACTCGACTTTCCGACCACTTGATCTTTACCGATCGTTTAAATAAATTTGAATCGTGAATAAAATTCAGCAAGAAATAAAAATTACAATATTGTTTTTGATTATTTTTCCCAAATTCATATATTTATGTCATTAACTTAGTATATTTGAAAATAATAATTTGATAGGTACTATTTCAACAAATATAGACCTACTTTGAGATTGTCTGGAGGATTTTTGTAGTACAAATATTTTAATCAAAAATAAATTTTACAAAATAGATGTAAAATACTTATTTTTCATTAAATGCCAAATGCGAACTTAAATAAACGTTTTTCATATTGTTACGAATTTTAGGGGCAACCTGCTGTTCTGGGGCTTAAAATAGTTCAAAATTCGTATTCTACGCTTCAAATACTTAAATTTTGCTTTTTGTTGCATCAAAATCGGTCAACTAGAATAGGAAATACGGAGGTTTTGGTTTCCCATCCAATTGTATGCAGTTTCTAGAAACCTCGAGAAATATTGGTCCTAGGCCTTCGGTAACTTCCCTTTCGGGGACTTATTTTTGGCACCAAATTTGGCGCTATTTCTCCAAAAGTCGCCAAGCTTGGCGACATTTTGGTCATTTGGAGCGATTTTCCTTATGTGGCTTGTAAAGTTGATTTTGCTGCATTAAAATCACATAATAACCTAGCATTTCTCTTCTTTGACGTAATCAAAATTCCAGCTTTATGTGGAATCTCCTAGAAATAGACTTTTCCGGAAGCTTCTTGTAGCTTCTGCGTCCACTATAAATACAAGCTGCCAGAGGCCCCAGTTCAGAGTGAGTTGAGCTTTTCTGGAGTGAGTTTGCTGTGTTACGCTTTGTATTGACGCTACAGAAGTAATGTTTTGGCTTGCTTTTGGAAGCTGAATTTTAAGTGCTGGGTGTAAATTCTTGATTGCTGAGTCTTGAGACTGTTAGTGTTATCTCTCGTATATTTTCACTGAATTTTTACATGTGAAGCTGTTTTATTTTGTGCGAGAAATACTGAGAGCTCAGATCTAAGCGGACTGTTAAAAGCACATTACTGTTTGATTGTGCTTGTGAATTTCAGCTGATTGTTCGACGAAGTTCTAGAAGCAATAAAGTTTGCGTTCCATCCTGACAGGTGGACTTTTTACTAGAACTTTCTACACCAACTGGACTTTAGAACGACGAACACAGGAAACAAGCAGAGTATTCTGCAACAATATACATTTTTTCCTGCCGAATTTCGACACAGTGGAATGCAGTGTTCAGATGCTAGTGCACTTCATTTAATTTGAGTAGGTCGCAATATATATGAATACTAGGGATGGACGCGAGATGAAAAATCGGCTGTCTCGTCTCGCAAAATCGCTGAAAAACTTTGTCTCGTCTCGCAAAAATCCCTATATCACAATGTAAAATATGCCTGTCTCGTCTCGCAAAATAACTGCAAATCTCTGTCTCGTCTCGCAAATTTCTGTCTCGCAATCAGTGGCGCAGAGAGGGAGGGGAAGCAGGGGAAAAATTCCCTGGGCCTCAGCTTGTGAAGGGGCCCCCCCTTTTTCTGTTTATATGATACTTAATTGTGTGTTGTCAATTTTGTAAAATAAAAAAGTCCAAATTTAGATTATCCGTATGCTTCAAATTAATTTTTGAATGAAATTACAAAAAGCCAGCTAGAGCAAAAACCACCAACTTGACAAAAACGAGAAGTGTTTCTGATTGAGTCTTTTTTTGCAAGAAAGGTATAGAGATTGACGGTATTATTCAACGGTTTGCCATGACTAAAAGTAGAAAAGATTTATTTAACAAGAAATTGTTTTTTTTTCCGAGACACATTGTTAAATAGTGGAAGAAAGGGTTTAGCCAGAGGAGAGACTATGGGGATCAACCAACCTCCGAAATTTTGAAATTTCCACTTTTTTGGCCTTATGAAATTTTTTTGCTGCCTGCTTGCATGGAAGTATGAATAAAAATATTATTTGTTTCAATACTGAGGAAACATGCCATGCAAAAATGTTAACGTTTCAAATACTGTTTCTCTATGGAGGTGACGAAACCTTCAAAACAAAATGTTGGTATTTTTTAGAGCATGGATGTTTATTAAAGAATAATACTCTTTTAAATTAATAATTTTAATTCTATTAATTAATTGCCAATTACTATTAATTTAAAGTTTCTTTAAATGATTAATAATTTTAATAAGGAATAAATGATTGATCTAATACGACATCAAAGGGATTTCTGGATAGCAAAGGGACCCCAGATAAGATTTTATCCCCGGGGCCCCGACTTGGCTCTCTGCGCCTCTGCTCGCAATCCATCCCTAATGAATACTTTTTTATAGACCTGTAAGTGCTACACATACCAAAATCTATACAGTATGTAAGACAGTGACTAAGATGACAACATTCGTAAAACATCCACATGCAAGTCGACTTTCGAAGATTTGTTTAACTAATTTATTTTATACAATCAGAACCTCTTTGTTGTTGTTGTTGTTTTTCAGTTATATTGTTAAGTTTCTTAACTTACAAGGAATTAAACAAATTAACTACTTTTGGAAATTGCGATGTTTTATTTAGTTTTCCCATATTTTATATTTTGTTTGTGTAAGAGTCGCACTACTCGCTTACGAAAGCCGCGTGTGGCTCGCGAGCTGCGCTATGGCCACTGCTGGTTTAGTGTTCGGCGATACTTAAGTTATTTTAACTATGTTTTGGCAGTTTATTTCATTTATAATTTTAATTTAAGGAACTTGAAATTCAGTAACAAAATCAGATCCACATTTAGCATCATTTAAAAATAAATAATTTTTATCAAATGCTCCAGTAAAAATCTTAATCACTGGCAACCATGTCTGCAAAATCTTTTTCATACTCTTCTCATAGTTGTTATTAGTAACTTCATCATATAATGGTTAATTAATGATTCATCTCTCTAAAATATAGATCTACATGTGGTAAACACCTTGACACTTGGCAAATCAAAAACGGGGCGTCTCTTTTTTGGTCTTTAACTAAGGCAGAAATTTTTGGAAAAAGAGTTTCACTCATATATTTTTTTTCTTCATTTTAGATAGAATGTATTCTACGAAATACGTTATGGCAAGCCACTGCTCTAGTACATGAGAAACACCTCTCTCTAGTGTTAACCAATAAATTGGTGAATAATTGATGAGTTATGTGTTTTGGAACATTTTTGCTTCCCTGTATAGTTTTCCAATCTTTAATTCTTAATGGCCATTGTCAAAATAATAATTATAATAAACACCTATCACGACATCCAAAATATCAGTTCCACGTGTTTCTAGTCGCTTTAAAATTGCGGTATTAGCCACATGCAACTACTTGAAGAATACCTTTTATCTCCCTCCCTGGCATTCTTCAGCCTAATATTAATAATCCTGAAGACTTGTGCATTTACCGGGGTTTCATCATTTCCAATCATCAAAGCCCGTTTAGTGGAGTCAAACTTTCCACGAAACGGACGTTATGTGACATGGCGAAACGACCTTAAAATGGCGGCGCTTCCCCCCCCCCCTCCGCTATCGAGGGGTATAATTAAGTTTTGGATGTAGTTGATAGATATGTAGCTGCAACATTAAACCGTATCCCCGATTTCGTTATCTGCTTTCTGAATTGCCTCTCACTATGGAAGCAAATTTAATCACATAAAAAAAAAAGCTTGACTAACCAAAGTTAATTTGTACTCACTAGATGGCACCCAGGGACTGATTTACGGCGGGGCATTCGGGGCACATGCTGTGGACCCCCGATTTTTAGGGCCCCCAAAACTTCCTTTTATGTAATCATAATAGCTACTAAAATTACCTCTCGAGAGTAAAATTTCTGATTACTTACTTCATTTCATCACAAATATTCAGAATTTTTAATTTAATGTAACTTGTAATGTTATATTAAATTAAAAATTTAATAATGCATAATGTAACTTGTAAATTATGCATTCGATTCGATAATCGCAAATTCGATAAGACACCTCAGCATGCTCCTCCTCTTATCGTTTCTAAGGCGTGTGACGACTGTAAATACCCATAAAAACATTTCAAAATTGAAAAATTCATAAAAGTGGTATTTGTCGTGACATTTTACTGATTTGTAAATGTTTACATATGGTTAACTTAGGAATGATAATTGATTTTAATTTAATTAAGTAATATTCTGCATAAAACTTTTGTGCAGGGGCCCCCCAAACGAGTAGATTGGTCCTTGATGGCACCACTGCACTGCTTTTCAGGAATTAAAAATATATATATATGTAATTTTCATACTTTGTGAATTTGTTATGTTATAAATGTTGTATGAAATCTCCTAATTTTCTCCCACAGCTGCTTACCAATTTATCATTTTGCATGGCCATGGAAGTAGAGAATCAGGCGACTTCTCCCGCCTTTGATGATTTTTTGCAAACTGGAAGGACAGGCCGTAGAAATGCTTTGCCTGATATCCGAGATAATGCTACCATCAGCACAGCTTCATTACCAGATAGTTTACAGAAACTTTCTTGTTCGGGTAAGATTTTTCTTTTTTAATACAAATATTATAAATCTGACTGTCCATACCACGATAACTAAAGTAAAATTTAACAATATTTAAGATTTTTGAGCTCAAGTGTGACATACATAAAACGTGCAAGTTTTATCAGTAACCGAAGTTAGCTCCAAGACCTTGTGAAAATTACCTGGAGGAAGGAAACTGGATTTAAGCCACACAGGATTATATAACTTTATGCAATTCAACAGGGATTCCCAAACTTATCCAAGTTGTGGTAACCTTAAAAAATTAGAATTTTTTCACTGCACCCTCACTGTACAATATCTGTAGTCTGCTGTTATATACAGGGTGTTCCAAGAAGGTGGTAACATGCTTTAATTCCTTATCTATTAGAGGTAGGTGGGCAATCTAAAATGAAAAAAATATTCAAAATAAGGTAGGAAAAAGACTGAGTTAACCTTTTACAGACCACATTGAGATCCAGGCATATTTCATATTTTAAATTAGTTTTTTGCATATTTTGTCTTTTAAAGCATTAGTTAAAGGCAGTGGCATAGCCAGAAATTTTTCATTCGGGGGGGGGGGGGGTTACAACTACTGCAACTCACAAATATGTATACATTTGATAAGGGAGTCAAGAACATACATTTTGTAAGGCAAAAAATATCTCATGAGCAGGGGGTTGTGACCCCCCCCCCTTGGCTGTGCAACTGGTTAAAGGATATTAGTCATTTAAATGAGGGGTGGGATATACAATTTTCACTGTGTTCACAACTGGGAGCATGGGTGATTTACGACTATAATTTACATTGGTTTCAAAAACTGAATATACTTATGGGTAGTTAATAAGTGAAATAGTAAGACTTAGTAAAAGATTTATTTGTAAATTTCAGTAAAGATATTAATTAAGTTTGAGAGAGGGGGAGGGTGCATCAAGGTAGCTCTGTAAAAATTTATGAAAATGGCTATTTTCATGATTTTTCTTCCAGTTTCCCAATAATGATACAAATGCAACTTCTATTTCAAAACATCAAGTCATCTTTTAACTTTTATCTGTTAATTTTTTCAAGTCAATATTGATAAAATTTCATTTCTTGATAAATTTTTAATTCGATATTCCCTGGGAACATTGGCCTGTAAAGGTTTAGAAAAACTTCCGCTCATTAATTTTCCAAAAGTTACATTTTTAAATTTTGTATACAACCCCCATACAAAAGAAATTTTCAATTAGTAAAACGTGTCCCACACTCTAATGAGGCAATGTACAAAACTTCAACTTTTCATCATAAAACTTATCAGATATATTTTGTAACAAAAATAGTCAGTGGGTATACATGAATTTGAATATAAATGATTATAGCTAGAGAGCAAAAAAATATTTTCTTTCGCAATTCCTGTTCAACCCCTGAAACACAATCATCTGACATGATTTTTTTCTTTCCCAGAGACATTGAAAATGGTTTAAGTCAGCATATATTTATATTCATATTTCTGACACTTTTAAGGATAAATGCTCAAATTTTGTGCATCACTTCATTGGGGTATAGGACACATGTTCCTATACCCCAATGTATAGGAACAGAGTGAGAATTTTTTATCTGGGGGGGTCAAATACAAATTTAAAAAGTGCAACTTTTTGAAAATTAAAGAGAGGAATTCTTTTCCTTAAAATAAACATTTTTCTTACTTTACTTTGGACATTTTTTTCGATTTACATCGCCTACTTATTTCTAATAGATAAAGAATTAAAGCATGTTACCACCTTTTTGGGACACACTGTATATACTAATACATAAATGTGAAAGTTTCTTTGTTTTTCTTTTTGTCCAGTATACAAATCCACACTGTTTGACTGGTCAAGTAATGTTAGAGTGGGAGACAGTTTATTTTCACTAGTTTAATGCGTCATTTTGAATATAATTTAAAGAGGCATTGCAGGGGCAAATCGGGCAGGACGTTCCCATCACCATCTCAGAATTTCATTATTTTCTTTTATTGTGTTGCCTTACCCAAGGAAAGAACAAATCTGAAATATTTTTGATTTACCTCTTTTAGTTTTGGAGTTATGGGGGGGGGGGGGGGGATCAAAGTACTCCAGAGGAGCAACGTCGAACTAATTTAGGGCCATTTTTGCCACTTTATTGTCTCGACTGTGACTGGCTCAGAGGTGCTTCAGAGAATTTTTTCATTTTATCCTATAATATACCATGTATATTAACATCTCAAATTGAAAATTCATTCGAAAATTGTCAGAGACCCAAATTTGGGCCCCCCAAAATACTCCCAATTTCATAAAAAATACAGTTTTAAGAATGATTTAAATCTTGGCTCTGATGTGATACAGAAAATATTTTTGCACAGTGCAGTTATATATCTTCATATGAAGTGAATCCAATGTCAAAATTTTTTGAAGGCCCCCAGGGCCCCCCGGTACGGGGCCCCAAACAGGGTCCTTAGCGCTAATTTATGCAATTTCGAAGCATTGGTACAGCTGAAGCCGACTTCCCACAGGAGAACTATTGACATGGAGATGTAGTATCAACATAGTTGTTTGATATTATGAAAAAACATTTCTTGAAGGTATAACTGTTTCCAAGAAAAATCCCAAAAAGTACCTCCCTATTTGGGACATTGCACTGGCACGCATGGGGGCATTTCGGCATTACTATAAGAAGTTTTAATCGACAGTGGCAATATTGAAAATTAACTTATTCTTCTTATTACTCAAATATATCCTCCATATATCACAAATAGTTATTTTAACAGGCGGCACTCATAAGAATTACATTACGCTGTATGGGGAATCTCTGTAACTACTGAACCAATTCGAAAAACCTTTTTCACTGATAGAAAGCATACACTATTCCTGAGTAATATAGCTACCTTTTCAGCATGTATCATAACATATTCTTCTACAGGACACTCAAAAGAATTCTAGCACATGACACTGTATGGACATCTCTCTAACTACTGAAACCGAATTCTAAAGATCGTTTCCACTGAAAGCTACCACTAGGTCCTGGGTAACATATGGCTGAAATTCATGCATGTACATAAGGTTACAAGAACACCTCAAAATAATATGTAACTCATTGTAATTATATATATCTTCGAGATAAATGTGATTCCATTGTTAAAAAATTGTTTAGAAGGCCTCCCCGGGTAATGATTTTTTTGAGAAGCTTCACCGCTTTTCAAACGAATAATTGTATCACCGTATTAAAAAAATATATCTTTTCATAATATGAAATTAACTATGTTGAAACTACAACTCCATGCCAATAGTTCTCATCTGCGAAGTCAGAGCCAACTGTACCTATTCTTCGAAATTGCATAAATTAGTGCTAAGAACCATGTTTGGGGCCTCAATAATTTTCTTTTTTCTATATCGCGTCAGAGCCAAGATTTAAAGCATTCTTTAAAACCGTATTTTTTATGAAATTGGGGATATTTGGGGGGGGGGGCTTATTTGGGGGCTCTGCCTATTTTCAAATGAATTTCTAGTTTTAAATGTTAATATCAAGGTATATTATGAGATTTTTAAAAAAAATTCTCTGAAGCATCTCGGAGCAAACCACAGTCGAGAGAATAAAATGGCAAAAAACGCCCTAAATTCCTCACTCCTCTAGGGTACTTTGACCGCCCATAACTCCAAAACTAAAAGAGCTACATCAAAAATATTTCAGATGTGTTCTTTCCTTGGGTAAGGCAACGCAAGAAAAAAAAATTCATGAGATTCTGAGATGGTGATTGAAACTTTCTTCTGTTTTTTACCTGATTTCCGATGCCTCTTAAAGTGACTGGAAGGTAGAGGCCGCAAAGCTGGGGGCTTTCAAAAATATTTAACATTGGATTCACTTTATATGAAGATATATAATTGCACTGTTCAAAAATTTGAATGGAGTTTAATAAAATTTGAATAAATTTGAGTGGCAAATGGAGACAGTTACGACAATGTTTACATATTATTTTGAGTGTTCTTGTAAATTATGCTACATGCATGAATTTCAGCCTATGTTACCCAGGAATAGTGTAGCTTTCAGTGGAAAGATCTTTAGAATCGGTTCAGTAGTTAGAGAGATGTCCATACAGTGTCATGTGCTAGAATTCTTTTGAGTGTCCCTGTAGAAGAACTAGTTATGATACATGCTGAAAGGTAGCCTATATTACTCAGGAATAGTGTAGCTTTCTATCAGTGAAAAAGGTTTTCGAATTGGTTCAGTAGTTACAGAGATCCCCATACAGCGTAATGTAATTCTTATGAGTGCCCCTGTAAAATAACTATTTGTGATATATGGAGGATATATTTGAGATATAAGAAGAATAAGTTAATTTTCAATATTGCCACTGTTGATTAAACTTCTTATAGTAACGCCGAAATGCCCCCATGCGTGCCAGTGCAATGTCCCAAATAGGGGGTACTTTTTGGGATTTTTTTTGGAAACGGTTATACCTTCAAGATATATGAAGAGAAGCATGGAATTGGAAGCATGGAACATTGGATTCACTTAATATGAAGTTAATTTTCAATATTGCCACTGTCGATTAAACTTCTAAAAGTAACGCCGAAATGCCCCCATGTTTGCCAGTGCCATGTCCCAAATAGGGAGGTACTTTTTGGGATTTTTCTTGGAAACAGTTATACCTTCAAGAAATGTTTTTTCATAATATCAAACTACTATGTTGATACTACATCTCCATATCAATAGTTCTCCTGTGGGAAGTCGGCTTCAGCTGTACCAATGCTTCGAAATTGCGTAAATTAGCGCTAAGGACCATTTTTGGGGGCCCGTACTGGGGGGCCCTTTGGGCCTTCAAAAATTTTTAACATTGGATTCACTTCATATGAAGATATAACTGCAGTGTTTAAAATTTTTTTCTGTATCATGTCAGAGCCAAGATTTAAAGCATTCTTAAAACTGTATTTTTTATGAAATTGGGGGGGCCCTAATTTGGGGCTCTGACAATTTTTGAATGAATTTTCAATTTGAGATGTTAATATACAAGGTATATTATAGGATAAAATGAAAAAATTCTCTGAAGCGCCTCTGAGCCAGTCACAGTCGAGACAATAAAGTGGCAAAAATTGCCCTAAATTAGTTCGACGTTGCTCCTCTGGGGTATTTTGACCCCCGATAAATCCAAAACTAAAAGAGATAAATCAAAAAATTTCAGATTTGTTCTTTCCTTGGGTAAGGCAACACAATAAAAGAAAATCATGAAATTCTGAGGTGGTGATGGGAACTTTTTTCTATTGACCTGCCCCATTTGCTTTTGCAACGGCTCTTAAATAAATTGTCTCTTAAGGTAAAAATTGCAGAGGAAAATAATTTTGTAACTTTTGCAATTTCAAGTAGTGTGAAAAATCTCATCTGTTTCAAACAATAATATTTTTTATAATATTATTGTTTGATAAAATTATTGTTCGAGATAAATTTTAATAGAAGCCAAATCATGTTTTTTATGAAAACTAAGGTGCTCTCTGACATGCACATCACAACCTTTTCTTTTCTTTCTTTTTCCCCAGGGGTGGGAAGGTATTTTAAGATGGAAAATTGTGCAAATAGAGAGTAATATTAACAGTTAAGTAAAAATTGAAAATTTAATGGAATAAAAAATTGCAATTTGTTCATAACTTAGAAGTAATTTTAATGCACTCTGTTGATTGTACAAAAAGTGGGGGAGGATTACTTCATTTTTCTCAAATCTTTTGGAATTTTTTAATCTGAGCTTAAAAAAATTAAGTTTCAAAAGCAATTTTAAATCTAACTATATAAGCTTTAGAAATTGAATATGTCTCAAAACCTTCCTTTTTCTTTTAAGATATTCCTATGGATGCTGGCTGTTCTGGAGAAGCTTCTGGTTCAAGCCAAGGGGCAGAAGGTAGTGCACCTAACACTTAGTTTTGCTGTTTAGAGTCCTTAAAAGTGGAATGGAAGTGAATTTTCAGGTTTTGTATCTTGAAACTGTGGGTTGAGATCCTGTTGAAAGATACTAGTCACAAATGTATGCAATTTGGTAGCTTGTGACTGAGCAAGTGAATGTTGTACAGGAAGAAGTGTTTATTTTATATTGATCTTCATCTGTAGTGTCAAAGAATTATGTTGTTCATATGTAAATTGACAAATCATTTTATCAACAAATTCACTGGGGGGCAAAATATGTGTAGAAAAAGAAATAAGGCTTGCTAAGTTTTCAAAAAGTAAAACAATACAATCATTGTTTAAGTATGTGTAATTTTAAAAATGTGTATTTATGTGTGTATTTACATGTATGTGTTATAGATTACACAAATAATTTATATGCATTTTTGTAGATGTTATTGATTTTAAAAATATTAAAATCTGAAGTTTTTCTCAGTAAGAAAACAAAATTCTCTTTGATATTAAAAACTATTTATCTATATATATATATTGAAAATTCAAAAAATGTATAATCTTCAGATATTGTTGATGACGTTCTTAAAATTAATTTTAATTTTGCATTAGTTTATATATTGACTACCTTGTAGCACAAAAAATAATAATAATGGAAAGCAAGAAAGATTTGAGGTATTTGAGGTACATATTTATTTGTTATAGTGAACTTTTAACCAATCTCATCTATAAGTGGGGGATTTATTCGAAAGAAAAAAAAAATTATTCAGATTTTAATATTTTTCTCCTTATCCTGCATCTTCTGATACTTAAATTTACAGATCAGCCAAAAAAATTATTTTAAAAAACCTAATTGAAAAGAGAAATGCTGATGATACTCTGGTGCATTATTTTCCTGAGTGGAGATATTTTTTATGATAACCATAATAAATGCACATTATGTCAGACATGAAAAAATTAAAAATCTGCTACTTACAAAGTCTTAAGCTTAAATGTGTGTGAACAATCAAACGGGAAGTTGAAAAACAAATTGTACATTAAAGAATTTTTTACTAAAAAATTTTGCAGATCATATATAGTTTTTGTTAATAAGGTGGTTTATGAAAAGAAATTTTAAATTATTCATGTCACTGTATATTTGCTGCAGTCATGGAACATCTAATTTCTTCATCATACAGCCTTATCAACTAATAAAATATTAGCCTTATTTCCACAAAATTTTGCTTACAACTTATTTTACATGTAGTATGTGTCCTTCAGTTTTGCATATTGCATGTGAATACTGAAAAATAAAAACAAAAAGGAATGTATATACTATATATGTGTGAAGGCCGTCTACTCTTATTTGTAACTTATACAAGTGTTCTTTGTTGATTTTTTTTATCTGTAAAAATATCTTACTTTGTTTCGTAGAAAAGCGTTTTTTAGCTGTTGAACATTTATGTATCATTCAGTTTGTAAATCAAAAATTTGTACATGGTTTTAAGAACAATAAATGTTATAAAATTATTTGTTTGTATTTCATGTTGTGCAGCAACACATAATTTGGGGAAGGGGGAAATGTGTGTAAATCAGTCCCTCTTTCATAAACCTGTTACCTGACATGGGAATCTTTTTTTAAATCATCAGTTTAATACCTAAAATATTTTTCAGTGATATGCTTTGTTTACTTTTAAGAAATAATAATATATATAATTTATTTATAACGTCTCACAGACTACATGAACATGCAAAAGTGTTTGCATGTTCATGTAGTCTGAACTGTCATGTATTTAAAACCTGAAAATAAATAGCAAATTATTTTAATTTGCTGATAATTTTTAGGTTTTAAATAGTGTTTCAAAAAGAAATCTAGGTAGTAAACATGGATTTTCAAAAGTTTACATTCTATTTAGAAATACAGCTCTAAATCCTAGGGTATTTTTAGCTATAAAAGCAAATATTATATGTATTCATAGTAAATACTTAGCAATATATCATTTAAAATGCCAAGATGGGTTTTTGACACTGAAAAACTATATTCTTCAAACTTAACCCTTTAAATGCCGCACTATGATCCAGGAATAAAAGATATAATCAATTCATCAAAATTACATTAGAATACACCCATAATGACTATAAAACAAAAAAAAATTGCCACGAAAAAATTTCCTTCACTGATTTCTTGGATGTTCCATTTTTGGAACATTGGCATATAACGCTATCTTTCCTTTTCTGTATTTGCTTCATGTAAACAACAAAACCCTGTACGATAACTCTAAAGTTTCATGCATCAATAAAGTTTTACTTGATAAATTAGGTGTGAAATGACTAAAATTTAAGCAAAACTCAATAAAAAATTTGTAATTTTAAAATTAGCAAAATATTTTATAAGAAATGCAATGCATAAATGTATAAAAGAATGATAAAAGCAATTTTATGCTTGCATACTCTTGACTAATAATACAGATAAGTACCAGGTTACCGAGCCATGCTCAGAATCTAAAGGCTCCTTAAGTGTAAAATAATGAGTGCGTAAATGCCTTGGCACGTATCAATGATCTTCATGGTTGCCAAAGATTTTCATCACTGTCGGATCACTCATACATTATCAGGTAAGCTTTGGTCAGCATTCAATGTTACTTTACACTATATACTTTGTTTTGAAGAGGGATGCTAAATATTCGATAGTCGGTGCCATCAGAGTTCAGCAAAAAGTAGTTTAACGTAAGATGCCTCCTTTCCTTCTGTAGCAGATCAGCGAGGGTATCAGCGAAGATCTTGGGCGATGCATTCACTAACAGCGTCTTCATTACTTAAAAAATATATCTGTCCATATTGAGGACGTTCAAATTCAGCATCAAGAATTTGAGTTGGTTGAACTGTCAGATGAATGAGTTTATAAAAAAATTCATGAAGTCTGTTATACACTGTTCGCAACATAGCAGTACACACCAAAATCGTTAATAGTTTCTCTCGTCATATACTGTGAACAAAGCCATTGTAAAGTATGCTTTCAAATTTCGAATTCTTTTATGAAATTCTTTGAAATGTGGGTGACATCGAAGAAACAGCCACACCAATTCATTAGGAAATTCGGAATGTCCTACATCAATCTTACAGTCCCCAAAATGGTTTCGGTTAATTTTTGTTTTTAGTCTTCAGAAAAATGCAAAGCTCCAGGGTGAATGCAATCCATGTTAAAAAGTTTTAAACTATGATAATAAGTACCCACATTTGTGGCAGCTTTGTAGATACTTAGACTGTTTACCCGAAGTATTTGTCAACGTCTAGCTGTTCTATGTCGTTCTCCTTCCAAATACTAATCATCTCTTTCATCTGCTTGTGTTTGAACTGCACGTTCACACATTTGGGCTAAGTGCTGCTGTCGGTGATCGTATGTTTCCACAGCTCGTTTTTGAGCTAAACTTTCATGCATTTACGTCTTTATAATACATCTATGATGATAGATCTTTACGATTGAAGTTGTAAATTTCTCTATAGTGCTTCAATTCAAACATAAAATACTTATTTTTTTCTAATTCAAAGAAAATACATCTTGCATAAACAAATTCTACAAACGTAAATTCAATCTTATAGATACATAAATATAGATGCCATAAAAGTATAATCTTACATAAATATGCTTTAAACATAATTTTATTTTATAAACTCACGCTTAAGAAAAGAAAAAGTGTAACGCAATTTAAATTATTAGTACAAAAGGACACTTCGAAATCATGAAATCAAAAACAGAATAGATCAAAAATATTCTTTTATAATTACCCTAACAACTACTTAAACGTTGACAATAATAGAACAAACGGATGGACTGAAGAAAATGGACTTCTAACCTCGAATAAATCAAAAATACATCGCTCCTATATAGTTACGCTGATCCCTGACTCTGTCACAATTCCAGTTCAACCACTCAAAATAAAACTTTTACCATCCAAACAGATTAAAAATGAATTGTCTAATAACTTAAAATTTACACAGTTCGTTGGTGCGATCAGCCTGAAAATTATCATAATTTTGTAAAAGGAAAAAAAGAAAGAAAAATTGATAATCTGATAAACCCTGATTTTTAAGCTTTTTTTTTTTTTTAAGCTTTATTTCATTTAAGAGAATAAACAAAGCTAATCATTTGAGTGTCAGAATTATCTATTGCAAGTGACATTGACATTACATTGAAGTCACGGTTATCAGGCTTTGGAGGAAAAATTACGATTCCAATTCGCTTAAGATAGCTTTTCTAAATTACTACTCAGTTTAACTTTTTTTTCAAAAATAAAACGGTTTTCTATGCATTAAGCATGGATATAGGAGAGGATGTTGATACCAAACGAAATGTTTTGAATACGAAATGTTTCTGCAGATTATACAATTCGAATTTCGATGTATAATAAAAATTGAATAAAGTTATTTGATTTTAAGTGGGTAAATATTAAATATTCTGAGTGTAGAGATTCTATCACCCGCTGTAATTGTCTCCACAAAGGGCTTTATCCTTTAGTTTAATGATAGTACACAACACAGTCTAATCCACGTCTAAATAAGAATTGAAAATTTATTAGAAAAAAATCTTAGTAACCAGATTTCAGCCTCCCAATTTACTGCTTCCACATATAAACAACTCCCAACCTGCGGCCGGATGGGGCCCGCCATGGCTTTTGGACCAGCCCACAGAACAAGTCAAAACCCTGTATAAAACCTATATAAAACATTCAAACTTCCATATAAATCCGAATTATACGGCCCGCGATTTTGCTAACATCCTGAAGTCAGGCCCAGGAGTTCGCTAATATCGTAAAGTTCTGCCCGCAACTTTTCACAGGTTGTCCATACGATTATAAAATAAATGAGTTGAAATCATCAACTGCAGTGAATGAAAACTAAACTGATGGCTGATCACCTGCAAAATAAGTTTGAATATCGGCTGCGAGCCCAATTTAGGAATCGATTGTATCATTATAAATTTTTTCATCGGAGTTTCAAAGATCGTTTCATTATAAACGGTTGTCCCTTTAAAAAAAAAAAAAAAAAATCGTCGGGGTAACTACATTTAAATATTTATTGTCAACTTGGCGGAATAAGGCAGCTAAAGTAGAATTCAACCTAGTGCCGTTATTTAAAGGGGGAAAAAATGGAATTTTCATGTTACGTCACAGGATCTTTTTCTTACTGCGAATGACTGAAAAGGGTGTCATTTTCGTTTAAATTATTCGGCTAAGCTGAAACTTTTATGCACTTTTGAAATTCGCATCATATGGATCAATAAAATACATGAAAAATCTTTATTGTTTTAGTATATACGCGAAAATACATTTAGCTTTACGTTAGTTACAAAAGGATAATTGTAATAAATTCAGGCAATTTTTCACATAAGATTTACGAACAGTTTTGTATTAATAACTATGAATTAAGAATAATTACATTATTATTTACATATATTCCATCAAGGTGCTTGCGGGAATGGCAACGAAGACTCTTTTCGCTTTTTCTTTCGCTGGTTGCCAGGACGATATTTTGAAATAAAAATAACTTTTAATTCTAAACAAATTTATGTAGCTGAATGGTGTAATATATCTAGTTACTAAAAAATTTATTTATCTGTGTACTGAATATCAAGTTCCATTTATTTTGTTTCTTTGCGAAATTAATTTTTACTATTATATATCGATGGCGTGTATTTTTTAATCCGCCCCAAACTTATTTGAGCGTCCCTTTTAGGAAGATTGCATCAAGTGTGTTTTTCAAATGCTTAATAGATGGCGCTACCGTCCAAATAATTTTAATTTTAAATTTTGAGCGTTTTAGAGTTTTTTCAATAAATTGACCTAGCTCAATCGTTTAAGGGGCCCAAAAAACCCCCAGGTACGAAATTTAAAAAGAATCCTTAGAGCAGTTTTCGAGATTGTTCGGACATACACACACACCCACAAACATTCCTCGTTTAATGTAAGAGCGGATATAAATAAATGCAGTTTTAAAAATGTAAGCTACCTTATCAAGAAATAATATAATATTTTATTCTTTAGAGGGTGCTTAGGATTTCAACCAGCAGTACAAAAATTAAAATTCACTAAAACACTAATTTCTTTTTATAAATTTTTAGCAATTTTTTTGCAATGTCTATGATATTGTGGGAAGTGTACATGGAGGCTTTTCTGGCTTTCAAAACACATGTTTACAGTATTTTTTAGGCATACTACAAAATGCCTTTATCATGTAAGAACGTCATGTGCATCTGAAATTTTTGCAGATTTCCATTGATGAGCACAGGGTAATGTAGGCTTTAGGCTTTGTCTGAAACAAATTTAAATTAATTTCTCTTCTAAAATTCTGCTGTCCACACGTCTCCAGGTGTAATCAGCTCAAAACTATTATAATTTATTTCTTTATCAGTAATATACCCGTTTTCATCAAGAGGCAATTGACAAATTTCTATGATTGACATTTCAATCATCGGACATAGAATTTTTTAAAAATCAACATTTTCTATAGTTAAAAATTTCTTCGACTGCACCATCTACATTGTTTCTACAAACATCTATACAAGTTCTTATTAAAATGGCCTCGAAAATTTGCAGAGCATAGAAAGAAAATCAAGCACATGACTTGATGTCACTTCTTTCCATAAGTTCCCTCTACATAAAAAGGACTTTAAATAAACAAACAAACCCTTGTGAAACACACATTTATTACTAATAGAAAAAATAAGTAGCTATCTGAACTCAAATCAGAGGAATACAGCACTAACTATCCACCCTCTTCTGTCAAAGGGGTTAAAGATATGACAACTTCCCCCTTACCCCCCCTCCCCCCCCCCCTCTAGTCCTTCACCCTTCAAAAATAAATAAAATATCGGTTATGCCTTTGACAGACTTATGTTCAGCAGACATAAGCACTGAATATATCAAAATCTAATAAAGGAACACAAGCAACACATACATGTGGCATCCCTGATTTCGTATATCGTTACATGCCAATGTTCCTTTTTTGGAACATTGCACTTTTATGCAAGATTGAGAAAAGATACCTTGACATATTTTGAATTTTTTTTTATTATCTCTTTGAATTGATCCATTGGAAATACAATAGGGGAATTTTCAGGTGAATTTGAATTTTTGGGAATTTTATAGAATTTTTTTTCTTGTGTACTGTAATATTTGGGGGAAAAAAAAAAAAAAAAAAAAAAAAAAAAGAAGATTCTTAGAAATTTTTCTGGGCTGAAATTTTTAAGTTTGAAAAATACTTAATGTATCAAAAAATCAATCATACTTTTAATAATAAGCAGTATTTTTTTCAAACTGATAGATATGACAGTTTATTTTTTTTTTAAATATTAAACATAATGTTCCAAAAAAGGAACATTAGCATGTAAAAGGTTAATACAATAAAATTTAAAATCAAACTTATTAATTTTTATTTGTGTAATTAAAGTAATACATCATCTCTTCAAAAACAGTCTTTATGTACATGGATACATAAAGTAATAAAACAGTGAAACTGGTCCCTCTGTGCCCCCCCCCCCATATGAACATTTATGATTGCTCACAAGCTTCATTTCAAGTACATATAAATGATTGCTCCCCACCCCCCAAATCAAACTCACTTCAACATCACCTACACTGTCCCACCAAAATAAAACTACCATAATTACATGACATAACTGCATATGCAACTGATGAATAAAAATGAAACCGATATATTAAGAAAATATACACACAAATATGTATTTACAAGGAAAAAACTCACTTCACTCCCTGCCCCACCAGGGCAGGAATAAAAAATAAATATGTAAAAGAAGTGGAGGAAAAGGGTTCTGCCAAAACTAAGCCAGTAGTGTTAATAACCAATATATTCGCCATGTTTGCATATGACTTTGAATAGCCGATGTGGGATATCATTTACCAATCCTTGGGAGGACAGTAACACCAATATTCACCTAGTATTCAATGATGGTGGCCTTCAATTCTGCCACAGACTGTGACAGTCTGACGCTGCATATCCATCCTACTGAGGATATCCCATGCATTTTCTTGGGGGTTGAAATCAAGTGCAGGGGTTGATGCAGACAAAAATTGGGTCTGTTTTGCAACCCCTTCACAAAATTAGAATCAATTAAAACGACCCATCATTTACATTTTAACCTACATTTTAATATTTTATTATTATTTTACCAAAAAAGTGACTTTTACTAAAAATTGGCATAAAAATTAATAAAAATAAGTATTGAATTTCACAAAATTAAGTATAGAAATTCACAAAAGTAATCAATTTTCCCTAGAAAAACTTCCTGGATCAATCACTGAAGTGGAAAGGGCAGGATATTTCATGACATGCACCCCATTATCAAAAAACCATTCTCAGGAATATTTGGAAGCATGAATGAGCAAGTTGCCCTGATAGAAAATCAAACTTCGGCCATCAATTCTCCTTGTAAATGGGTTTCTAGCATTTCTTGGTAATCAGTAGCTTTTGTGTGGCCTGAAGGAAAAGCCAAGTTAAGTTTACTACCAGGTAAAGCCTCTCTACACTGTTTAATGTGCTGTTCTTGTCTTTTGGAGAAGAAACAACTCCTGAACATTATCCACAAAGAGTAGATTTGGTCAAATATCATCAAACCTGGAAGGACCAGAGGTGTCAGATTAGGGTCTCAGATGACAAAAAAAAAATATAATAATAAATAATAGTAATTTGGATGGCCTACTCGGTATTAAATTCTATTGACATGACACGAGGAAATCTTCTCCAGAAGACAAGGTGGAGGTTTATTATAGACTGAGGAGAGACTTTACCTGGTACTGAACTTGGCTTTTCCTTCAGGCCACATAAAAAGCTACTGATTACCAAGAAATGCTAGAAATTCATTTACTGCCATTTGAAGGGAGAAATGATGGCTGAAGTTTGATTTTCCATTAGGACAATGTACCCATTCATGTTTCAAAATTCTTCTGAGAATATTTTTTCAATAATGGGGTATATGTCATGAAATGAGTAGCTTTTTCTGCTTGATATCAATTCCCAAGAAAATGCATAGGGTATCCTCAGTAGGACGGATATGCAAATGTCAGACAGTCTCAGTCTGTGGTAGAATTGAAGGCCAACATTACTGAACACTTGGATAATATTGGTGTTACTGTCCTCCAAGGATTGGTAAATGATATCCCACATCGATTAAACAAAGTCATATACAAACATGGTGACTATATCGGCTATTAACAGTACTGGCTTTATTTCAGCAAGACACTTTTCTTCCTCTTCTTTTTACACATTTATTTTTTATTCCTGCCCAGGTGGAGCAGGGAGTGAGTTTTTTCCTTGTAAATACATATTTTGTGAATATTTTCCTAATATATTTGTCTCATTCTTATTCATCAGTTTCGTATCCAGTTAAGGCACACTCTTATGATGGCTTTATTTTTGTGAAACACACTTTAACAGTACCTGAGGTTGCATAGTGAAATTTTGCATTTTCCATTGATATTGTATATATCAAAAGTTTTAAAAATTAGTTTCCTCTTATGTGCAGCTAATTAATTGCATTGTTTAAAAAATATCGAAGTTCTAGGAAATGAAAATTGCCCATTGGAATAACAACTAGACAATAAAGAAAAAGACAAAACATCCATAAATAGGAGCATCGTAAGCAAATTAATTTTTCACATATTTTAACATGGGATTTTTACAACATTGTTTTAATTCAGCAGATGCCTTACATGCATAATGTAAGGCATGTGTGAAAAAGTACAATTTACAAACACTGGCAGTTTTTGAGTTCCTCCAAACACAAATTTTTACAAGTAAAAAATTATTTGAATCCATAAAATTATCTTCATATGTTTGAAAAATAGCATGTTAAGTTACAGTTTTCATAACTTTAAAACAGATATAAAAAATTAAAAGATACAATTGTATTAATAAAAATTTATTCAGCAATAACAATAATTTTTGTGTTTTCAATGTGCAATAGCAAGTACAAGATAATTTCATTTTTCACAAGCTTAACTTTTTGCAACTCCTTTCAAAAAAACTCCTTCAGTTATTATCTAATGTCATTCTTACACATATATTATCAGAATTAAGTTTTTTTATAAATTAGCAAAGAGTAAAAATAGCTAAGTTTCTTAAGGTTTTGAAAGAAAGTTTTAATATGAATGATTTTTAAAACAAGGTTTGGATAGCATGCGCCCTCCAGCCTCCTGATGCTATGTTTGTGAAAAATGCTATGCTTTTATAATGAAAAATATCGCTATCCAAAACTACCACAAGAACCATGTGTTTTAAATTATTCCACTATTAGTTTTTTTCATATGTGTTTTCTGCAGACAAAAATAAAAGAGCCTTCATGTTTTACTTTGCAAATCACAATTATGTTTTCTAAGTGATTGCACTAGAATAATCTAGTGCAATCACTTCTCTATATAGAGAAATCAAATTGCATCAGCTGCATTTTACATCGCACAAAATTAAAATACCCTATCCCTGTCAACGAGCAGAGTGAGCTTTGTTTATTTACTGCCATCCCAACACACTAAACACAGACAGAAAATTTAAACAAAGGACATCATGAAAATGTGCAAAAGCATCCACTCAAGAATTTATTTCCCCCTTAATTAAAAATGGTGAAGATTTGGGGCATTTTCTTTCTTATTTTAGGAAGGTCACTATCATGAAGAAACTTGCGAATTAGCAGGAACAGTTTGGTCTAGAAGCCATGAGACTCATTTTTTATGGGATCAATAAGAAAAATTTAGTGAGCATGATTCTGCAGCGTTTCCAGATATTGTGATCTTTTTTATCCTGATCCCAAAATATGATAAATCATTAAAATAAAATCTGCATTGGGATGTTAAAATGAAGCCATGATTTCACAATTTATTGATTATAGTGCACTCCTTGAGGACATTCAGAGATTGATGCAAACAAAATTTTGATCCGTTTCTGCCTCCCCTTCCCCCTTTGCAAAATTACAATTGATTTAAACAACATTTTTCACAAAAAAAATAACTTTGAATAAAACGACCCTTCATTGGCAGATTTTAATTTGTTTTGTAAAGTATTTTAACAGAAAATGACTTTTACAAAAAATGGTATGAAAATTCACAAAAATAGACAGCGTTCACAAAAATGTGACACTGGAAAAAATTCGAGGGTTAAAGGGTTAAAGACTTAAAGTAGATGATTAAAGACTTAAAGTAGAAAAGTTTAATAGGATATTTATCAATAACTAAGCAAAAATCTTTCGTATTTTTAAACAATCAAAAAATTTAAATAGTTGCATTTTACACATAAGCAAAAATTAATTTAATTTCTAATTCAATAGGTTTTAACAACTGAAATTTAAAAAGCACAAAATAATACAATGACATTAAAAAACATAAAATTCATACTTAATGCATTCAAAATACAATCAATCATGAGATCGCTTATGCTTATGTGATTTCTTATGCTTATGGTGCGAGGGTGATCTACTCCTACTTCGATCTCTTTTGTGTTTCTTTCTTTTAGGAGAATGATGTTTTGATTTGTGTTTGGAGTGGTGTTTCCTTGATTCATCATCATCTCTTTCATCGTCTGAGTAGTAATCTTTTGATTTATAAGAAGAATCTTCTGGTGTATCATAATAACCCATACTGTGGCTGTATTTTCTCTTTAAATCATTTCCTTCTCTTGAACTATTCTTCCTATCATTTGAATCTTCACCTGAATCTTTCTGTGAACTAGAAAAAAAATATTAAAGATGTAAATTAGAAATAACTCAACACACTCACTGCTATATAGAATTTTAAATTTGATCCTTACGGACCAAAAAGAGATTTTGCTCGATTACAACATTTAGAAAGCTTAGCTTTAGTATTCAGGCTTTAAAATGTAATGTCTCTTTGGAATTAATGAAAACAAAGGTTTAGAACAAGTTTGTAGATCCAGACACCAAATACCCCTTATATGGAACAAATAGAAGTGGGAAATATAAGGTTACACATCTGTTAAAAAACTGCTCATGTAATGTTATTACTTTTGTAACAAGAATTTTGTGTGCATTAATTTCACATTGGCATTGATTGTGTAAAATCGTGTTCTCCCCAGGTCTTTTAGGTCAGGCACATCGCCCAACAAACTTTACTGACCGCCCAGCAGAAAAATCCGAATATCATTTCAAATGCTTTAATTTGATAGAATTACATATTGCAGCTTGATAATGCTGCCCAGCTGACAAAAATTTCTGGGGAGATCACTGGTGTAAAACAAATATATAACTGTACTTTAAAACAATATATAGCAACCAATCAGTATTATTCATAATTTTTTTACAAATTGGTTCGAACGGTACAGTAAAAAGAAAAATAGCATTTAGAATTTTTAGTGTTTACACTTTTTAAACTGAAATCAAATCCTGTACCCTTGTTTTTTTAATTTCCTTCATAAAAAATTATATGGAAACAGATTTTATTATATAATCTATAAGTTAGCAAAAAAAAAATAACTGAAACTGTACTAATATGTAATTACATAATAGTTTAATACCCAAAAATGTATGAACTGACTTTATTAGCACTAAAGTGCAATGAATTTGAAACCTGAAAAAAAAAAAATCTTAAATTTTAACAATTTGCTATCTTACAGAAATCAAGTATTAATGTATTAAAAACTGATAAGCTGCATCTATGTACCAACTCAAAATACAAAATTAGTATCTTGCATTAAGTTAAGATTCACATACGGAAGTATACTCAATATTAGTTAAAAATCATTAAAAGCCTTTTAAAATCCGTTAAACACATTAAAAACAGAACACACCAAGTGTTTATAGTTGAGAGCTTTCGGCTGCTTCGCCGAATTCCACCCCATATAAAATAGTGGTTCAGGTACGTCGATGATATTTTTGCAATAGTTAAAAACAATAGCCTGGATAATATCCTTCAGCAAATAAATGCTATTGATAAAAAATACAATTTACCATGGAAATAGAGCAACACAACATTTTAAATTTTCTAGACATTAAAATAATAAGAACAACCCCATACAATATAGAAACCACCATCTATCGAAAACCAACCAATAACAATGAAATAGTCAAATTCTCATCTAAAATACCCTATAAATATAAAATCTCTATAATTCGTTCATATATTAACAGAGCTCTCAATACCTGTTCCAACAATAATTTCCTCAAAGAAGAATTACAATTCATAAGAAAACAATGTCAAATTCCTAACAATTTGTAGACAAATTAGTTAAAGAAAGAAAGAAAAAATAAACATAATCAACAACGCCCAAAAAACAAAATTAACTTTCATATATCCCATACCATACTGCTGCGGAATTGCCGAAAAACTTGCCAACCTTACCCGCAAAAAGAATGTTAAAAATTCCTACAAAAGCAAATAGTAACATTTTTAAAAGAATCCAATCGGATAAAGAAAAAATCAATTCCTTAGAAACCGCTGGAATTTATAAAATTAATTTTGTTTATAAAGATTCTAACTTATTTAGCCATTACATAGGTGTAACAAAACAAAAAATAAAAGACAGAATCAAAGAACACATTAATGACATTAAATATAATAGATATAGTACTACCCTATTTCGTTTAACCTTAAAAGAAAATTTGGAAACAGATTTTAATAACATTGAAAATATAGCCAATTATAACCATAGCTACAGTCTAAAATGCAAGGCAATAGACATCTTAATGCAAGATGGCACCATCAACAACATGACACATGCATAAATCGATGAAGACTGGAGCGACATGCTGGAGAAAAGGAAGAAATCTTTGCCAGTTCTGAGGATGGCTGCGGGCGAAGCAGCCGAAAGCACTCAACTATAAACACTTGGTGTGTTATGTTTTTAATGTTTTTAACAGATTTTAAGATGCTTTTAATGATTTTTAACTAGTATCTTGCATTAAAAAAATATATTTTAAGTTTTTAAGAAATAATAGTTGTTCAATAAAACTCATAGTTTACATTGGCAACTACCTCTGAAATTCAGAAGAAATTTTACTTCATTAACAGGGATCTGTTTAGGAGAAATTTGGATCCATTAACGATCCCATCACAAAATATTTTGTCTTAAAACGAACCCTTCACAATATTTTTCATTTTAAAAGCGGACCCTTAAAAAAATTCTTTCTATGAAATGATGATCCTTCACAAATCTGTGTTTACTTTCAAAATTATTTTTTCATCAGTTATATTAATCTATACAAATGAAGAACATTAATGTGCTTATTTATAAAAATCTGTAGATGTTTATATACATGCATACATGCACATTAGGGTGGAGCGAAATTGGGTGAAAAAAAAAACTTTTTTTTGTGAGCAACTAATGGAATAGGGTTAAAAAGTTGCCACTTATAACCCTTAATGTAAGTGTAAAATTTGGACCCATTCAAAAGATATCTTCCGCCCTCTACCGGGCGATGTTATACAGTATGTTTATATCATTTTTATAATACTTATGAATGCACGATTTAAAGTCAAAACTAGAATAGGAAAATTATTTACTAAGGAATTTACTAAGAAACCATATAATGAAGAGCCAGATATGCATCTACTAGATATTAATACACAGGTAAACAGTAACTACATTATTTTACTTTAACCTTAATAGTCAATTATAATCAAAGGAACAAACACCATTCTATTATTAAACCACTTGGAAATTTCTTTTCGTTTCGAATGATGACATGATGTTTCAGAAGTTTTTTTGCTCTTATGAAGCCATCCCTAGCCGATTCACCAATCACAGTTAAAGAAGCCCCAATCACCATCTTAACACAACGTTCTACCGCCTGAGTATGGCACGAGAACTGAGCGAACTCCAAATTTGTCTCGCTACTTCTGATCGATTGTTGGAGACTTTCATTCAATATGCCAGCTAAAATAGGAGGTGCAGTGATTTCACAAGCATCCCAGTTGATAACATCAATGTAGTCTGAGGCACTAAGTAAAGTTTAGGAATACAGAATTCTCTTACTTCTGTGGAAACAGGGGCCAATTCTCTAGCCTTCAAAATTCTCCAGAAAGTGAGTTCTCTTATATGCATTCTTTCATCAGTTAGCATGGCTAACAGAATGTTTTCTGGGTGGCAAAAATAAGCATTCCGTTGAATGACAGGATCAATAATTTTTTTGAGATCGTCATTTAAATAACGAGATGTTGTTATTGTCTTAAATACATGCCTTGTTCCATTCGAGCAAGAGGGTTGTTTCTTTTTCTGGAACAAAACTGGAGCATAAACGTTTACTATATATTGTACCAGAATTTTTAAACTTGAAGACGGACTGTCAGTTGAAATGCAAAGTCTGAGTATTCTGTTGGCGGCTGTAATCCATCTCGAGTGCGACAGCTTTCCTGGAATTCACCTACTCAAATTTAAGGAGCATTTTCCAGACGAAACTGCCTGACACATTTCATTTAAGTATTTTTGGTCAGTACTGAGCTTGCTATAGTCTATTTCAGTCAAGATGCAAGAAATTGCTTCAAAATTGACAAGCGGCAGCTCCTTGCAATTTTTTAGTAACTTTCCTATCGGTCTCGAATACACATGGGGACCGGTAGTTCCACCATCAAGGAAAACGAACAAGTGATGCAGAGGCAGTTCATTCGCATGGAGTTGGCAGATTAACCACTGCAAAGGCTGTCCCACTTTATTTTATAAGAAGACGATAGCACCGTTCTTTCTTCCAGTATTCGTGGCCGTGCAATCCCAACCAACAGCTAAAAGCTCATCAAGACTTAATTCATTTTCAATGCAAAAATTACATTTTGCTGTCGCTACTTGTTTGCCTGTTCCAGAAGCGGGCGTCACATGACCGATGTAAAAAGAATTTGGTTCTTCTATGATAGATATATGTTCTTCACATATAGTTCTTCTTTGGTATCTGTCTCCAACCATTTCCTGTGACAATGTCTTTTCTGCTGTCAAAATATATACTTTTCAAGCCTCTTCCCCATCCAGTTTGTGATTTTTGAAGTGAAACACAGGTTTTCAGTCGCTCTCTTCGAATCTTACTTCTGTCAATGACTTTAGAGCCATCATGTCCTTCGACACAATACCTATGTCTTGTAATGTTGCTGAAGCAATTGCGGCAGCGCATCTGTCAGAAATTTCATACTGGTCCTACACCCGTGAGAAGTTGGAAGTGGAAACCTCATTTGTCCTGCGTTTGATGTTGATACCTTCATTGCAGAGAATGGATCATTAAAATCTTTTTCCAGAATTTGAATTGCAATGTTAGGTTCACTTTCATCAATGTTATCAGACTCGATGCATTTAGTAAGTTTGCGTTCTTGACGTTGAAGTCGTTTTGTTTCTGTCCCCCCCCCCCCCACGTTTCTTTTTTAATTTATTTGTTTCTATTACATTGATCTTTCCTATAACAATTTTTCTGATTAATCTTTGATCCTAAAACGGTTGTTCCTTAGTTGGAACCTTATTCAACTTATGGCAAGAGCATAAAGTAAATTCCAGCATTTGCAAGCTGCGATATCTAACAACTTCGTTGATTCATTTTTAAAAGTTTCTATTCTCAATCTGTAGCTTTCATTTCTTTTGATTTTGGGATATCTGATAAGGCTGAGATATGTATTATAATGCTTGCAAATCATTTGAAGGATACTTTTCTGTGAAACTGTGAGAATCGAAGCTAGTTGCCAAATTTCAAGTATTTGCATTCCCAGAATTTTGGATATTTCCAAAATGCTTGGTTCTAGACCGGATCTTTCACGTCTTATAATTCATGCCTAAGATACAAATAACCTTTTATAATATCTTCTATAGTTGGCAAAACATTATTTTTAAGTTCTGATGGGCAGGGCCGATCCCACGGGGGGTGTGGGGGGGTGAGACACCCCCCCACTTAAAATGCAGTCGGCAAAATTGCTATTCTGGACTTCCAAAACTCCTCATTCTAGTATTTACAAGAGTTTTTAATCGGCACTTTTCCTAGCTTTTGTCCCTTTGACGTCCTACTTTCAGTACATACAACCGAGTGAGAAATTCCTTGCATATTCGCATCAGTCAAAAGAAAGAAGAGGGAATGAATAAAGAGCACTCTGCACACTGGGTGGCTAGATACACAAAAGGGAAAGTCGGAGAATCGCCTTGCAATGACACCACATACGTCCATGACACTGTCTCGCATTTTCCCAAAGCAAATAGTCATCTCACATGTCCATAGAAATCTAATTAAGAGTCTTCTGTGCACATGTCTATGGGAGAAATACTGAGAATGAGAATGTTCCAGTCTCATATATTGCACTGAGACAAACTATGAACTACCACTCTGTATGAATTAGTAATAAGTAGTGCAATGAAGCCGTAACTGGCCTGAGGCTGTCGCCACCCTTTGGTCCAGCTCGGTCTTTTCTGGGAAATAGATTATTTTCTTTGCTTCTTTGAAATGCATAGGAAAAAATTCGCTTGTACAGTAGAAAATAATGTATCCCCTATTCCTGTTAGCTCAGTTAACTGGACAGTAACCGAGCCAAAGTCGATCAAACATATACTTGGAAGGAGCCTTAGCATACCTTGATTAGAAGAAAACCATTTTTAGCTTTAAGATATAATTAATACATCAATTTGGTAAAAATGAATAAATAAAAAAAAATGTCTTGCATTTAACAAAATGAAGTAAAAGTTTGCTGCAGTGTTCATTTAAGACTGAAGACTGAAACCAGTTATAAACAAAAACACGAAACTAGTTGTAAACAAAAGAAAACGATAAAAAGTGCAGTGCACAAAATGTGATATGTAGTTGTTTTGATAATGACTAAAAGAAGAAGCAAAATAACGGTCATAATGGAAAGAGAATTTCCATACAAACTATTGGAGCTCCGTCAAATCCATTCTCCAAGAAAAAGATCATCGCCGATCTTGTAACTATATATCTAGATTATATTTGTACTACTTTTTATTATGATTTACTTTCATATTATTCATATAGAAATAACCCCAATTTTTTTGTAATTTAATTTAATTTTAGAAAAATGATGGGTAAGTTATAATAAGAGATAAAATACAAGAGTATAGATCACACCGTTAAAATAGGAAGAGATGGCAGAGCAAATACTGTGGGTCGCGATCTTAGGAGCTTCAAAATTAATATATGCTTAATTTTCCATTTTATCTTAAATTAAAGCAAAAATTAACTTTTCGAGCTAGAATTACTTTCCTTATTCCAGTTTTTTTTCCCTCCCTTTAAGCCTCACATTCTTTTTAAGTGTCTATTTTTTAACACTTTCCAAAGAACTTGAAATGTTTATGCTTTCGTCTGTCTGCCTGCCCGTGCTCTAACTGCCGTAAGGTAGATGGCCGAAGTGTGAAGGTCCCGGATTCGGGACCCATCGCGCGGCTGTCGATCTAACGGTCTGGAGTTTTGGTAGGTTTTCTCCAGATGTAACACGAATACGCGTTAAAACCCCTTAGAAAGTCCTCCTGCCGAGACACACCCCCTTGGCAGTTTGCCCTAGTGTAGCGTTTCCATAATCACACACTGACTGCCGTAAATATGCATCGATCGAACTTTTATATAATAATGAAAATTACCATACCATGTACCCTATTGAAAAGGATGTAGGTACCATTTATAGTTCTTTTACAGGAGCACACAAAATAATTCTAATGCATTGCAGCTTATGGGCAGAGAATGTTTAGAGTGCATTTTAGAAGCGTTCAACATTTCAAGCAAAACAAAATTGGTATTTATTATTGAGGTTTATGAGAGCATTCTGTCCATCAGCATGGGTGGACGTAGAGTTGATACCTCTACAGGGCTCACAAAATACTCATAGATCACAATATTTTAGTTCCTTGTTGGCTTTAACCTGTTCACTACCGTCGTTGCTAAGACGCAATGGCAGAAATTCCTCCCACCTGTATAAATCGTTGCTTCTCGGCATGGGCCTTTGAATGCCCTGGCATGGCCCAGTCGTGCGCTTGTGCAAGGCTGTCGCCAGAGCAGAAACATTCTAAGACTCACGCCGGGGAGTAACGATGGACACAGAAGGGAGGAATCTCTACTGTCGCGTCTTTAGCTACGTTGGGAGCGAACAGTTAACTGTTCGTCATGCAATAGCATTCCTGCCAACATCTAACTAAGAAAATCCAGTAGATTTATGTGGTGTCATAATCTTAAAGTCCTAATTACTTATCTAAGTCACACACTAAGTCAAAACACTCTTCAAAATTTTTTCACACATTAAATTTCGCCATCTATTCTATATATAATTTTTTAAAAATATAATTTGACATGGCACGACACAGTTATGGTTTTTAAAATGAAAAGTTTGCTTTTTATAACAATTTATGTTTGAAATTTCAATCACACATAAGGTCGTGATACTAAAAATTGAATTTGTAAAAGTGCTCAGAGAAATAGAAGAATTCTTTTAACATAAAATGAATAAAACTTCAACGTTTCTTTACGTCCACAAGTTTTTTTCTTAAATGTTCGAAATTTTACAAAATTTCTTTAGACAAAAAAAAGTAGTAAAATTTTGGGACTTTCTCAAAAAATGATACAATTAAACGACTTGCCATCTAATTCTCACATTTTCAAGAATCCTTCACAAATGAGTAATCAATATAAGCACAAATCTTTATTATTGGACCAAAATACCATGGTACGCTGGTCCATATTGAATGAATAGACCCAGAGAGCGGTAATCTTTCAAAAATGGTGGGGAATAAATGTGTCGATTATTAAAGCTTCAAAATTTAAGAAAATCAGGAGATTTTAATGCAAAATCCCCAGGAGAAACCATCAAAATCCTGTAGAGTTGGCAGGTATGCAATAGTATATACGCAAATAAGACAGTGTTGGAAAGTGTTTTATAAACAGTGCTCTCGGTATGGCTTCCTTTCCTTTTTTAGTAAAGGTAAAGACTCCATTGAGGATCCCCCCCAAACTCATTTCCGCCAACCCAAGCTAGGACAGATAGTTTTGTTGCATATGCATAGGCAAATATTTTCTTCATTCCTGAGAGAATATTTTATGACTAAATTAAAAGTTATGAATAGTTTATGAAAATTTAATTACTTTTAACAGAGTCAGGAATGTAACCATCCCTGCCCAACAAAAATGTGGATTTTTGTTGGCAAAGTGATAATAATCGAGCCTTTTTGTGGAAAATTCCGCCTTTTACGTACGACCTCTGCAATTTATTCATGTACTAATTCACTTTATTAATGTAAAAACCAGATTGATCATTAATGCGTAAATAATGTGAATCCTCTGAAAGTCGAACTTTTGCGGCTCCCTCTGTACAACTTAAAGAAGTATTTATGCTGTTTCTATGATATGGGCATGTTCTGTTCCTCGGAAAACTGTCCAATATAGGGAGGTGTCCAACTTGGGAACTAAATCGGCAAATCTATTTTTTCAGTCGGCAATTTACCTCTCTTCACCCCCCCCCCCCCAAGATTTTCTTCTGGGATTGGCCCTGCTGATGGGGCCCCGAAAATGGGACATTCAACTGTACTTCTAGTAACAGATAGTCCCCTCACAGTGCCACACCGGCAGCCATTATTGCAAACTATGTATAAACAAATACTCAACTAATATTGTGAAACAAAATTTTCAAAAATTAATACCTGTTGCTATCACAAACACTCAGCTGTATTCTTCAACTATATTTCTTCAATATTCATTGAAACGTATGCAAAATAGTAGGACTTTTTTGTGTCAACATATAAATGATAACAACTTCTTCAATAATAAAAACACGTGATAACTGTGCACTGATAATGGATTATTAGTGCTATCTACTGTTTTGAAAAGAAATCAATCATAATTTATTTATTTCATACTTATATTCTGTAATGCTCGTGTTATTGCATACTAATATTTTTATTTTTGAATAATGATTACAGCGATTGCAAGTTATTTAATTAATGAAACTTTAAAATATTAATACAAAAAATATTATAAGAATGTAATAAAACAATAAACGCATTATTAATTTTGTGTTTAAATCAAAAAGTGCGATTTTTACAATTTTTTGAAAAAAAGAAGTCTCGGTAGAGCCCAAGGAGTTATTGAAATTTGATAATATTTTACACTCGTATGGTTCTTACTAGTACACAATTTTTGGTGGGTATTCCAACACAAAATGTCAACTTTCATTTTTTTACTCCACCCTAATGTACATAGTTTTTAAATTCAAATTTATAAAATTGCATACTTTTTACAAATTCATAAAAGAGGACCCTATTTTCACAAAAACAGGACCCTGGCTAGAAAAACCTGATTTAATGCTAATTTCAGATTCACAAAATTATAAGTAAACTTTTCATGATTCCACAAAAACAGAACCCTGTCTGAAAAGTCTGGACAAATCCCTGATTAGATTTTGGAGGGATTCGAAGTGAGAGATAAAAACTAAACACTTCTGCAAAACAGAAACAAGCCTTTGTGTTGTGCGATGGAATATAAATGTGCAATTGAGCAAAATGAAGAATAATCTTCAAAAGCTAGTAATCATTCAGCCTCCAATGTATACATATTGAGTCAGTTTAATTTTAAGAAACGTTTGGCCAAATATATACATAATACCCCTTCAAAGGACTAATACTTCAAACAGAGAAGAGAAAAAATTGGAATTAACTATTTATTACAATTTGTCAAATATTAATAAACTACTTATTATACATAAACTTGAACTCACAATTCAGAATAAAAGTTCATTTCTAAAATTAGTATTGCATAAATTTCATTCGTTTTTAAGATGAAACCTTTTCGCTAACAAAACACATTATCAATACTTCACTGAAATGCTAGTGAACAAGATTTCTAAGATATACTTAATCAAGTTTCTTTTTTTCCACTGAATTACGGTTCTTAGGAAGTGTTAAAAAATATTTTCAACATATTCAGTATTTTTTTTAAATTTGTAATCAAGCTGAATCTTATGATACAATTTGATAGCATTATACAAAAAAAAATACAAATTGACCTTATGAAGATTTGTAAGACAATCAACTGTATTCTCTATTTTAATTTTATATGCTTACTTTTCAGAACTTTCCAATTTCTTAGTTTCAATCAAGTAATTAATTTGATTTTCAATAACTTCTTTCATAATCTAAAGAAAGAAAAAGACATGTATAAATACTTTAAGTAGCAGATTGAGAAAAACAATAACTGAAGTCAAAAGTTATACTAACCTCAGTATATGACTTTTTAGTGATGTGAACATTTTTTGCTCGATAAGACTGTCTTCGTCTTTTGTAGTCTCTCATTTCTGCTAAAATCTCGATCTTAGATTTTGGCTTATTATCTAGAAAATGAATTAACAAGATATAATACATCAAAATACATTTTAGCATTCACTTCAAAGTTCACACACATTGAGGGAAAAAAAAAACTATGCATATATCAATACTACAAAAATGTGTCTTTTATAGAATCAAAAGAAGCTTAATATATTTTTTCACAAACTAGACGTGTATTGAGTAAAGATGCAATTCTAAGATGAGAGATCCAGAAATATTTTCTTGAAATATATGTATCTGATTTATAAAGATATCTGCTTAAAATAAGTTGTGTTGAAAACTGCAATTAAAAAATGAACCTTAGAAACCTCAGGTTCATTTTTTAGGCTTCCTTTATCGGTACTAACATGCTAATACACACACACACAAAGAAAAAATCTGTAATGGTGGCAACTTAGAAGGAACAAGAGCAGATATTTTAGACTGGTAATGAGTGGTGTTTCATTATTGGAAAAATCCAATTCTCTTCAGAATAATACATCAACTAATGTAACAGATCTGTCATCATTTCCGTGATATAGAACTCAGTTCTATCCTATGGGTAACAACAGCATCACTTATGGGTGTAGTTCGAAGAAATAAAATCTTCCTCACAGTCTAAGTACACATATTAAACTAAGCTAATTGCACCAGAGACTTGAAAAAAATTCAGGATGATTCTTTCTAAGCTGTACTACCCACTGTAGTAAATGAAACAACGGCACCTTTTAACAAAACTTACGGAAACAATTCTTCAATAAGGAGTTGCACTGCAAAAATTTTTGAAAATGACACATCCTGCTAAATTGTCAATTTTTAAGAATTTTTTTCTGAAAGTTTCGCTATTGATATAGGTTTATCGCTTATTGTAGTGTATAGTACAACTTGTAAAGAGGCATTCTAAAAATTTTGAAGTGCATGACATAATTAGTTTATTTGTATTTATGAAACAAAATCACATGTTTTGTTCGAACTACGCTGTTAAGTTGCAAAGTCACCCTAGCTCAGGTAATATATTCTGTATTTTCCATTTTTCCAAACATCAGCAACAATCATCCATGTATAGCATATTTCATTCAAGAGGGAGGGAGAACGAGAATAATGAAATGTGTTAAAGTAGTAGGATTTTTTTTTTTTTTCAAAATAGTAGCTTTTCATAGGCTTTTGAGCTAAAATAATAGGTAAGTGCTAAAAACAGTAGCATTTTAGTAGGCAGTGGAATACAATTTTGCTACATACACTGATACTTTTTTACTTAGCTCACAACTTTTTTCATTTGATTTTTCTACGTTTTCTCAGAAATTGCTACATTTCCTAACCAAAATAGTGGATAACATAAATTAGCTATTAAAAATGCATTTTAGTAACTCAGACCACAATCAGCAAATCATAATAATTTTTTTTTTTTTTTTAAGTTGGCTCAAACATGGTCAAACCAACTACAGTGGCAGACCAAGAGACTGTACATAAAAAAGCAAAATGAACAAGTACAGATACGATATAAAATAATACCATGATCATCTTTCATTTCAAAATCAATCATTAATTCTTCTAATGTGACATCTTTAGGCTTTTCTGCAGTTTTAGATGCATTTACTACAAAATCATACAATGCAGCACGCTGTTCAGGTGTAAGCTGTGTAGTACATCTATCCACTGTTTTTGGAAAATCATTCCAATCTTTTCCTGCAAAAGTTAATTTTCATTAACACATACACAATGTAATTTAAATTTATACAATGGAACATTACAGCAGCATTTTTTTGTAGTATGAAGAGTTTTGTCTAGAAAGCTATCTTAGTAACCCAAATCAAGCACACCAAAAGAACTTAAAATTTTACTTGCTAGTTACTTTTAGAATGGCATGATATCAGCATTTCATACATTTTACAACAATTCATAGCACGATTCAGAGTTTTCAAGATACAAAGCTATGCGCATGAAATTTTCTAATAACTTTCTATATATTTGTATTAAAATCTTTAAAGTAATAACAAAACTTGATAAATGCCAGTGAAAGCTATCTTAATAAATTAAACCTTTAATTAGCAAGAACTGAACAGCATTATTGACTTTTTTTTGCTGTTTTAAAGACTAGTTTTTTGCAAGAATTGTTTGCTCTAAAACTGCATGTATTTTACTTGCTTTCTTGTGATTCAATTAACTATTTTGCATATACATTTGTTTAAGAACAGATTTTCTTTTGCTTTTTTCTGAATCTATTTGTTTTAATTGTTAATGCCAGGCATATACTTTAAGTTATTTAAATAAGGGTTGGGATACAATAAAAGAAAAACAAATCACTATTTCAAATCATAATAATTTCAATCAAAACTAAATTGCAAATATTAGTTATACTTCTGAAGATCTATTTAAAAAAGTAAATAAATAAAATAAAGTACATCAAATCAAGCACACCAAATTTAGATCTAACACTGCTTCAAAATAGGGAATTCACAGCAGCTCCAGATACTTCACCTTTACAAACAGTAACATGGAAACACCTACCCTAACAATTAAAACAGTGATATTCAAACTTTTTGTCTGTGCAACCTGATTTGGGACATGGAGGTAACATACCGACTTAATGCAGAAATGTTCAGTGAAATGTATATAAGAATAAATTTATTTACTTTTTATAGCATGGGATGTAATAAATTGTAAGATTTTATGAAATTTCACGTCTTAAAAACCAATATTTTTTTCTCAAAAGAGTTTGTCAATGATGTACTTGCATAAAATTTAAATTATTTACTATGTTTTCAATGAACTTTACGACCTCAAGGTAACAGTTTCTGTATCGGTTTGGGACCCATAGATTGAATATCAATGAGTTAAAACACTAAAGAATAGTTTTAAGCTCAAGAGAAATTAACATAAAATACAATTTAAAAAATATTTTATGGCTTACAAACATGCTGAAACAAAATGTTCAAGTTTGAAAGCCAATAATTACTGTCAAATTAATCTGTAGAGTAACTGTAAGTTAATTTGTTTAAATTGAAAATTTTGCCACAAAACAAGCATTTTTTGCACTTTATCAAATAATGTGCATATTAATGCATTCCAAAACATTATATAAAACAAGACAAACTGAAACCTTTTCAGTTAGAATAGAGGGATATTTAATGAGAGAAAACAATTTTTATAAAACATGATATTACAGTGGACATTTTAAAACAATTATTTGCAAGATGTGAATGTAATGTTTGCAAAGAGAAACTGGTAAAAGATGATCTGCCAATCAAAATATTTGTCTGTCAAATGAAACATGAAACCCCTAGTACTGGACAAAGTTTCAGAAAATTTGAATAAAAATCTAAATATGCTACAGATAGATGTGTTCATAAAAAAAAATAAATTGCTATGTAATTTAAAGATTCATTAACCTTTAGATAGCACAAAAAAATAAGCATAACTTCATCTTCCTTTTTGGAATTTCATTTCCGTTACTGCAATACTTTTAAACTATTTACTTGATTCTTTGTGATACTATGTTCATTGATTAAGTTTGTGAACTATTCCATTAATAAATTAATTAATTCTATCGTCTTGATTCTTTACATATTGAAAAATCACATACATTACTATGTTTTAACTACTAACAGCAATTTCATTTAAATTCTGCTGATTATCATATGAAATTACTAAAACTGTATGGAAGAAAAATATACCCTGCTTTTAGATCAGTGATAGTTCCTTGTATTACTGAGTTGTTTGAATATTAATTTATATGTTCAAATCATTGCCGTTGACAAAGCTGTAAACATACACTCAAAAGATATATCTGTATATTTTAAAATTACAAAATGTGCTTTATTATACATTTTTATTCCAAAATTGATATTGTTATGTATTTTTTCATGGTCAACAAATGCTATATTAGTCTTTATAAGTTCTCCAATTTATTATGATGATAGAATATCAGTGCTTTAATGGAGTTTCAAAATGTTATACAAGAAAACTAACAAAACTGTCCTTTTTAATTATCAGTCAAAGGGTTTCAAATCATTTTTAATCAGATCATATTAGAAAATCTACTGATTTAGGTAGCAAAAAACAACAGAATCAAGTACAGACTAATCATTTCCATGCTGTTTAAGATGTCTAATAACTTTTAGTGATGTAATATAAACATTTTTATGCTAGCTTCTTTTGCAGTTTTTAATAATCTATTAGCTAGTACAAAAATATTTTTAAAAAACATAAATGTTATAATATCTGAGATATGCAAATATATTAAAGAACAAATTATAAAACAATGATTCAACTTTATAAAAGCAACTGTATATTTTAAAAACTTACATAATATGAGATTATTATAAGCAAAAATACTATGTAATTAGCCGTCTTTGGAAACCAGCTGGCTTGACATTTTAATGAATATCGTTATGAGAAAATCTACCATCACATTGCTTAGAACACCATCAATTTTTCATCTCTATTTTATACATATCATTGAACCATACATGGTTTCCAAAGACCGTATTGAAACATGTATAATACTGTCTCAAATATGACACAGAACAAAACACTCACATATTTTTTCTGGCAGCAGTGCCTTTTGAAGTGTTCCTCTTTTATTAAAAAATTAATGATCATACATATTTTTTAATAAAAGGCCAAAAGGTGACTATATTCAGTATAATTTTCAGATAGGTAGAACTCATAGCCGTTTGGGTGTCACAATGTAATATCTAAGGCAATATTTATGAAAAATTGATCAATTTTTTTAAAATACTGAAATAAGGAGTTTGAATTACAGTCCACATTACTCAGGGATTGTGCAGTTTTCTATCCGCAAAAATTTTTTAAAGATTAATTGGTTTAGTAATCCCCAACAAACAAACTTTACAATATTATTAGCATGGATGTATCTTTTAAGAATGTTCCAAGCAGGCAGTCCATTTTTACATAGAATATTAGGTACTATTATTCAAGAGATATTGGAGGTTTAAAGGTGAAGTGTGCATACTTAAAACATTCTACAACAATTAGAATAATATGGAGTACTCAAAATATGTTATTAGAACTAATAGTAAAGAAATTAGGACTTGTTGCACATCTTGCTTAAGAAATGCATATTTGTTAAAAGGAAACATGAAAAATGATAAAAAAGACCTAATATCGTGGGTTTAAGATAGTTCGTAAAAACTTTGAAACATATGAAATTTACAAGTTTTAAAAATGGCCAAACTCAGACAACCTTCATTATTAGTATGGAGACAAAAAATGAGGATGCTTGAATGGGTAATTGACATAACAAAAAAGATTCCAGAAAGTTGCATTATTTTGGCCTAAAATAAAAAAATGTTGTATGCATAAAAAATTAAAATATTCCAAATCTTCAACCAACTCGATCTATATATGATTTCGCCCCCCTCCACTCCTCTGAAGGGTCTGATATGTTAAATTTGTGTTGTGGATGTACAATATTTTCAAGGAAAACACAATTTAATCTGAAGCCATTAGGAGTTATGTTCTAATTTGAAAAGCCATAAAAATAATGCTTATTTTAAAACTCCAGAAATTCAGAATACTCTAATAAAACTCTTGATTACTTTCCTAAAAATTTATTTAACTATCTGTGAAGCTCGGACTTAGAGAGAATGTTAATATGCCTCTACCTCAAGACTTTTTTTTTTCCACATGTAACCGGCAGTCATCGCCATTTTGACAATTTGTGTATTTGTGTGAGGCAAAATACTGACCTTGTAATTTTTTATTTATTTATTTTTTGTGGTTGACAATTTGTGTAAAATATTGTGGTTTTGTGTAAAACAGGTATAGTGATAACTAAATTTATTCAACCCAGAAATAGTGCTTGGTGATTTTAAATGCCAACATCAGTGATGTTACAGTCATTGTTAAACAATTATTGTACTTATATTATTATATTGGGATAACTATAGTATAGTTAGGATAATGATGAAATAGTTACAATTCTTTTATACACAAGTTAAAGCAAGAATATTCAATATCATATTTAATTAATAATTACTTGTTCAGGTATATCAAAATGAAAATAAATCTTTTCAAACTGCAAACACTTAAAATTATAGCTCAAATATTTACAGTGAAATCTTGGTATATGTAACTACACTTTTATTCATATTAATAAATAAAATATTACAATTAAAAGAAAACTATACAGTACAAATTCAGAAAAAATGAAATTTCACTTTAAAATATTTTTCAGAACTACAAATTTTATCATTCTTGAAATTCATTGTACAGATTTTAAAAAATTTACGACTAATTTATTTTTGCATTTTTTAAAATTCAATTTATTCTTATAAATATCATACAGAGATTTTAATGTATTTATATACTAACTCATTTTTTAAGATACTTTTTTTTTAAATGACATTATACAAAGATTTTACAGTGTTTACAAATTTAATTCATTACTGCATTTTTTATTAAATAATTTTTAAATAAATTCCTTAACTATTCTGCACATAACTAAATAAATGTACTTGGATAAATAAGATTTGCCTTTAGTTGCTTTGTTATTAACAATAGTATTTTACGGAATATTTTTACAATAACATTGCTTAGATTGTTTACTTGAAATTTTGAACAGTTGAAATCCTGATTAGTCTTCTATATATGCATGGTTCAGTTTTAAAAGGTGTGTAAGTTACATTAATATATGCAGAAATATCTAATTGTAACGTATGTATGACACCACACACAATAAACATAAAAAGGATATGATTAAAATGGATACAATTTTACATTCAGAAATTAGAGAGCACCATACCTGCAAAGCTGAAATAAAAAAATTACAATTCCATTTATTCATTAGTTACATAGGAGTTTTGAAATATTTAACATAAAATCGACACTTTTGGAAGGACATTTTTAATAATAGTGACATTCTTTTCACTTATGTACAGGTAATATTCCATGAAACCTCTACTTTAGTCACAACTGAATATTTCAAAAATCAGCTATACTATGATTGGGCAATGCATAAAATTAGCATTGCTCTAAATATGTAAATGGTATAAATTTCATGTGGGAATTAGTTTATTCACAGTTACTAGTTATTGAACACAGTAATTCTTTTTTCATACAAAACACCAGCAGGTCACATGCAAGCCAAAAAGAAATTTAGTAATAAAAAGCATTCTGAATATACGAAATATTACTTCACAGTCAATTCCAAAACAACAGATATTTTTTTAAGTACTTTGATTAAAATTTGAGTTTTAAGCACAAAGTCCTTAAAAAGAAAAAAATATTAACAAGTTGTCAGAAAAATTAAAATATAAATTGCACTAATTACATAAATCGCTAAACATATAAATATTTGCCTCTCAAAACTTAATGATTCATTTTTGCAGTACTTAAAGAATAAATACCGTATATACTCGTGTATAAGCCCACCCCCCCAACTTTCCCCCAAAAATCTTTCAAAACTGACTGACCCGTGTATAAGCCCACCCTCCTACTTTGAAAATTTACGCCCCTGTGAAAAACTCCCCTACCACATTTAGACTAGCATCCAGTCATCACGTGATTGTTTTGCGTCATAACCCGTTTACAGCGCAGTTCTGACTGCAAACCGATAGCGATAACCACGTTCTTCACATTCAAGAACAGCATTCGAAATGCAAGAGCTTCAGTGAAGATGGCTAAAGTAAAGTGTCTGTCTTAAGACAAGGCTTTCAAACTGAAAGTAATTGAATATGCTGAATTGTAATTTATTTTTCTCTCTTTTTTTAATCTTCCTTGTAATATATTGCCTTTCAATACAAAAGTCCAATATGCTACATCTTTCTTTTGTTAACATAAAACCAAATTAATTATCTCGAACACATGGGCACCGAACGGGGGGGGGGAGGGGGCAACATATCAATTCCCGGGCATATGGTTTTCATATATACATATACATGTTTGTGAGCATGTGTGTAGATGTTTTCCCCTCCACCGAACTCCCCTCCCTAAACATTGAATTCTCCAATGATCGAATTTTGAAATTTTTTTACCCTTGTATAAGCCCACCCTCCCCCCACTTTCAATCCGAATTTTTGTCAAAATAAGGTGGGCTTATACACGGGTATATACGGTAGTTTAATTTACTGAAACTGACTTGAACATAAGTTATATACACATAGATCAGAGATGCTTGGTTTTTTTTTATAGGAAATTAAAATTAAATACTGTTAGAATAGATGAAATTGTGAAATTGTACAATGTAACTATAAAAAAATGTACAGTTCTAATCAATCGATATCTCTTAATAAGCAGTATATTTTTATTTTTTAATTTTTTTAGGGGGGTACATTTTATCAACTAATTATTGTTTCCTGTATTAAGTGGCCCTTCTCAATTTCTACCATTCAACATGACAAGAATCACACAATTTTTAGCAGTAATTTTGAAAGAATCTCCTACCCACCTTGCCAACTGTAACTATGCATACTGAAATAAAGAGAAAATGGGGATGAAAAATAGCCTGGAAAAAATAGCAAACAATCAGAGGTAATTTTGAAAACATTCGGGAATTTTATTTATTTAGTTAGTTATTTTTAAGTTAATGATCTAAAACAGCTAAATAATCAATTCAATTCTGCTTGTTAAGAAATATTTCTTATAAAAAAAATTTTTTTAAGAAAAAAAAATCAATCTTACCTGCAGCACTAACACCAAATTGTGATAAAATTCTCCCTTGTGTTAGCTGATCTAATGAAAAAAAAATTAAAAATATAACTTACAAACTGTGAATATGGAACTTTTTGAACAGAGGTTGTAGATTTTAATGAAATAAGACTACAATTTCTTTTTCCAATAAGATAGTAATAAAACAGTCATTTAATTAAACATTAAAGCAAATATAGCATATCACAAAAGGTATAAATTAAAAATACACTAATAATTAACAGCAAATTGAATTTTTTAAACACTGAAGTTAACTTTCACATTATTTTTTGAAATTTATAAAATTCACTTATAAAATAATATGGATTTAGATCCATAATTATGAAGATAGAAATTACCAATAAAAAAAGTGAAAACATTTTCGACTGCTCCACAGATATCATTTTTGATATTTTCACAAAAATCTGGTCTGATATTTAATTAACTAGCAAAAAACCTCCAGTATTTATACAATTAGCCTAGTGAATTGTAGAACAAATGAAAATGTCTGTTACATAGGTGTAATCAAAAGGGAAATCAAAGAATATGCAAAGGGACATTTGAATGGCTAGAAATACAGGTAACTTAGTGCTGCATTAGCTAGATTGGCCCAGAATACAACCTTAGAGATAGATTTTGAAAACATCTAAAAAATAGCCAACTACAAAAGCAGGAATTACGCATAGAGAGATATACTGGAGATCAAAGGAACAGATGGTGCAATTAATGAGATGGTGCATGCATGCATCAAGGAGGAATGGAGGACTGGGAGGATTCCTGATCAGACATGAGAGGAGACAGTGACTGAGGACAACCATGCTGAAGTAATCAAAAACATTTGCAAGTGGAAATTGCTATCTTATAACTTTAATAAGTGGAAATTGCTATCTTTATAACTTTAAAATATTTTTTTATAAAATGATATATCCAATTAAATTAACAATTTGACAATATTTCGAATATTTTTCTACACTTAACAACATACAGCATTTTTACATACTTGCAGTTTTAGCTTATTTTTAATGGTGTAGTTCGAAAAAAAACATGTGATTTTGGTACATAAATACAAATAAATTAATTATGCCATGCACTTCAAAATTTTTAGAATGCCTCTTTACAAGCTGTAGTATACACTGCAATGAGAGATAAACCCACATAACTTGCAAGACTTTCAGAAAAAATTTTTAAAAATCAACAATTTAGTAGGATGTATCACTTTTCAAAAAATTTTTGCTGTGCAATTTCATGTTACAGAATTTTTTCTGGAAGTTTTATAAAAGGCACCGATGTTTCATTTATTATGAAGGGTAATACAGCTTATAAAGAACTATCCTGAATATTTTCGAGTCCTTGTGACAATTAATTTATTTCAATTTGTGTACCTAGACTTTGAGGGAGATTTTGCTTCTTCGAACTACACCCTTAAAGCAAACTTATCTAGTTTGTTACTTTATATTGAACTATTTTACAAATCTCTTATTAATATTGAAAAGAGTAAGAACAATTACTGCAGTCACAGATAAGAATAAATGATGCTCTTCTAAAGCAGGGAAACATTCCAAGCTTTTTCAGCCATGAAACATTTTTAAAACAAAAAGTCAATGTAAAGTACTAAGTTCATATCAAAACTAATAACACTAGCTTACAGACACTAGTTTCCCCCCCCTCCCCCCCAAAGCATATAGTGCTTTGTTGAGTATCATTTGTAAAAGAAATGTTCTAAAGGATGTACCTTGATGGTTAATTTAAAAATTCTTAATACACAACAATTTTCAATCACAAAAGCTATTAAAGTAGAGAAAAACAGATTAAGTTTAATGAATGCAAAAAGCAAAACTTGATTTTTTTATAATTTAAAAACAAGCTTTCGAAAACAAATAATAGTTATTCTTATTGAGTTCTACAGTTTTCTCCTAAATTTAAAAAAGAAACGTTTTTTAAAATGGTCAAAGAAAGGTAATTCGCTTCAAACTGTTAATAAAAGGAGATGAAAAAGAGCTTTGATTGGTTTCAAATTAATTTGATTTCTAAAACAGAAATCGTATGATCAGGAAAAATATTTTTTTTAAGGTTTACAGCAGAAAAATTTATTGAGTAAAAACTAAATTCTGCAAATAGAAGCTTTATAATATAAAATACTTAAAAGCTCAAGGTATAACATTTGCTAAATTGGAGTATTTTATATACTTTGGTTTATCGCACACACAAAAAAATGCACAAACTCAGTTTATCAAACTATCTTTTTGTAAACACTTCATTTCACTTATTTCACTTTTGTGATAGCAAAACAAAAAGGAAGCATACCTATTAAAACAGGCACCACATTGGCTGATTTCTCATAGAAAAACTTTGAATCTGGAGGCTTCAACTAAATAAAATGCATATATTTAAATAGAGTACTGATAATAAAACATTAATGGATCACTCTATGACAATAAAAGAGCTGAAAATGAAAATGTTTTATTACTGATTATTTAAAAAGAGTTAATCTAATATTTTCAGTTTTACAATATGCATGATAAATCACAAATAAAAGAACTTTTTTATATTAGTGTACCTAATTAAACACTGGCCATTTAAGTCACTTAAGAGCTGTGACTAATGTATAACTTGTAGCAATTACTACATTAGTAACATCAAAAATGAGCAGCATTTTACCAAAAATCAAAATTAAAGTATTATATCTATATTGATGATCTCATAACACATGATTGTGAAGTTGAAAAAGTTATCTTAAATTTACATTTAAATTAATTAATCATTAAAAGCATTTTCATTTTCAGCTAGAAATGCTATGTGTCACAATAGAATTACTCATAAATAACAAAAATTAGAAATATATAAAGCACAAAAAATGTACCTCTGATGACAGATTTAATGGATGTATTTTGATGAATTCCTAAGCCATCAACAATTCGAAATATGGTTACAAAAATATATAGTAAGATTAAAGAAACTTAATACAGTAGATAATGGAAAAAATAAAATAACTATTACAAACATAATTTCTTAATGCTGTGGTGTCTCTTTTGAGTTATCACATACAATTGTAAAGGGAATCAGAATATCCATTAGGACAAATTGTACCAAGAAACCTCCAGATATTGCAGAATTAATTTAATTTATAAGGACACCAACAAAACAATATGTTACACTGGCATCACTAAAAAGAAAATTAAAGAAAGAAAAAAAGAATACATTATAGCAACTTAAAACATGGATAATAAAGCACAGCTCTATCTAGACCCCAAAATACTCCTCTTGAAATAGATTAAAAAAAAAAAAAAAAAAAAAAAAAAAAAACTAGCTGATTATAAAAATATAAATTACACATTTTAAAGGGAAGCAATCAAGATTTCTGCAACAGATTACTATTATTAATAAGTAATCTGTAGCCATTAAAGTGCCATTAACAATATGATGCATACGTACAGCAAGGGGTGGAAAGTTAAACTCAAACATAGATGAAGAACAGCCAAAATGAGACTGTGCTTGATGGTTGAAAGTTCTTTTATGAATTTTAAAGGTATTTTAGCTCTTCCAAATATACTAATCTTAACAATTTTAAATTTTGAACCCAACATTTAAGCAAAGAAAAGAGAATTTAGAAGACATTTGACATGCTGCATACATGATGCATATGAATGTCATAATTAAAAAGGTTGACAAATTATGGCAATAAAAGTCTACTTTTCATTTACGTCCATTTTATTAAAGGAACTAATTTACAATAATTTCTGTATTAAACAATTTTATCAAAATCTCGATTGTACTTACTACACTGCAATGTAGTATAACAAAACAAAAGTTTTCAAAATCAGTAATGAGGTAGGTACACATATTAGAATAAATAATTACAAATTTATTTAATGTGTTGGACAATATAATCTATAATAATTTGCTTTTATATAAGAAAAATAAATATTTGGAGAGAAAGCTATTTTTTATTTTCCTAAATATTATGAGAGCAATGAACCTCTAGACGCACCTACCCTAATGTTTATAAAAACTGTCACTTAACACGTTGAATCTGAAGTTTATTTTTAAAAAAACAACTTATTTTTCAAAAAAAATAATATTTTTCAACCCTGTTAATAACCCAATCTTGAAACAAAACCCAGTAATAAATTTTCAAATCTAATAAGCAATATACACTATAGTTTTATGAATAAAGCATCCATTACTTAATGAAAAGTATACTTACAAAATCTTCTTTAACATATCCCTTTGTGGCCCACTCACATAATTCTTTATGTCGCAACAAAGCAGATTCTGGAACCCAATGTTCAGGATTTATAGGACAGGAAACTTTAACCTAAAACATAATAAAAAATACATCATTTTATCTAAGAATCAAAATCTTAAAAGTTATACAGTAGTAACAAACATAGGGTGTCGACTGGTGGGAGTTTGAATTCTAGCCTACCCCTCACAGACCAACAAACAAAGCCTCTAGATGCGTATTTCATGCCTTAGAAATTTAGAATACGCTTTAAGAAATTCGGAATGCATGTTTTTACGCATTGCTTTTCCATATCAAAATCCGTTTTATGATCAGTGATTATGGCGAGATTTACCCTTGAAAATGATTTTTATTTACAGTCAACTCTCTGAAATCTGCAATAACTTTTACTGTAAACAGTGAAATTTACAGTTAACACTAGTGTACCTAGATTGTGTAATCAGTAATTATAAATAATTTATGTGTTAGATGCAATTTAATTATGCATTTGAAAATGTAGCATAATTGTTCGTTGCTTTAATTACGCCTGTGGATAGGAAAATACTCCTTCTAAAAAGGTTAAGGAGTGGGTCATTCCATTTCAAATCAACCAGGCCATGTCACCCACCGTCTCGGATTTCTTTGAAAATTTTTATAAATGTAGCCATTAGTGTTCTAACTAACAATGTAAAATTTTACTTCAATATCTCTAATACTTTTTAAGATAAAAATTATTAAAATAATAGGAAAGTGACCATAAATGGCGTTTTTGCATACACTTATTTTAATGGTGCTTTCTCAGATAAAAAATCATAACTTTCTTTATTTTCAATATATTAAATTGAAATTTATACCAAAATGGTCACAAAGGTTTGGAGATTATAGAAAAAAATAATTTGATAGTGCTGCTTAAAACTGGAACCCCCCAAAAATTCATAAACTTTGTTTTTTTTTCAAAAAAATTTCATAAAAACAATAATTTTGCAAAAGCTGTTTCAGAAAAAGGCACAGCTCTTAACAAAGCAAACTATTTTTTTACTTACATGTAAATGCATAAAGTAAGATAATTTAAAATAAAAACGGTGGTATTTTGAGTCCTAATAGGTTAATTTAATTAAAAACCAAATATTTTGATGATTTTTCTTAAAATGTTATGCTGCATGCAAATGTTATTATAAAATAATTTTTTATTTATTTAATTTAAAAAGGTGCTTATTTTATTTAAAAGTTAATAATGAGTTAAAATTATTTTACTTAAAATTTAATTTTTTTATTTTTAAAATATAAAACTTTTTAAACAAAATCTGATTATACATATAGTAAATATGTGTCAAAACTTGGAAGTTTTTCTTTCTTTCTTTTTTTTTTTTTTTTTTTTTTTTTTTTTGTTATTGTCAACTACAAGTCGAATTACACTCATTCTGACTTATTTTAGATCAGTAATATAACTGTTAATTTTATTTATTTTTAATGTAGACAATGCTTTGTTTATAATGGGAATCTCCTCACCTGTCAGTTAAAAACTTGGTATTTATTTATGTTTAATTGTGTGTCATAGGAAATCAAGTTAAAATAGTTTATTAATGTTTAAATTAGTATTTTTTTAATCAGTTCAAGCAAAAAGGAAAAAGAGAGAGTGTGTCAATAACAAATAATAAAAAAATGGGGGTTGGGGAGAAAAAGTGGAAACAGGCTGGGTTTTTTTTTTTTTTTTCCCAGAAATGATGCAACTTTTTAAGTTATTTTTATGCAATTAAGTTATCCTAATTTAGAGATTCAAAGATTTTTTTAATATCTCTTCAGAAGTTGTACTATGCACTTTTAGGAACAGTTATTCTAACAGTAATGAAACATGCAGAAAAAGAAATTTAGTTAAATTTAAGTGCTGCATGGTTGGAAAATTTTCAAATTTAAATGTTGTCTCCGCCAATTCTGTAATTTTTTTTTTTTTTTGGGGGGGGGGGTGTAAATTGCCTGAGGCATGAAGAAAGCATATCTGTATATTGTTTATATATAAAACAATTATTTATTTATAAATAAAATTTATATTGATTTATAATTAAAATAATTTTAAAAACTTTTGTTTTATCATAATTTTGTTTATTTTTACATCAGTTTAAAAGAACTATGACAGTAGTCTCTTTTCAGTCAACAGGCTTTTGGACTGTAACTAGATCAGATCACATACTTTCTGTTTGTTGTGTGGTAAGGAGCTGGTGTAATATGAGAAGATGTAGGGGGAGATACAGAGTAGTGTAAGATAGTAAAGGCCATTGCCCACACCCAGTGATTGCTGCGGCTACAATGTATTTGAAGGAGGATATTTGGCCACGTCTTAAGGCCTCTGCCGATATCCAGAGACCGTCGCGGGTCGCTTGTCCAATTATCACTTGTAAGCAATCAATTTTTCGCACTCAGAAGAAAGGGGGAGATACTTCGAACAATAGGTAATTGGGGACCGTGGATAATATTGCGGTTTTTACGCTTGTGGTTTCCACCCCATCTATTATTCGGTAGAGGACACCCCATGTGTCGCTGCCAGTCGCCGCTTCCAAACCCCCTCAAATACATTGTAGCCGCGACGGTCTCTGGTTATCGGCAGAGGCCTTTACATTGGGTGACACATATGCTGTCCTCTACCGAACAATAGATGGGGTGTGAAACCACAATATTATCCACGGTCCCCAATTACCTTTTGTCCGGAGTATCTCTTTCTCTGCAGTGCGAAAAATTTATTGCTTACACGTGATAATTGGCCAAGCTGCGAGCGGCTCCCTCTCGATGTGGAAAGCGGCCTTAAAGGGGTGGGGTCCACTCCCTCTTCCAATGAGTCACCCTCTTGTTTGCAGGTGTGAATATCTCTTCCTTGGTCAGATGCTTTGAGAATTGGAATCAGTTTTGCCTTTCTTTGATTAAGTGAAGATGTTCTTTGAGTAATTTGGAATTGTTTTTGATGTTCTCTGGGATTGTTGAAATTATTTTAAAGAGTTAAACCAATAATCTAAAGCTAAATTATTCAGCTTTATATATAAGCTCATTTTTGTTTATCTAATTGAAAGACTTTAAATTAGAATGTTTTTTTTTTTTTTTTTTTTTTTAAATAGTACTGAATATCAGTTCCATTTAATATGGCAGCAGAACATTCCCAAACGTGCTTTAGTATTAGCTAAGAAAATGGAACTGAATGCCATAAAAGGACTTATACTCAAGTAGAAACTGTATCAAGTTCTGCATTATTAAGCCCTTCAGACTTGAACTTAATAAGTTTGAGAAGTAATGTACAATCTGAGCTTTTACTTAATATTTGTGAACATCACAAATTATTTTATTTGAATAAATTTGAAATACTTCAAACATCATGTTTTGACCCGTTTAAGTGCCATAAAAGAAAGAGAAAAAAATGTTTGAGAACCATTAATTTAAATTTATCTGAGGTAATTAACAAATTGCCGAACTGTGAAAAATCGATTCCTGGACAAAATAATATGTAGTTTTTGTAGGAAGAACGTAAACAAACTTATTTCTGAGATTGATGACAAAGTATCAACTGTCAGTGATACCAGTGACAAAGTATCTACTGGCAACTGGCAGTGATGAAACTGTCACAAATTTCAAAACAAGAAGCTTTAGAAGATGTTATAATGTATCATTACAAAACATAGGTGAATCTCAAGAAAAATGTTTAATTTGTAGTTGACAATAAAAAAAGCTAGAAAAATTTTGATGCATGTTAACTATATATATTTCCGATTTTGTTTAAAAAAATTTTATTTCAAAATAATTTAAATTTTAAGTAAAATAACTAACTCATTATTAACTTTTAAATAAAATAAGTGCTTTTTAAAATTAAATAAATAAATAATTATTTTATAATAACATTTGCATGCAGCATAACATTTTAAGAAAAATCATCAAAATATTTGGTTTTTAATTAAATTAACCTATTAGGACTCAAAATACCACCATTTTTATTTTAAATTATCTTACTTTATGCATTTACATGTAAGTAAAAAAATAGTTTGCTTTGTTAAGAGCTGTGCCTTTTTCTGAAACAGCTTTTGCAAAATTATTGTTTTTATGAAATTTTTTTGAAAAAAAACAAAGTTTATGAATTTTTAGGGGATTCCAGTTTTAAACAGCACTATCAAATTAATTTTTTCTATAATCTCCAAACCTTTGTGACCATTTTGGTATAAATTTCAATTTAATATATTGAAAATAAAGAAAGTTATGATTTTTTATCTGAAAAAGCACCATTAAAATAAGTGTATGCAAAAACGCCATTTATGGCCACTTTCCCATTATTTTAATAATTTTTATCTTAAAAAGTATTAGAGATATTGAAGTAAAATTTTATATTGTTAGTTAGAACACTAATGGCTACATTTATAAAAATTTTCAAAGAAATCCGAGACGGTGGGTGACATTTTTGGAATTTACTGGTTGATTTGAAATGGAATGACCCGAGTATTTTATTTTTACTCTTCTGAAAAAAATCACAGATCGATCACCGATTTTAACACATTTTATAGAAGATCCTATAAAAAAAATCCTATAAACAAACATATTTGTTTTTAATAATAAGCACATCAAATTTATTCACATGTACTGATTTATATAAATACTCCATATAGAGTAGAACCTCGATTATCCAATGTAACTGGAACCGAACCAACATTGAATAATTGAAATTTACAGATAATAGAGATTCTTTCAAAAATCATCTAGTTTAATATGAAAGGTGATTCCATCGTAACATATGTGACATTTGTACAGCGTTGTGTTTTTTTTTTCTAGTTCTTTTTCCTTAGCTCAGCATTAAAAATTAAATATCAGTTAATATTATCTTATTTTACATTTTTTATAAAATAATTTCATGTGCAAAATCATTATTTTAAGCATTTTATAGTTAATTATTAATTTTATAAAACTTGTAATGTATATGATAATTTGATTGAAATCTGTTACCAAATTGAACAAATAGATTTGTGAAGGGGCCGTTTGGAAGAATTTTGTCCAATGGAAGAATTTTGTGAAAGATCTGTTTTCAAAATGAAAAATATTGTGAAGTGTCTGTATTTAAGATAAAATATTTTGTAAAAGGTCCATTTTTAAGATTAAATATATTGTGACGGGTCCGTTAACAGACCAACCTGTTAACAACTTATCAGTAACATCTTATGTGTGTTTTTTACAAAGTTTTTTATTTGCCCTTCAGAGATAGCTTTAAACATGGAGGACATTTTAGCTACGACATATTTTACGTGTGACCAGCTCCCATTAGCATACACAGTCCAACAACAGCCCAGGCACAAGGAGTTACCTTCCCAAGTACTGGCCAAGCCGGATGCTGCTTCACTTTCCGTGTTTTTACGGGAATGGAGTTTAGTAACTAGGCCACCATAGGATATGATTCACCATTGTGAAGTGTTATAACGTTACAGCAACCAGAAAGACATGTGTTTCTGCAGCTCTGCATCTGAAGTTTTGCATAGTTTGTTTCTGTTAAAACAGATGGTGTATGTTAACTTTCTTTGTGAATTGGATTTCATCGTGCAGACTCTATTGTGAAGTGATAATCTGTCTCAGGGCATTCTGTCACTAGAATATATGTTTGGAGTTCTAAATTTTTTCATCTTATGGAATTAAAAGGAGTCAAGTGTTATTGACTAGTTTATGGCAGTATAGGGCAAGGAGGGGTGGGGGTTTTATCCCTAAAATTCTCCCCCGCCCTGGATTTTTGTATGCTATTTTTTTCTACTCTTTCGTTCTTTCCAACATGGTAGCCATATGACGAAGTAATTTTCTGTCTCCCCCCCCCCCCTCCACACACACACATACATTTGTCCTTAGAAAATATTCTTATGATTATTGCAAATATAGTTAGACTATACCATTAAATAAAACGAAGTATGTTAGTGATGGGTGCTAATGAGGGAGGGAAAAGGAAATAGTGAGTTAAGCATATGAAGTTGAATTGATATGGAGTAACAATGAAGCTGAAGTGAATTGCACAGATAGGGAAGATAGTATAAAGAACATATGGGCAACCATCAGCCCAGATGTGGCAATAGATGGCAATAGTCGCAAGAGCTTGGCAACCATCAAGTTCCAGCGACTATCGCCAACCATTTTGAATGATCAATAAGGCAAACTGAAATAATTTTAACAAACAAATTAAAATTGCCTATAAATTACACTAACAAAAATGGATAAAAAACATCAAACACACCTAAAAGTGCTCAAAAATCTTCTACCACTGGTCCATTTTTAACCTTAAAAAACGGCAAATTCAGCAACTCTCTGAACAGATAATTTAAAATGAGTGAAAACTGGACCATTTTTAGCTTAAAAAAAACTTCCGTGGATTAAGCAACCTAGCTATACAGCTAATGTAAATTGGGCAAACACTAGCCCATATTTAACTTACAAAAACTTTGGTGAATTTAGCAAACTAGCTATACAGCAAATACAAAATCAGCATGATTACAATAGCACATTAAAAACACAAAAAAAAGAACATCCAATACGGCAATTCCACAATAAGGTCAACCAGATGACCAAATTTTGAAAATTAACATTTTTAAGGGCACATACGTATTATCCCGGTGGTCTTTCCTGTCGAACTATTTTTTCATCAAATCTTCTGGCAAACTGTTGCCAATCATATTCCAAATCACGAATAATTTCATGTGTCTGGAATTTATATTATCAAAAAAAAAACTCGTATTGGCAGACCGCCGTGATAATACATAAATACCTTTTTAAGAAAACAAAGTGTCATTTTAAAGATAATAAAGAGTTGTAGATTTTGAAATACTTAATTAAAATTTGATATTTTCAGTTTTAAGTGAGCTACAGGATGGTAAACGTAGGTCAATATCACTTTCACTTTAAATAAGTTTTTGATGACTTTGGTAAGAAACTCAGTTTTTTTTTTTTTTTTTTTATTAATTACTTGCTAATTTTATGAAAGAAGATGAATAAACAATTAAATATACAATGTACAAGCAGGCAATTTTGTAGGTATTTTGATTTTTACGAGAATTTTACTGAGGCAGCACTCAATTATACAGAGGCAAGAAATTGCTTGTATTAAGACATCCAATACAAGCAATTTCATCAATTCGACACATATTCAACTGGCATGCTTAACACCAAATAGAATAGTATGTTTATTGATAAGCGCAATATGAAATACAAGATGCCCTGCATAGTATGTCAAAAATGCATTATATTTAGAATGTACTTTTATTTATGGTTATGCTATGAGTCTTTTCTCAGTGTTTATGGAATGCCCCTGGTATATTTCAATAACATTTAATTAATAATAGCATCACACAAATTGCTAGCTTTTAGCTTGACTGAAATACATTACAAAATATGATTTAGAAGCTACGAATAAATCAATAGAGTAGACTTTTATAATGAAAGTCCATTTTAGCTCACAATTACTTGTTAAATAATTTTTTGGTGTTTTGAGAAGTTCGTTACAGCAGAATCGGTATTACCGTATTAGCCTGCATATACGTTGATCCTGAGTATAAGTCTACCCCCACCTTCCGATAAGAAATTTCAATTAATCTCTTGAAGACGGGTGGTTGATATTTCAACCAAGCCATAGAACATCTTAAAGGACGAGCATGGTTCATATTTCGTCCAAGTGATACTTTCCCCCTCTGTTATTGTTCACCTGTACTGAACAGACGGGGAGAGATGTCAACATCCATCCATCATTCCAGTTGCACCCCAGTTTCAAAAAAGGAGAATACCCATGTAAACGGAATCCCCTTGTTAAGAAGTTCGTTTTACTTCGAGGGCGGGCAAGGGTAATCCATCAATGATTGTTGCGAATGCACCCTTTAAAGTAAGGGTAAGAGTAGCTTCAGATGAGAGACACTGAAATGGGGGAAGGCATGTTTAAGATGCTCCCGTCCTTCTGAAACAACACGGCCAAAATTTTCCCGCCAGGAAGAGGTTTAAAAAAAAAAAAAACATTTATTCAAAATCATCTGAAAAAAAGTAAGTACTAAATATACAATAATAATAATAAAATACAAACTTCAACTAACAATAATGAATAAAGATAATATGACACTACTGATAGTATAATACGGTAAAGTAGTAATATACAAAGTTAAACTGATTCAAGATCCGCTTCCCTATTGGACTCGCCACACAATTCACAAAATTCCTACGTAGTTATCGGTTCATCATGATACACGTTTCCAATCTCTGTATAGCTATATTCTTCCTGGTATGGAAATCGACAGTAAACGACGTCACTGTCGAATGTGTTATGGAATGCAGGAAGAGGGGGCATTTTTAAGTTCTAATAAATAAATAAATTAAATTAAAGACCCGCGTACAAGTCGACCCTAAACTTTAAAGTCTTCTTTTTTTTGTCCAAAATTTCTCGACTTATATGCGGGTAAATACGGTACATGTTAGTCCATACTCACACACAAATGCGCGGAGGGGGAGAGAGAAGCAGTTATTAGTAATTCTTTAAAACAAGTTGAAAATATCCTCAGTAATTAAGCTTTTTCAAAAAATAAAACTAAAAAAAAATATCTTACATCGTCTTTTAAAGATTCTTCTTTCCATCCCAGTGAACTAAGAACAGAATCAATATTTTCTTGTTTACGACGAATAAATAAATCTAGTTCTTTAATTTCCTGCATCCTAGATTTATTGATCATTGTTAACTTTAGACAAATGTAATTTGCAAAAGGTAAAAGGACAATTATGCATTAAACAGTCAGACGCAAGCCGATTCCTTACTAACAATAATAAATCCTTCATGAGTCGTTCATTTCTGCCAGTCCCAGTATTGCCAACTCTGCTGGAGGAAAAATTGCTAACCCTCTGTGATCTCCACTCCCAGGTGGAGTCACTTTGCTTTACTGACTGGTGTCATGGAGGCGTCTTAGCGGAACGGAAAGGTCAGTATGAATCTAGGTTTTGTAATTAAAATGGCAGCCCTTTGAAAGAAATATTCGAGTAAAAGTCAAAATTCTTGCATTTGTTATGTAATTTAAAAATAATCTGTCATGAAATATACAGCGGCGTCACGTGGGGGGTGTAAACCGCCCCGGGTGACACCAGCAGAGGGAGTGACACTAAAAAAAAAAAAGATTCTGGCTTTAAATTTTTCAATTAATTTGAAAAAATATCTGATATGGAGATGAAAATGACTTCCAAGATTAGAAATAAGAATAAATATAATGAAAGACACATGTTCCCCAGATAGCACAAACTTGTCCAGAACACGCCTAGAAGACGTCATATAGGCAAGCTGACATGTCCATTAAATATCCAGGATTCGTCCAATTATCGTTCATTTTACGTCATGATGGCACTATAGGACGCCCATATGACGTCTTGTAGACATGCATATAGACATAATTATGGGCGTGCTTGTCTATTTATGGAATTAGTATGGGCACATTTTGGACATTAATGTCTATATATGGACCTACTTAGGTCAAGTCTTGGACATCTTCATCCATATGTGGACGTCAATGTCCAGAAAAGGTCCATCCCAGACAGCACAGCAAACTTACATCAAACTTGATTTATCAAGTCAATAAACTTGAATTAAGCTTGAAATTTTCAAGCCTGTAAGCTTAATGCAAGCTTGAATCAAGTGTTCTAGTTTACACTTGCCCAGTTTACATTAAGCTTGACATAGCAAGCTTAATTTCAAGCTTAAAAAATTTCCTAAATACACGGGGCGCCCGCCGGCGAACTCGCCCCAAATATTTTATTTTTCCACGCATTTTCCCCTCTACGCTGAAATTTCAAGTTATTTTAATCTGTTTCCATCAAGCGTTCGAACTCGCTATCTAAGGGGTGGGAAGCCAGCGTCCTATCCACTCGGCCAACCTGACTTGCACTCGAGTGACTAAAGTTTGAAGTGACTGTTATCGTTATCACGCCGTTTTCTGGCGAACCGAACCGACGTGGGGTTTTCATGGGGCGCCTGTGCACATGCACTTATCCCCAACGTGTCATTAAAGAGTGTCTTTTGAAAAATGAAATAAAATTCTCCAAAACGAGAAATCGAAAACAGTTCGTAAAGTCAGACAATGCCTACAGATGTTAAATCGTGGCAGATCGAAAAAAGAATAAAAATGCAGCGAAGTTGCGAAAAATCAAAAGGAGAAGAGGAAAGGAAAACTGACCCGCTCTCCCCCCCGTGTAAAATACACGGACTTCATTGAGCGGATTGCTCAGTTGAGACCATAAAGATGTTAAAAAACAGGACGTCGATCGAAAATGATGTTGAAGTTGTAAAGAAACAAAGTGACCCTCCAAAACAGGAGATTGAGAAAAATCCGAGAATGGTGAAAGAAAAAATCCACCAAAAAAAAAATAAGATCTAAACCAATTTATAGGAATGACAGGAACGAAGCGAAATTTAAATCCTGGCAGTACACAGCAAACAACTGCGCCCTACCCCAGATTTTAGCGCCCTACCCCAACTAGCACACATACGTTGGGTTATTGTTGGCACGTGGTTGGCACAAGGTTGTCACGTTGAGCAAACGTTGGCATGTCCATATGGAAATGTCGGTATTCTGTTGGCTAAAGGTTGTGATGGCAAACGGTGAGTAAACAACCGTTGGCCATCGGATGGTTTAATGTTGTGTTGGGCAACCGTAGGTAAACAACCGTTGGCCATCGGATGGCTGAATGTTGTGTTGGGCAACCGTAGGTAAACAACCGTTGGCCATTTGATGGCTGAATGTTGTGTTGGACAACCGTAGATGAACAACGAATCGCCATCGGTTGGTTGAATGTTGTGTTGGATAACCGTAGCTTAACAACGACGATTGCGCATGCGCAGAGACACACATTCAGGAAACCGGGAAGCGATAGATTCATGTCCGTTCCGTTTCTGCCATTGCTTGTTATGATGTGTTGATACACTTTTATAAAATGATTGATAGTTGAAATCTGAAACGAATATTTATCTTTTCAGCTATATTTCTGTGAATTTTATTCCTTGCATAGGTTCGAAGTAATTTGAATCACAATAACTATTATTATTGATGCATTGATTATAGTTCGATTGTCCATAAGCCTAACGATCTTCAAAGTATGTAAACAAACAACTTACTATGCAGCTATGGTAATAAATATATAATAATTGCACAGTGCTTATTAAAAGATGCGTTTTTTGATTACTAAACAATGCTAGACAGCTTAATAATAAAGTTTTATTTGCTCATAGTTGTACAATAGTGGAGAAGATAAAATTGGACACAATTGTTTTCTCCTAATAAGTTTATTCTGAAAAAAAATCAACTTGAGCCGTGCTTATAGATTATAATGACTAATGAGATTTCAGATTTAGAAGTAGTTATTAAACTAACACTACTTCAATTTTCAAATCTAGTTGGTTGACAGTGGTTAATCAACAACAAGGATTTAAATTTGTGCATCAAAATTGTTTTGCTGTTAAAGGTATGTATAAAATATTTTACAGTTTTAAGAATTCAGTTATTTTAATATTTTACAAATGTGGGACTATATTCCGTATACGGTGCCTTGTTTACATGTCAATGGTTTGTTTACAAATCATTGGCGAACAATCTGACGCGAGAGTGAGCGATGCACCGCCAACTGCCGGTGGTAGTTGTGACTGGCAACCATAAAGAATACGTGTTTCGTCAGGTTTGGGAATTTGAAATTGTTTGCGTTATTGATGGAAGGGAATGAAATGTGTTATGTTAATATAAGAAAAGAATTTGTGGGTGTTTGTTAGAAATATAGTACGTTATAAGCCGGTGGGTGTTGGGGACATTTCTGAGCGGTTATTTACCAAAAAAATAGAGGTAAGTGTTCTTTTTTAACGAATCTTTCGATGTTTAAGGTTTTTAATGTGAATTTTAAATTGATATTTGAAGTGTTTATGTTTTCGTAAGTGCTATTTACGTGCTATTCTAATCATACTGACTTTATAAGAGGTGTACAACTAGGTTATTTAATCCACCGATGTTTTTTTGAGTTGAAAACGGGCCAGTGTTTGCCCAGTTTACATTAGCTGTACAACTAGGTTGCTTAGTTCACTGTTGTTGTTTTTTTTTAGTTAAAAACGGTCCACTGGTTGCGTAGTTTACATAGCTGTACAACTAAGTTGCTGAATCCACTGAGGTTTTTTTAGTTAAAAACGGGCCACTGGTTGCCTAGTTTAGATAGCTGTACAGCTAGGTTGCTGAATCCACTGAGGTTTTTTTAGTTAAAAACGGGCCACTGGTTGCCTAGTTTAGATAGCTGTACAGCTAGGTTGCTGAATCCACTGAGGTTTTTTTAGTTAAAAACGGGCCACTGGTTGCCTAGTTTAGATAGCTGTACAGCTAGGTTGCTGAATCCACTGAGGTTTTTTTAGTTAAAAACGGACCACTGGTTGCCTAGTTTAGATAGCTGTACAACTAGGTTGCTGAATCCACTGAGGTTTTTTTAGTTAAAAACAGACCACTGGTTGCCTAGTTTAGATAGCTGTACAACTAGGTTGCTGAATCCACTGGGGTTTTTTTAGTTAAAAACGGACCACTGGTTGCCTAGAATGACTAGTAAACATGGCGACAGTCGCTGGAGCTTGGCGGTCGCCAAGCTCCAGCGACTGTCGCCATGTTTACATGGGGTGGGCACCGGCTTGTATGATTTTACCCAAATGTGTTATAGTACTTTACAGTTCATATATATATCTATATTTACCAACTTCATTTTGTTGTTTATTTATTATTTTAGAAGAGATTTTTGTATCTACAACTGTTATATGCTACAGGACTCAAATTTTATGGAGAAAAATACATAATCTATATGCAATCAAATACTCTTTGAGAGTACTGGAAGAAAAAACATTTTTATTGCTTTGGCAAGTCTCTTCTGCGTATTTTAGTTGAATGAAAAATATCAGTAGCTCTTTAAGTAATATGCTGTGACTGAGAGTTCAGGTCTTTGAACTGAAATCAATACTAATTTTTTAAAACTTTTCTTCAGACATTCTATTTTTTGCATTAGAGAAAGGATGCGCTATGGAAAAAAAAAGTTCTCTCTCTCTTTTTTTTTCTTTTCAAAATTTTGGGCAATGGTAACTATGCGGGACGCGTCGTAACTTTTTTTTGCGTACCGTCAACGACTTATTTCATTTTATGTGCTATAGCGTGTAAGCAGCATCACTAATACATTCTGTTGTACTGATATCTTTCTCATAGTCAGATAATATAGATGCACCCATGTGTTGATACTTGCATGCAATATTTTTTTTCTTTTACTTTGCAGTCAATATCTACAGTTAACTGAAAATAAAAATAGAACTACGAAATGTCATTGTATTCCATACCAATTTTATTCGGGCAAACTAAAAATTAAGAATCTAAAAAATTACGTAAATTGAAATAAATGTAAAAAATAATAAATAAATATTTTTGTAAAGAATGATTTCTGTGACATTCTCCAGTGACTTTATACTCCTATTGGATTTCCCCATTAAAAAAAATATTATGGATATTAAAAAAAATTATATGGATATTAAAAAAAAAAAAAAAAAAAATCCTCCTTACAAAAGTTTCAATGGAGTAAATTTTCAGAGGTTTTGAGGGACACTTTACAAAAGTAACTGTCAAAGGAGAAGGAGGGATGTGAATCATATTTCAAAAAATAAGCATTCTTTCCTTTAACGTTATATGTTTTTTCTTTTAATTAATTCGAAAAGTTTTTATGATTTTGGTTTGCTTGCCGTCCTGGTTCTCTAAACTGTAAAGGATAGCTTCTGAAAGGACCTTCTAAATATTTTCCTGCTTCCGATCTCTCCCCCCTCCTTTTTTTTTAACAGTTCATAAGTTGCACCTGCAATATTAATTTTCCTCATAGTGCAAAATAGGTTAGTTTTCTACAGATTAATATATGTTTGTAACTTGACAGATCGTTTACTATTTGAAAATAACACATTTCTGTTAGTGACGGGACTAGAGCCGGTTTTAAGCAAAAATGTTGGGAGGGGGGGTGTAAAGACAAAATTTTCTGACGATATATACCAATATGCTTTCAAAAATATACACCAATTTTCTGGCCTCTTGGGCGGTTTCCTCCAGATGTAGCGTGAATACGCATTAAAACCCCTAAATGTCCTTCGCCCGAGGCACCCCCCTCCCCAGGCAGATACTTAATGTGCATGTTTGCCTTAAATACACACTACATTACATGATCTGGAATGAAGTTAGCTTGAGGGGACAAAAGGGACTTGTTTACCCCTCCAAGCGGCTGAGACGTAAAATCCCTTCATCTGTAAGAGTTGTTCAAAGCGGCTGAGACATAATTTTCTGCTCTTTTTTTTCTGCTTCGAAAGCGGCTGTGACATAAAATCCCGTTACTGCTTACCCCCACTCGCCAAAACACCTGTGACACTTAGATTAATGGATTGCAAAGGAGGGGAGAGCGCACAATGGACAAGACACGCCTACGATACTTTAATTGTAGCTTTCAACACAACACAAAATTATTTACAGATGTGGTGACCATACCTTTTCTAACTAAAGAAGAGAGAGACCGAATTCTTTCTATATTTTTTCAGATAAGTAATCTTTTGAGCCGGAGTCCCTTCTAAGCATGGTTGGGCACGGGAAATAAGTTTGAATATTTCGTATTTTTCAAAGACCTCCAGGATACTTTTTCACTTATAATAATTTTAAATGTTTAATTAAAATAACAAATTTTGAGTAAATATTTTACTTCTTTCAAATGTTACCTGAAAAGGAAAAGGTGTTGCCTCGAATACAACAAAACAGTTGGCATAAAAAAAAAAATATATATATATATATTTTATTAGAAGAGACCGATTTAACATATATGGGGTCTTGGGCACACATGCTTACGGATGAAGAGGGGCTTTAAAGAAATGTAGTGCATATTATTATTTAAATTAATACAAATTTACATGTCATAAAAAACTCCTGTATAAATATTAACTCTGTAATTATCCTATTATATAGTAACGCTGATACGTGACTCACTCGCTAATAAATCCGGTCCGGCCACTTCCAAACAAAACTTTTACCGTCATTAATACAGACAGATTAAAAAGTTACTGTGTAAAAATTTAATGAAATTCACACAGTTCGTGCGATCGGCTTGAAAATTTTCATGATTATGTAAAAAATATATAAAAACGATCTGCGCTATTTTAAAAATCTGAAAATCCACCTGTTCTCTCATTTTTAAGCGATTTTTTGCTATTTTCAGCTTCATTTAATTGCGCATTTAATCGCGTTAAGTTTCCAGTAAAATGAAAATCAAACGTCAATAACAGAAGACTAAATTACAAGACAGTCGGAACACATACTCAACTTCCCTCACTATTTTTAGGAGAGTCCAATGTCACTTAGGTTAAATGTTTATCTTACATTTCATTGTTTACATCAATAATACTTACTATAAGGACGTTTTGGCAACCAACTATGTTTCCGGACTATTATTTTTCCCATTCCAATTTTAATGAACTAACGCATTATGTAGAAGCTGCCTGGTGTTATAAAATAAAGTAAAGACAACTTCTACATAATGCGTTAGTTCATTAAAATTGGAATGATAAAAATAATATTCTTGAAACATAGTTAGAAGCCAAAACGTCCTTATAGTATTTTTCATGTAAACAATGAAATGTAAGGTAATATTTAAGCAAAGTGACACTGGGCCCTCCTAAAAATAGTGAGGAAAGTTGAGTATGTGTCCAGACTGTATTTCTGGTACGATTAAATTAGTCCTCAGTTATTGATGTTTCAGTTTGATTTTACTAGAAAAGTAACACGATTAAATGCGCGATCAAATTTATCAGTAAAGTTCTATTCCGTTCTAAAGATTAAAACAAAATTAAAATAACTAGTTGAAAAGAACAGTGGTCTAAGATAAAATAAAATTAAATCCCAGTTGGATTCAGTGGTGATGATTCCCTTTCTGTGATCTGTGGGTCTCGGTCCCACCATGGCCCATTGCACAAGGGACTGAAAATGGTAGATGGCTGAAGAGTAAAAGTCGAGGGTTCTGGACTACTGCGCGGCTGTCTCTCTAACGGTCTAGGGTTTCGGGCGGTTTCGTTAGATGTCTCGTGAAGACGCGGAAGAACACCTGAAAAAATCCTCCGACCAAGGCATTCCGACTTGGCAAATACCCTGAGTGCAGGCTTGCAATAAATGCACTACATTACACTCTATGATCTGTGTGGTTTCCCTGCTCACCTAGCATGGGTCTTTAAATAATCTGCCGGTTTAGCGGAGTGTTCAAAGATCCACGCTAAGAAATTACACATGTAAGAGAAGAAGAATCTACTCAAAAACGTCTTTTCAATAATGAATGATGAAAGCAACCATCCTAAACCTGGTTTCAGACGATAAGAATTATTTAATCAAATTTTTAAATTTAAGAAGATCCATTTTTCTTACAAAATTTCTCGCATATTGCCTACTGCCGTTGAAATTTTCAGGATCCTCCACTGTTTTAGTTTTACCCTAACTACAACATCTTTCCAGAAAAACTAACTTCCCACATTGAACTGCAAGATTTTTTGTTGTTGTTTTTGGTGTTATGTGGTGTATGTGTGTCAGTTCATTTATGTAAATATGTATACATGCAAGAAAACCTTTTCAACCTGTAAAGAATTAAAGAAATTGTTACGTAAAGAAATACACAGAAATAGACCAATTTGTATAAAGCCAACATTTTCATCTTAGATTTCGAGGCATTTAAATTTATACCGGATCACATCGAAAGCGTCAGTTTGTCATAGATTTATTATTTTATTATTGCTGCTTTTAATTGAACAATACGAATTCTAATTTCTATTTTTATTCTATATTAGCTGATGTACCCGCTCATCACACGGGAATAGAGATTACTTTAACAATTGGTTAAACTAAGCTGCCAAATAGACGAAAAAGTAAATAAATAAAATTTCCAATTACCTAAATTTAAAAATAAAGATTAATTTTAGTGTAACTGTTGAAAATATGAAGTTTAAATCGAAGCGCTGTTGCAAATCAAAGCCATGATATATAAACACATGGAGAGAGAGGTGGGGATTTTCGTTTGATTATTTTGAGAAATAGCAAAATTATCAAATGTTTAATTTGAATTTCAAGTAATTTATTTTTACATATACATAACATGTTATAACTAGCTGCGTATCAGTTCTTCACGACGAAGAAAGTAATGATTTTTTTTTTACACATGCATTTTAAATTATTTCAGCTATACGGAAACTGAAAAAATGCAGAAAACTTTTACTCGAACCTAGCGTTATGGATATTAAAATATGCTGTCATAGCTAGCTCAATTGTCACACGATGACCCAAAAGCTATATTGGCAGTGTTAACGATCGGGTGACAACCCTTTCTTCTTTCAATACACATAAATTAGAAAAATGTTTTAGTTAATTAAGTAATTTAATTTTTCCTATTCATCCTAAAATAAATTTTTAAGGAGTCGTAATAACCTGGTGTGCAGAAAGTGAAAGGATTCGTTTTCACATCTCGGCTGATCAAAAACCGCTATATGTACATGGCGCAAACGTGAACGATAAATCTGTGGGTCCGCAGCTCCTCTAGCTGGATATAGGCTGGTATACGGACGAGAGTTGCGGATCCGAAAATAACATCCTTTTGGGTGATGCCCTACACTAAAAAAAAATTTTGTGGATTACTAAGAAATCTCTTTGAAACAAAGATGCTATAACTTTTCTTAGTATTACTGCTAAATAAAGTCATGTAAATCAATTGGCAAGCATGGCTTTATTTAGTAGTAATACTAAGAAAAGTTATGGCATCATACTAAAAAAATCTGGAGTGCCTCCACTCGACTTTCCGAAGACTTACGATTAGATCATTACCAAGCATTTAAATAAATTTTAATCGATGAATAATTCAAACATATATACCAAATTGAAACTCAATCGAATGCACCATTTAAACGCTAGCACACTTTCAAGACTTTCTCCGCATATACTATAATGTCAAAGAAATCTTTGTCGTAGCCCTGTAGAAAAACTATTAGTCCTATATACACCAAAATCAATACCGGTCTTGCGACGGTGGTTTATAACATGAATGTCCAATTTGAGCTCAATCGAATGATCCGTTTAGGAGCTATCGTGTTCACTCACATACACACAGACACACACACACACATACATACATACATCTCGTAAAAACAGCATAAATGAATTCAGAAGACCTCAAAACGTGTCAATACATCAAAGTCTCGAAGTCGAATTTTTTCATGATTACAATACTTTCCTTACATGGTACATGTTCGGAAAGTAACAAGTAATGGAATCATTGTTTCCTAGAGATTTCTTGGTAATCAACTGATTTTTTTTAAGAGTGTAAATTGTAGGGAAAAAAAGATTCTCGACGATCCCCAAGTCTGGCATAATAGCTATAAATCAGTCCCGTACAGCTAAGCTTTCAGTATTCGGCTATTAAAAAAAAAAAAATCAGATTATTAAGCAGAAAGGCTAAATTTAAAATGCAGACTTTTTCTAAGAAGGAAAGCGTTCCAAATGAGTTAAAAGGTTAACTCTAACAAATTATATGTCATAATCTAAATAAGTTTGCAAATTTTTGCGGTTTTAAATCGTTTGAAATAGCTTCTCGAAATTATTAAACTTCTACTTCTTTTAAGAATATTAAAACGAATAAATTGTTTTCGCCTAAATAAAGCATTGATATAAGGATTAATATATATTAAGCATTTCAGTGGTCCAATTCCGAAGGATTTTTTTTTTTTGATTACATGTGGGAATGGCGCCAGTTGTACGTCATACATTTAAAATTGACAAAAATTTGTACTCATGTTTTTTTAACCATTACCGTTGACAAATTAACAGCGCTTCGCTTTTGATTACTCCCTCTAACTGCATAATGATGCGCAAAATGATAGAGAGAAGACGTAGGCGACCTTAAAATTTTGAAAATCCACCCGTTTCCCCAAAAATACTAAAATTCAGAGCCTTATTATCGCATGGGAAAATCGGGACTTTGTAAAGGGCCCCGAATTTCAAATGTTCTGAAATAGTCTTCTTTTATATCAAAATTTTTTGAAAAATAAAAAAAAATTCATGGATGGGGCCCCCAAAATTCATCAATGTCCGGGGCCCCTGTTGGTCATAATCAGGCCCTGCTTAAATTTAGCAATTTAAGTCGCTAAAATTATTAAATATAGATAATTTAAATTAAATTAAATTCATTAAACTCAATTTAAGTCAATGCGCCAGTGGGTCCTAATCTTGCGCGCAAAACTTGGTATAAGCGCTGAGCATTCAAATAATACAATATATTCACATAAAAACGATCCAAAAGAATTACTTTCAATAAACTTCTGATTTCAGTCAAATTCGAAAATTTTCAGATTTTGGTCTTATAAATCTAAATGCGCATTCAACTTGCGTCAACTATACATGCACTTTTTTTTTATAAGTTCTAATACATGCCTTTCAAAGGACACCTCTTTTGCCTTAGCAACTTGAAGGTGCAAGCTATGGTTAAGCAATAAAAAAAAAAAAAAAAAAAAAAAAAAAAAAAAAAAAAAAGGGAAAATGTGTGTTTTTGTGACCTTCAGTGACTTTGCGTCGATAACCTGCCACAGATTTCTCATATATTTCATGAAGTTCTATCGTCTAACATTATAGATGTGAAATAAATATCATGGCAAGTTGTCCCCCAAAGAGTTTTTGACCACAGTATTTTCTATGTCTGAGAAAAACGCCCACTTTTGTGTGCTGCACGGACTTTTTTACAGGCCCGTAGCCAAAGGGGTGCCAGGTGGGGCTGAGCCCCACCCCCCCTAGAAAATTTCACATAAAAAAAGTTTAATGCAGATGCTTTGAAATTTTTTTGTATATAAGGTAAAGTTATCAGAGTTTTATATCAAAGTTTTATATATCAAAGTTTTATATCAAAGTTTTATATATACAAAGTTTTTCTTTGTAATACTCTGTCATTTTTGTTTTGTGTTCTCATCTTCCAAATATGATCCAAAGATGACAACTTTAAATCCATTCTGTTTAAGCCAAGGAACTTTTACTTCTTGGAAGCCGATTGGACTTTTCAGAATTTATTTAATTATAAACTTATGCTATTATTTAATGAAGAGAAATATAGATAAAAATGTTATCATTCAAAAAAATATAGGATGCCACCCCACTTAAGTTAGGGTGCCTCCCTCCCCCCCCCCTGAATAGAAAACTTGGCTACGGGTCTGCTTTTTTAGTAGGCCATAAAAGATGAACAACTGCACTTTGAGACAAAATATTCTGGATTTGATACATTAATAAGATTAATAACAACTGGGAATTTTTTGGTAAAAATCTCAGATACCATGAATCCTAGGTGTGTTACTTTCTCAGATTCGTGCTCTTAATTTTTCTTGGAATTTTTTCGCACATGCAGAACATAAATTAAGGTCTTTAAAAACGTTTATTATTTAACAAAGATTAATATAGATATTTCATTTAACAAATTTACTAAACAAGTCCTTTAAATGAAACATCGAAGAATTTTTAATTTTTATTTTTCTCGTACGCTTGAGATAATTTAAATGAAAGCTTTATTACCCTACACTCAAGTACTGTCATATTTTTTTTGCATTACAACTTCAAAAATGATCGAGTGAAAACCAAATTTCCTATTTCTCTTTCCTAACAAACTGTATAAACTTTTATGAAAAAGTGCACAGTTCGAAAAAAATATAAGAAATAATAATAATTATATGGAACACTTTGCACCTTTTATGAAGGACAGCGTCTTATATAAGGTTCAGGTAAATGGGATATATCTGACATTGGACACTTTATTGAAAATATGTACACGGGGTCTTATCGCATGAGCAAATCGGGGCTGTGTCCAGGGCCTCATCTTGAAAGGGGCCCATTAGATATATTATTTTTCGTTCATTTCTATTAAAGCTTTATAAAGAAATTTTTCAGATAAAGAAGTATAGTAAAAAGATAATCACTAATTTTACTATTTTTAGAGCACAAGTGTCACTCTCACTACCTGCTCATTATGAGAGGGCACAAAAAACAAAGTATCTCTTTTTCCAATCTTCATCAGACAAAAATGTGGCTCTGGGTGAGTGTACATGTAAGCCACCGAGAAAAGAACTTTGGTTTCCTACAACGTTGCATAAATTCCCGAGTATTTAGGGGGGAAAGAGGTGAGGGAGACCAGTTGGTCAGATTCACCGGACATGTGCTCCTACAATACAAAGTAATTTATCAGGCGGTAGGTAGGCTGTCACGTCGGCAGTTTGTTAATTACCTTGTTCCCCACGCCTTCCATGCGGAAATGGGGGGAAGCAGGTTTTTCTTGTGCATTTTCGAGAGATACAGATCCTATACACTGGAACTTTTTTGAAGTTATCACTAGGCAAACTCCAGGCCGCTCGGAGGGTTACTGGCACAAAAATCACTAAAATGAAAATTGTAACAAGACTATGTTCATGATATAGTATAACTTATAATAAACTGTCGGCAGAACTGGTAATTTATACACTGAGCATTTTACAGATTGGTGATTAAAGCTGAAATTTGCTTACAGTCCTTTGGAAACTGACGATTTTGTCGACAAAAGTGCTTTTTAGGGGGTGGGGTGTCCGCTCGCCCTCCTCCTAAGCGCACAGAAACCCACTGTTGAGGTGGAACCATATTTGATGAAAGAAAAAATGTGACTATTTGATAATATGCTTCATTCTACATATCTGCCGTCCCTTAAAACTTATCTGAATCAGTCACTGCATTTGCTGTTAGTAAAATAATTAAAACTTTAATTTCAAATTTGACAGTTTTTCATATATCTATAGAAATTTTTATGAAATAGCACATCAATTTGTCAAATATTCGTCAAATATAATTATCCAACATTAGGTTTCTGCATTGGCCTAACATATGAAACTAACTTATAAATGTAACGGTTAACAATTATGATAGCTAAATGTTAAAAATAACCAATTTCCAACAGTTGGATAATAGAGTGACAACATACAGATTTTACGCTGCCCCAATGTATACATTTACACGTTAGCCCAACGTATGCATTTATACGTTAACATAACGTATGCATTAATACGTTAGCCCAACGTATGCATTAATACGTTAGCCCAACGTATGCATTTATACGTTAGCCCAACGTATGCATTCATATGTTAGCCCAACGGTTGGAAATATGTTGGCAAAACGTTAGAGCATACGTTGGCCCAACGTAAGAAATAACCAGTTGCCAACCGTTGGATAACCGTAAGCCAACGTGTCATTTCAACGTTGCCCCAACGTATGCATTCATACGCTGCCCCAACGTATGTGTGCTACCTGGGACGTCGCCCATAGAGGATGCCACCATAAAGCGATGCTCGATCTTTCACTATTGATTTGGCCGATGTGGTGATCTGTTTCTTTTATTTTCTATGGGATAAATCAAAATTAAAATAATGTTATATGTGATTTAGAGACTCTACTAATAGGGGAATAAGCATAATATAAACTTAAAAGCAGCACACGTTTTAAAACTTTCAATATCGCGATTCAAATGACTTCTCCAAGCTTGCTGCAAGCTTAAAATGAATTGAACTGTCAAGCTTGTATTAATACGTCGAATTCAGAGAAATGTCAAGCTTGATTTAAGCTTATGTGCTGTCTGGGATATAAAACCCATAATTCATCCATAAAAACATATTATGTACATCTGGTAGATATCCATCATAAGCCCATAATTTACCCATAAAAAGGAACCCCATAAAAGGAAGGTAGGTAAAAGGAACCTACCGCAAGTGATCTTCCAAATTCAAAAGCTATAGTACATTAAATTCAATTGCGTAAATTTCCTCATGACTTTTATAACACAATAAATTCAATAGCGTAATAAATTTCATCAAGATTACTCATTAAATTACGCCATTCGGGACGTTTAGAAATCTCTGGCCTTTTAGATAAACATTATGAAAAGAACTTACCGACACCGACTACTTACCGTAAGAGATCAACTTCATCCGACACGGACAACTATAAAACGTGAAAATGCACAAACTTGTCCAGAACATGTCCATATGATATCGTGGACAAGTTCGGGACATAACTGACATCCCCAAATTTGTCTATATCTTGTGCATAATACGCCCCAAACTTGTCACTATGGCACAATACGGCGTCCATAATGATATCCTCTGTACAAAATATAGACATTCATATGGACATCCAGAATTTATCTATATGGACATGTTATGGACATCCATAATTTGTCCGCATGGACATGTTATAGACATCCAGAATATGTCCATAAAAAGACATTCCGTGGATATTAATCTCATATCCAGAGTTTATTTTTATGCTATGGATAAGTTACTACCATAAAGGAACAGAAGTATCTGTTTCATCAGTAATTTCTGAAATGGAGCTATTACAAGAACTGCTTGTAGGATCACACATATTTGAATCTTAAAAAATATTTTCATCGATCCTATTTTCAAATTCATTATGAAAATAATTTTAATCGTGCGCATTAATAGGCTTTGATTCAATATCATTCACATTACATTCAACTTCAATAAGGAATAATTCATCATTAGCTTCTTGTTCAACATTTCGCCATTCCTGAAAATACATATCAAGTCAAAAAGTTGTACATTACCTCGTATTGTAAAGAACAGTGATATAGACAAGCAACATGCAAGAAGTGCGCATAAAAATGTTATAATTAGCTAACAAGGAAACTTCAAATATTTGGGTACTATCTACCACAACCACCACAGATTATTTAAAACAACGTGCATACAAAAATGTTACAGCGCATGATCAAACAAATTAAGCCACTCAGAGTTTGTCGCCGATGGATTTTCCCATTTATGTCTTAAAATAGACATGATTGGGGGTGTTTAGATGTCCAATTCATGTGATATTGCAGACATAATATGGATTTTCCCGTTTTTGTCGTAATCAGTGACGTGCATTCCGCCCAAGCAACCCAAGCAGTGCTTGGGCAACTGAAAAAAAGGCTATTATTGTTTTTAAATTTTGCTTTCTATCACAAATTGAAAGAAAATATCATCTACCTTACTTATCTTTAAAAAAAAAATTATACGTATATTCATAATTTCTTAACACAAAGATAAATGTCAAGTGGATAAACAAGTATATTTTCTTTCTGACTCTTCATTTCTCTGCCGTGAGATCAACCCATCTGCAATGTCTGCTGAAAGGGCGTTGCTATAGAAACATGACCTCATCACAGAATTAGCCAATCAGAAACGACACTCTAAAACCCATATTCTGCCTTACTGTGACTGATAAGCCAAGCAGTGTGTATTCTGCATGGGCCAAAACCAAATTGCGAGGGGAGCTGCATTGTGCTTTTTCAATTGCTTTTACGATTTCACTGATTCAAGACGATTTCAAGGACGGCTCCCACGGGGGCCTTAGCGTACTTTCGAGACTGGCCTTGCCATAGCCCCCTCCGAAATTCTGTTTTATAACGTTAGATTCGCATACTTCACGATTTTACACGTTGAATTTGCATTTTGAACAATTTATATACCTAAGTAAAATGTTCAATACCCCCTCTCAGAATTCAGTCTGAAGCCACGCTTGGACGATTTCATGTCCTTTTTTAAAATTATGCAAATTTAGAGCTTTGTACTATTTTAGAAAACATGGCTGATTTTATAAATAATGATGTTATAGCCGATTTTTTCGTCGGAAAACTTTTTGAAAAGGAAATTGTGATTGTTAAAGGAATGCCAAATTTAAAGCAACAAAAAGCATTACACGACACTTTAAAAGATTTATTATGAAAGATGTAAATGGCTTGCCGAAAGTGCTATCTTTAACGAATAATTTGTTGGAATTGTCCACTATTTAGTTGTGAAAAAAAGGTCATCTTGGATAACTGGTTACAAAAAAGGCAATATGGAATCATGATGTTGCTCATACTCCTGTTTCCACTACAATGGCAACTTTTGGAACTATTGGTATTGAGACTGAATTGGATGTTCAATATACTGAGAATTAAAAACGGTGCACGTAATGGAACTGGACAAAACAGACTTTCAAACCTCGGAATTATATCAATTGAAAGTGATTAGTTAATTAGCTTAAAAGAAGAAAATATATTTTTCGATTCTGTAATCAATCATTTTCTTCTATAGTGAAAAAAGAATGAAATTTGCTTCAAATAAAATAAAATATTTGGACTAAAAAAAAAAAAAAAAACGGGTTTCTTTTCATTGCTATGCGCCTTTAAGGAGCAGACATTAATATCTTACTTAAATTGGGATATTGTTGTTGTGGTGGGAATATTGCTTAGAAAATGTTAATCGGACTGTGTGCGTGTCCGTCTTAGTTATAGATTTTCTCTCCCTCTCTCTGCTGTGGCGTAGCCAAGGGGGGGGGGTTAGGGGGACATAACCCTCCCATGAGGAATTTTTTGCCATACAAAATGCATATTTTTCACTCCCTTATCCCACACACGTATACATATATATGAGTTGCAGTAGTCGTAACCCCCCCCCCCTCGTGGCGTAGCCAGAAATTTTTCATGGCACTGCTTGGGTGAGTTGTTGAGCCACCGCACGTCCCTGGTCGTAATAAGACTTAATTGACGTGTTACATGCCCCAATCATGTCTTATTCTAGACATATTATAGATTTTCCCAAAGATGTTGCTAAAATGATGTCCAGGAGATATCTTATCATAGACATAGACATGTTTTGGACAAGTTTGTCCAAATATGGAGATGGACATAAATTGGGCAAGTGCGCTGTCTGGGCGTGTTGCTTGGCTTATGATAGAAAAAAAATGTCTTATCGTTTATCTCAGAATCATGCTTCAAATTTTTTGTCTTTTACACAGAACATTGTACATAGAAAAATGAAACAACGGTCCGAATAGCGTGAGGGCTAATGGCACCTTCGGTTCCAATAGCAACGGCCCAACTCCTACCGCTCAGCTATGGATCTAACGATGTGGAGGTTTGGTCAGTTTTCTCCAGCTGAAACGTGAGTACAGGTTAGACCCCTCCTTAGAAGATTTTTTACCTAAACGCAATAGCGTCGGGCGGAGGGCCGGCCTTATACACTGTACTTTTTAAAGAGACTGTATTAAAAGATATCCCTTTTTTGCTCTTAAATTCAATATGCACCCATCCTCCAAAATTTTCATTGTCGCTCGCTAATCCTTTTGCTCCAACCAAGGCACCCCCTTCCCAAGTCACATAGGCCTCGCGTAGCTTTGCCGTAATCCCGAGTCCGGACTCGTTCCGAAAAAAGTCATTTTGTTTTGATTGAAGCCGGATTCATTCGTAAGTCAGTCCTTCCATTTTGAGCCGAATTCGTTCCTTTAAGTTCAAACTCGATCCGAAATGATCGAATCCAAAGGATTTGTTTTAAATGACCGAATCCACAAACAGAACCATTTTGCCCATCTTTAGGTGTAGAAATCCTGGGTCACGCCCCACTTGGAAGTGACGTCAAGACTGTCACATTGATAGCCTAGGTGGCGCTAAATATTAACCGGTAATCAATATCTTTGGCTTGAGGACCGATACCTTCGGGGGCTATCTCTTTAATGTATATGAAAAAACAAACACAATTTCAGATGGGAGTAATGTGATGTCATGCAATGTTGGTCCTGTAAGTTCATTGCCACTTGATCGATTGATCTGAGTATGTCTTACGCTCTTATCGACTGTTAGTTTCATGGAAAACTGTAGTTGAGCTGTGCGAGATGAACCAGTGGGATGTAGCACGAAGTTTCGTTTTATCACTGTACCAAGAATCCGCCAACTTTCATTGACTCTTATACTTCTAGTCACTTTTTTAGCTCTCCGAAATTTATTCGATTTCTTGAAGGATTTTATAACTGGGAAAATCTATATCAAGGTTTCGTGCCAAAGATCTGGAGAATATGTATTCACATTCACCTTGATCATTTGGTATGTTTACATTATTTTAGATTTAAAAAACTTGTAGGTTTTAAATTTGTTCTGCCTTCTATGACCGTCCTTTTTATTTCGTCAAATATGATGCTTACACAAAATTATCCAAAGAATTGTTTTTAGTTTAGTAATGCACTGTTATTATTTGTTTTTTTGATTTATGAATACGTGCAACTTCAATTGAGGGTTTTACAGTTTAAAGATTGGGACAACTTGTTATGATAAGTAATTTGTTTCAGTTCGTATGTATAGAACATTAATTAAAGTACTCCCCTATAGAAATAGTGTATATTTTTGAATAATATACCATAAGTAACAATGAAGTTATTATTTTTGGTTAGAAATGTTACAGTTGTATTTCATTTTACTTTTCGGGTGAAATTTGGAGATGCCACTATTATAACATAAGTTAATAATAGTCGTAATAATATTAAAATTCTATTTCGTAATCATTGGAAAATATACTGCTTTTGAAAAATATAAATTTCTGATACAATATTACATTTTTATGAAGCATATATTTCTACTTGACTTGGGAAAAAAAAACTAAAAACTTGAAAATTTCACTATTGAACTTATTACAAAAGAAATCAAAATTAAAAATCATTATCAAAATGCGCTTATAAATTGGAATTATGTAAACAGTTATTTTTATTTGATCATGTGCAATGAGAAAAAAGTCATGACATTAATTATCCAAAATTTAAAATGACAACTCCAATCTGCATTTTATTGTTGTTTTCTTATCATTTGGATACTGTTTCTGAATTATTCGAATTAACTGCATTTATATATTCTGAGTATTCGTATTAAATAAATGTCATATATCTGCTAAACCAGCAAATGATCATACTGATGCCTAAAAGTAACAATTAAATTTGTAAGATTTAAATTAAACAATTCTCCTGATCAAAAGTTGTGCACACCATTACTTGAGATTAAAAAATTATGAAAATCAAATGCATAAAAAATCTGTATAAATACTAATATGCCAGTCTAAGGGTTTATTTGAAAAAGACCTTGCTTTTAAAGACTTATAAGCACAATTCATGTTTGTGGAAAGGGGGGAAAAACCTAAAGTATCCTACTTATTGTTAAAAAAAGAAAATAGTGTGTATTTTATTGCTGAAGTTATCAAAATGTTTATGATTATATGTATATATTTTTGGTTGATTCCTACTTCAACAGCCTCATTCTTGCCAACCTAAAAAATCAATGCACTTTGGTGAGCTTCGCAGTCAGGTCTCTAGGAGTTATGCACAAGTTTCAATGCTCCCAAAAGAACCAGATAAAAATGAAAGTGAACAAATTAGCAATAAACACACCAGTTAAAGAATTTGAAGACACTTAATTATTAAAATTACATTAACTGTCAATCCCCAAAAATGAAAAAATAATGCTGTGCTTACTTTTAGTACAAGTTAATTGTACATGTTGTTCCAAAATCCACCTTTTTAATTCTAAATTATGGTTGCCACATAAATAGAAAAAATCGTTATGGTAACTGCATTTATAATTATATCGCAACCTTGTTGAGATATGGGTGTTAAAGTAGGAATCAACTTTTTTAGTCACCCTCAACTATTCAAATCACATAAAAACACCCCTTCCCAGCTTTAACATGGTTATATGAAATGGAGTGTTATGTAAGTAAAAGGTTTGGGTCGAACTGACTTCTTATATTTGGATTCCCAGGAGATCATAAGATTAACTATTTGGGTTTCTTTTTTAATTACATTAAAAAGCAATAGAAATACTTGGTTACTTAACATAAGAATATGAATTTTCAAATATGCCCAAGATTGATTTGAAAAAAATTTGTCTTCAGAAAAAAAAAAAAAGATAAAATATGCACTATACAACAGGAACACTGTGCATGTAGAAAATTATGCATACATACATATGTATGTTCCAACCTACCAATTCAATTCAGATTTCCATTAAATTTATTTTAAATTTCTTGGAAGTAGGAAAAAGAGTTTGTTTAAAATTTCAACAATAGCACATCTTTGAAAAAACGAGAAAGATAAATCATGCTAAATGCATCGATTATAAAACATTTTCCAGCTCAATGTTTTTACACCAAATTTGGCAATATGTTTTTCTTAAATCTTGCTAAATTTCGGAGATAAGATAATGTTGTATTATCACTATAGATGCATTTTTATGAGACTCTGTAAAAGACCTTTAAAATTTTTTTTTCATCATTTAACTGAAGGATATTAAAATTTTATACTCATTATTTCGTGCTAGAAATGTATTAGTGTCTCTCAAATGCCACAGATTGTAATGTATTGGAATTCTTTTAAGTGTTCCTGTAGAAGAACTATTAATGATACAGACACTATTTTCAGTGGAGAACATTATATTGACAACCTTAATAATATGTATGCCAATTTTGTTTTCTTTCAAAAAACAGAATATCTCTAAAATAGGTTTTTAAGAATGACTGTCCATAGAATGCAATGCATTGGACTTTTTTTTTTTCCTGTAAAAGAGCTATAAATGCTACTTACACCATTTTCAATAGGTTACATGGTTCTGTACATAGGAAACCATAAATTTCTCATATAAATCAATGTATATTTATGGCAGTTGGAACACTGGGCGGGTGGACAAACAAACCGAAATCATTAACTTCTCTCAAACTTGTTGGTATGTTAAAAATATAAATATTTCTCTTATACAACATAACATTGTCACACGAATACAGAGAGTGAGAAATTTATTCTTTTAAAGTTTAGCAGTCAAAAATTAATTTTCCATGAGGTAAAAATTCAAAGTTTGCAATTTTGTTCCATGTTAATGCTTTAGAATCCCTTTTGGGTCCCAACGCATTAACGGATTTTTGTCGATGCAACCTCCCTTACCTCAATTGTAGAATAGTATTGTATGCTTTAAATGGATGCCTGTCTCTAAACTGCCATTGACCGTATTGTATTGGAATTGTTTTGAGTGCTCCTGTAGAAGAACTATTAATGATACAGACATTATTTTCGATGGAGCACTTCATCTTGTTATCCTTAATAATATCCAATTTTGTTTCCTTTCAAATAACGGAGTATCTCTAAAACTAGAAGCCCATTGTGGAGGCAATTACAACGGGCACTAGAAAAGACATTTGACGAATGTATGTCTGCATTCAATTTATTTAATCTTTCCACCTAAATTAAATAACTTCCTATTCAGTTTTTATTATAGATCCAAATCGAATTTCATGCTCTCCTAGGAAAGTGCGGAAAATTTTCGTATTCAAACGATTTCATTTCGCTGGGAATATCTCAAGCACGAAGTTAAATCTTTAGGAAATGGGCACTTCCCTCAGAAAGTGGGATAATGCTGTTGTTGCATGTAGATGGCGTAACATCTCACTTGGTAACTGCTGGTGTAGCCGTTGAAGAGAAGGCAATATTTAAAAAGTGTTAATTTATAATGATGATCATATTCAAACAAACAGTATTTACATTTTTTCCCCCATGCATCGATAAATTTTAGCACAATTTCAAATTGCCGCTAAACTGAAACTTATGTTAAAAATTTAAATTCATGTTACATAAAACACTCAGTAATGAATTAAAAGTTATTTTCTAATGTAAGTACACAGACGAAAACATTTTTTCGTTGACAAATATAAACTCAGTATTTTAATAATCTCAAGCTAGAACCTTTTCCTCCTTTTTAAAAATTATAATTTGTTACTAAGGCAACCATGCAAGCAAAGGTGAAAAAAATAATTAAAATTTAATGTTGGCCTTCATAATCTCATTCACATGCTAGGTTGCAAAATTAAACAAATATAAACCTCATTAGCAATCAGCACGGGAAATGTTTTATTACTTTACTGCTAGGATCTCTGCACATTACTAACTTTCCAATGTTTACATTATATAACTTAGTTTGGGTACAAAATATCTAAGTAAGCAGCCATGGAGAGTGTCCACTCGTATAATATACCTTCGTAATCCTGAGGAATTCATTTTATTCGTGAAGAAAATTAAACTCATAAATCAGGAAAAATCCTGATAATTGTGGCATCAATATGAAGTCATTCTCACTTGCAATAGCTAATTTTGTCATGCAAAACTTTTTTTACCCTCAGAAATAAAATGGAGCGAAAAATCGCTTAAAAATGGGGGAACGAATAATTTTCAAATTTTAAAGTTGTGCAGAATGTTTTCTATATTTTTATACATATTATGAAAAATTTCAAGTGGATCATACAAACAGTGTAGATGTTACTAGGCTTTTTAGTGCTTAATTTTGTGATCTTTTTGAAGTAATGGCAGAAATGAGTTTTATCTTGGAGTCAGGGATCAGCGTAACCATATAGTAGATAGAATGATAAGCTTTAAATAATAACTTCCCACTGAGAGCAATATATTGGGAATATTTTGAGTACTCCTGTAGAAAATCTATAAATGCTACATAGACCATTTTCAATAGGGTACATGGTACAGTAGATAAGAATACCATATATAAATTTCATTCTTTATATTTGGCATCATATGAAAGATAAGTGTTTATTTGGCATGTGTGTGTATTGTTATGAACTTCATAGTTGATTAAAGTAGTATTTGTACTTCAAAATTTCCCCAGATAATAATGTAGTTGATCTATATTTATGGTGAAATAGTACCAAATTATTATTTTTCTAAATATATTAATGATATAAATGTATGATTTTTGGGCAACTATTCAAACACTATATTATAATTTTCATTTTTTTTTTAATCATTCACAAATTCAAATTTATTCAAATGCTTGGTAGCATTCAAGTGTTTGGAAAATTGACTGAAGTCACTCCGGATTTTTTTTCGTATGTTTCCATATGAAAATTGTTGTCCTTCATGCTTTTTCTACTGCAAAATTATTCTTAATGAAGTTGCATCCCCTTTGCAAAAATACTTAAATAATTAGCAAACTCTTTTTAAGTTATTAGTGTTAGGGATTTGTTCAGTCATATTTGCAGTTAGCGTTGCCAGGCGTCCGGATAAAGCCGGACATAGTTAGGCTTTTTGATTGCGTATCCGGCCAAACTTAACGATGTCCGGCTTTTGTTAGTCTTTTTACTGGTAACTTTGGCTGATTAGTAATAAAGAACTTGAACTGATTTGGCATTGGATGTTATTTATATTTCATTAGATTTTAACAAGATTCATGGTAACAATCAAAAAAGCTTGATTTTACATACAATTTTTTTGTTGTACCTATTAATACTGAGACAAAATCCTCACTATTGTAGAATGTCCGGCCTTTTTACCTAAATGTCCTGCCAAACTGGCTGGTCTGTCCGGCTATTTGGTTTGCCGACCTGGCAACCCTATTTACAATTAAGACTTAAGGACTGAATTGATGTAATAATAAAAAAACATATGATTGAAAAACTCAAACACAACCTTCCTTTAGGGTTATGCTTTTTAGAAATGGGAGGCTCAACCTCATTTCTAACCTTTTTCCTATAGCTAATGTAACTACAGATCATTAAGCAGCCACAAATTTGATCTGTTTTCAAAACACTGAGTCGGCAGCTTACCATTGTCATAATGAACTAAAGTATTGTCATTTGTCAAAAAAACTGCTGCTTTTTAGAAATTTGAAAATTTGTGGGTTTTTTTTTTTTGCTTTTAACAGTAATATAGGGTGATTACAAAGGGTTCATCAAATTTTGATATCTTATAGCTTCAGAAATATAATTTTTACACACTTGCATTGATAACTATTAACTATTGGAAGAAGTATATATCATCTTTTCTTTTCTTTTGTCATGGCAAGTTTTCTTGCGATTCACCTGTTGACAGTGTGACAACAGTTTGAAAAATGTTGACTAATGCTTCAACAGAAAGCATTTTTATGTCGCAGTATTCAAAGACTGATTCGTCAGTACCATGCAGTGTGCTTTCTGAAGATAGTACAACTTAAGACACTAACCCACCAAAATGTTGGTGTCAAAAATTATAAAAGCTTGAAGTGATGAATTGAGTCTTATCATACTGCAGAATGTAAAATGCTTTTTGTTGATTAGTTTGCCATGTTCCAAACTGTTATTCTGCCATCTGGTAAATCACAACACAACTTGCAAAGACCAAAGAAAGAAAACCGCTTGTATAGTATGCTCTTTTGGTTATTAGTTCAAACAGCTGGGAATTATAATTTTTCTGATGTAAGACTTCAAACTCTGATGCACCATTGTAATCACACACACACACTGTGCACATACAGTCATGTGCACAAATGGAAAGGGTTCAGGCTTTACCCCTCAGGAGCGTAACCATATTTTTTTTTTTTTGGGGGGGGGGGGGAGGGGTCCAAATGGAGGAAAAGCAGAATTTTTCACAAAAAGATGTCATCATTTATTTTATTAATTTTGTGTAGAGGGGGGGGGAGGGGGATCTGGACACCTTTCCCTGGGCACGGCCTTGTACACTCCCTTCCATTTTATAACAGAAAGCTCATATACTTTTAATTTTTAACATAAGATTATGCCTTTAAATTCCTCCTTTTAATTATACCTATAAGTGTCTCCCCGTGCTCTTATCAAGGAAGTGTACACACTTGTATCTGAATAGAAACATTCAGTGTCTATTGCTTGAGAGAATATGCATATTCATAATCTTGTTCAGTGCAGTGGCGGATACACGGGGGGGGGGGAGCTCTGGGGGCTCGAGCCCCCCCCCCCCAGAGCTAGAAATACACTATGGATTAGGGAAGTTAAAAAAATTGTAAATTTTCACATGAACTGAAATTTAAAAAAGTAGCACTGTATATACAGTTGACTCTCTGTTTAACGACGATCTCTTTCCAAAGATGATATTTCAAAGTCCCAGCAACTCCAACGTAAAAAATTTCTATTCAAAGACGACGTCGTTTCTGTTTAACAACGATTTTTTTTTTTCATCTTACGCTAGGACTATAAGCTACATCTTACTTAGGATCAGGGAAATTTTTTTTAAGAGTGGGAAAAAAGTGTCGGGGAATGTCAAAAGTGCAATTCGCAAGACAATCTCAACTACCTGAGTGTATTCTCAAAGGTATTTTAGAAGCAAAGATAAAATTCTTGAAGCAGCACAAAAATTTAGTTCGGGATCCAAATCCAAACGGCCGAAAAGTCAATGTGGCCGATTGGAAGAGTTTGCCAAGGCACTTCTACATGCAAATGGTTGCATGAAGCAAGAGCATCCAACATTCTAATTTCTGGGCACCACCATGGCCGAGTGAATAAGACTTTCGGCATGATAGACGGCTGAAGTGTGAAGGTCCCGCATTTGGGCCTACCGCGCGGCTGTCTATCTAACTATCTGGAGTTTTTCCAGATGGTTTTCTCCAGATTTAACGTGAATACGCGTTAGAACCTCTGAAAAAATCCTCCGACCAAGGCAATCGCCCCAGAATGCAGATGCCTCTAGTATAGGCTTGCCACATAACATCACATAACACATAACTCCAATTTCTGGAGGCCCGATGAGTGGCTGAGCGCATAGCGCTCGCAACTGGGAGAAGAAAAGTGCCTGGTTCAAACTCAGATCGCGTCCGTCAATCTAGCAGTTCGGAGTCTTACGCAGTTTTCTCCGAAACTTCTCATAAATACGGATTAAGACCCCTTAGAAAACCCCCCACGTAGGGCAACCCGTACTCGGCCTAGATCCCTCATGTAGATAATTCTTCATATTACCAAAATAAAATAAAATCAAGCAATTACTGCAGTGCTGTTATTCTGGCAGAAAAACTTGGAATGCAAAATTTTCAGACTTCGGCTGGTTAGCTAGAAAAATTCATAAAATGGAAGCTGACGCATTTCACATTTGAGAAAATCTGGAAGAATAACAGAAAGGCGAAAAATGAAACAACTGACTCATTTTGATTTCTTGAAACCTAATTTTATTGTATTGCTTGTTTTTACTATCTTTTTTTAAGGTAACTTGTGGTGAATAAAATAATATAATAAAAGAAGCATCTTTAAACACGCCAATATATCAAGAAAAATATTCACAGTCCTAAGAATGTAAAGGGTTGGTGTTGGTGCTGTAGGATTACGGCCAATTATCTGCACGTGGAATCTAAGCCGAAGGGTGGGGTGCACTCCGTGGGGTCTTTCTAAGGGGTCCTAAGCCTTATTTACTCTAAGTTTCGGAGGAAAGTACGGAAAAATCCGAATAGTTAGGTCAGCGGACGCGAACTGGTTTTGAACCAGGCACCTTCCAAAGTGTAATGGGAAATATTATTATTTTACAAATTCTGACGATTTTTCACATTTGCACGGTTCCTTGAAAGTCGTTAAACAGAGAGCCAACTATATGTATAATTATACATATACCAAGAATATTTACACCAATACTTATTGAATCCTTGTGGACTAAACATAAATTCTCTATTTAGAAAAATGACAGAGCTTTTATTTTTAAACAGAAGGAGAGGCAAATTTTATTGACTCGCTATCGCCACCGTGGCTGGAGCACAGTTCCCAGTATTATTTGTACAGTGGAACCTGTCTAATGGGACTACCCTTGGGAAGAACAAAACTGGTCACCTGATAAAGACGGTCATCTTAGAAAGGTGGTAAAGTGTGATGGTTGTAAAGCGAAATTGCATTAAAGCTGTAGACAGACGATCTCTTTACCAATATGGTCACTTTAGGAGGTTCCACCGTATTTGAATGGACGACGGCACACTGATACGGGGGGAAAAATCTTCCGTTGCTCTCTCCATTTTATAGGGGACAGAGTTTGCGGTTTAGTGCAGAAATATTTTATCGGTAAACCCCTAATTGCCATTAAAAAGTCGACGAGAATGCCCTCTTACCCACTGCAGTCACGTTAGACGCAGCGGCAATCAGCATCGGCCTTAAGTGATGCTGAAGCATAGACGAACCATCCAACCCTCCGCAATTTGTACAGCTTTCATTATTTTAACTGCTCTCATAAGGTCATAAGTTGTCCACACCACCCAGACGTATGGGTACAAATCCTCATTATAAAAGTAAAACATATTCTAAGATATCAGACAAAGCGAGTACCTAGCAATGTATAACTGGTATAAAAAAGAAACTTCAAATTGTAAATAGCAGGTAATAGTGATAATAATTGTAAATAGCATTTGAGGTTGGTTTACTACAGTCAACACAGAAAAGGATGGGAATTACTTAATCTGGAAAACTTAATGCCATCCTAAAATGCGAAAATGTATGCTGTGAACACTGTATATTGCACGGTGTGGCTATGAAATGGGTTCAAGAATGCATTCAGCAATTATACTCTGTACACACTAAAATGTTGATGGGTACTACCCAAGAACAACAAATGAATAAAGGTCGTTGCTGATTAACCATGTCTTTTCGTCACTACAGTGGCTAAGGCGACATTTTTCTGGTGAAATTTACGACTTTTAATGACCAGTCAGGATCTACCAACAAAAGATTAATGTGTTAAACTGAAAACCCTGTCCCCCACACAATGGAGAGAGCAACGGAACATTTTTTTCCCGTATCAGTCCGGTCGTCCATTGAAACGCATAAAACGCGTGGCTTATGAGCATCGGCCTTAACTTGATCGGTATAGGGCGCACGATAACTCTGCCCCCCCCCTTTCTGAGTTTTCTCTCGAGGGTTTTTGCAGCAGACAACATAAATATTTAGTTGTGATATACCATGTCTAATTAAACATTGGGAGAAAGGTATTGGGAAATCAATGTATCATCCTAATGAAAAACGGAGCCCCCCCCCCCCCAGATGGTTTCTCTGGATCCGCCCCCTGGTTCAGTGATAAAGAAGTTAAATCTCATCCACTTATAGTCATGTCTGTTCTTTTCTTGAGTTTTCAAGGAATTTAGTTATACAACATAAATTATTTTTGAAATTATTGTTTCCAAAAATTCAAAATAAGGATTCATGTACTTTGGTACTGTGAACTGACATGATTTAATTTTGTTGTTTCTTCAATAGCAATGTGCAAGGATTTTTTAGTTTTTTAAATTGGCATGTATTTATGATAATAATTTAGAAAGTACTTTCTTATTAATAATATAATATTGTAAGTGTATATTATATTTAGTTAATTCATAAATTCTTTTATGGATTATTTTTTAAAATAATTTTATTATTATTTAAAAAAAATAGATTGAGTATATGCATAGGGATTAAAAAGTTGGAGAATTTGGACTCTCAAGTAAAAATTTGTATTGGTTAATATTTTTTGTTTGCTTTGTCCCCCCCCCCCAGTGGAGGGGTATCAATGCTAACAAATCTGAATTTACATAATCTTATTCATATAACTGATGAAAACATTGATATAGAAAATTTTTCATTTGAATAAGTCTATCAAGCATTTGAATAAGTCTATCAATCTTGCAGAAACTGATTTAGTCATGACTGATAATTTACCTTTGTATACTCGAAGGAATTCTGATGTTTATATCAGCTTATTCTTTGCTCATATTTGGATTTGGACATATAGAATAATAATAATAATAGTTATTATTATTTTACATTTATGTGTATGCTTAATTGTGATTTAGTAAATTGGTTGTCTCACATTAATGGGGGTCTCACATAAGTTCTTCAGTTTTTAGAGATTTTAAGCTATTGTTTAGTGTTAAACCTATGATTTTTGATTACATTGTAAAGGTTGATATCGATAGATGTATGATTTATGCCAAATAATAAATTATTTAAGAAGATTGTTAAAAATCATGTTTTTAAAAATTTTGTTATTGATTTATTTATTTTCTCAAGATTAAAAAAAACTTTCGTCAGTAAGTTAAGTCCCATTTATCATCATTTCTTCTAAACGATCAGCATAATATGCTAAAATCTAATGAAAAAATTAAATATTATAAGGTTTTCAAGCTTACAATGTTATAAATTATGTTACTTGCAATGTTTCACGAAAAAAAAACTAATTTTACACGAGAGAAGTTAAGAAAATGGTAATTTATTCAATATTTCTATTTCTGCATAGTGAGGAGAAAGTTCAAGGGGAATTTTGAATAATTCCATGTCTTACTGTTTATTTATACCAGTTTGTTGGGTGTATTTATAATTGCCTGTGAAGTCAATTTCATTTCAGTTTGAAGAAAAACTGTGGTAAATTATTACAGCAGTTTTTACCTCTGGTAACAATTAAAATTTTTTAAATTGGCTGTGGTACTTAAAAACTACTGTGGTAAATTACCACAGCAGCCTCTGGTAATAATTAAAAAAAAATTTAAATTAAATAGCTGTTTATCAGAACTATCCGAATGTATTTTTCAAACTTTTTTCATCTTCGTCAATGATTTATTTCTTAATTGTCAATAGAAAACGTATTCAGTTTTCGTTTGTTAGCCATTTTGAACAAATAATTTTCAGAACTCACTTCAAATATTCAAATTTTATCTGAAATAACCAAAAAAGGAACTTTTCTGGACGTCATTAGATAAAATGTGAGAGTTAACTCAGGCATGCATTCACCAGAGAGTAGACATATATTAGAGAGTGCATCACCATTCTCTCAAAACTCTTGGATGTGTGGCAAGGTCAAGGATTAACCACGTGACTTGTGTGCGCGGAAATGCGCACACAAGCTAGTCTTGAGCTTTATCGCCACATTTGGCAAGTGGTAAGTGTAAACTACAAACAAAATTTACTGTCAACATACGCATTACAAACTCTCTTGACATAAAAAAAAATATATATATATATCGCCAAGATTTAGTGGGTGTGGATACATAGAAATAGTCTTCATTTATAAAAAGTGTGTTTTAAAAATATGAAAAAACAACTCTTGTGAAATGTCATTCTAGAACATTTCACAAACCACAAATTGCATTCATATGCAGAGCAGCTATGCACTATTTTTTCTTAAAAATAGTGCATAGCTGCTCTGCAACGGAAACGGGAATGAGCTTCCCTGAGACTAATACTTTATAGAAGACTAAGGCGAGCTGGATGCGTAAGAATTATGCACGTGAGATCTTGCCACAAGTCACGTGATGAAGCAAGTGCCTCAAGTTAAGGTGCCCTAGCCCTCTCTATCCTGTTTCTGTTTTATGGCATTCACACTTTTCTTTGAGCCTTATTGCAATGATAAGGAATTCTACATTCTTGTAAACCACCTAGCTCTTGATTCTTGGTCATGCCATCATTTCCGGTTTCCTAAAAACTTATTTATGGAAAAGAATTCAAGTTATCGAGGGTGGAGAAAAAAAATTTGCCAAAACAAGTTTTTTTTTAACATTGCCTGTATAGGAAACAATTTTTTTCTTTTTCCTTTCTTCGGGGTATAGAAAACTTCGTGAAATCGAAGTTCGACTGTATTGCATTTAATTGTAAGAGAACTCTCGTGGCTAAAAGCAAATATGTGAGTCATTGCTTATTACAACTTTTGAACTTTTTATTCTAAAACGAGTTAAGATTGTATTTGGCAGGAGTCTTTAAAATTAATTTAACTTTTAAAAAGGAAAACATATCGGATCGTTGCTAGCTAAAGGGTTTGAAAACAGAAGCAGAAAAAATAAAAGGCGGTCATTTGCCAACAAAATGTACAAAAGCTATTTTATAATGGGAGATCCTCAGCGAAGGACTTTCTTTTACTTTGTATTACGTACCTGGAAAATTATTGAAAACTAAATAAATCAGAATAATCTATATTCATTGCAGTGAATTTAATACGTGTCTTAAAACGTTAAACGTGAAAATAAAAATATATATTAATTTATTAAAGAACTATCGGACTTTTAAATTTACCAGTTTGTCAAACAGTTTGATTATACATTTTTAGATTGAATATTTAATATATAGTAATTTTATTCCAGATTGATCAAAAATCAACTTTATACATTCGACGAATGAGCTTGTTAAAAGTTCCCTCTGCGGTTGTTAGCAGAGCGAATATTCAGGAGTCCTTTTTCCTTCCGATATAAAATAATTGTAGTAGCAGGGCACGAAAGATAGAAGCTCTGAACGATAGACTGGGACGTGAGTTGCCCTTTCTCTTGCCTGAAAATGTATTTGGAGTTTCTTTGTGGCGTTTGTGTATTTTTTATTTGGCGCGTGAAGTTAAAAAGAAAAAAAAATACACACTTTTGCTAAGAAATATTAACATATCATTCCATTTGTGATGAAAATGAGAGAATCGTACGATTTTATGATGCAGAGTTATGTTTAGTTTTCGTGTTATTTTAGTTAATTTAGCTCCCCAGTGTTAGTCCTAAAATATTGAATTAGAGGAACGTACATCCATATTCACAAAAAGGTCATAGTTTTGATTTGCGTGCTCTTTGATTGCGGTCTTTTGGTTTTCTTTAATATACTTAAGGAGCAATATAGTAGATATTAATTTTAGAATGTTTTGTGTAGTTGAAAACCGTGTTATAGGGTGACTTTCAGTCCTCCATGAACTCGAACCTGATAAAAATACGAAGTTTTTAAAATGCCAGCTAATCGACTAGCATGTGCCTACGGAATGATTTCAAGATTTTAAGGATGCCTGTAAATGTTGTTTCTCAGTGCGTGTAGTGTACTCGCTAAGAAACGGATTTTCTAACAGAACTTGAATTCGTTCGATCTACCTTATAGTTTCTCAGTTGATGTTCTACGAATCATAATTTTCACAGAAATGCACCAATTTTTACGAATATTAAATCGCTATCTGTATGTTCTTTTTTTTTTTTATAACAATTGCTGAGCGAAACCAAAGCTCATCCAAAGTATTAGTCAAATAAGGTGAAAACTATTCCACCAAAAACTTGCTTCTTGTTCGGTCAGCTGTAGGGATGGACGCGAGACGCGCGAGACGAGAAATAGGGCCGTCTCGTCTCGTCTCGCAGTGGTAAACCTCTGTCTCGTCTCGCGTCTCGTCTCGTCTCGCAACCACTTTGTCTCGTCTCGCGTCTCGCACAGAAATTGCCTGTCTCGTCTCGCGTCTCGCGAGTCTCGCAAAATTAAGGACTGCGAATTTTTACCATATTTTTAGTAACATTAATACTAGTTATTGAAAATTAATATTAACAATAGCAATTAGTTGCATATTGCCATATTAGTACATATATTAGTTACCATATTAACTCATATAGTTATTTGAAATGATAAAAATTCGGATTTAATCCGTATATATAATGTGACATGACACCGAAAATTTATTTATTTGCGTAACTGCGTAAATGTAATATTTATGGTTGATGGGAGTTTCATTTGCTTTTGAAAATATATAAAGCTTTGAATTTTGTCAGATATGTTGCAGAACTCAGGGACACATGTTGGGCAAATAAAATTTTGATCTAATTAAACGGCCCCAATGTACGGAATAGTGAATAATTATAGTGAGCGGAATGGTGAATAATTAAAGTGAAGCTTACTTATCCCCCCTCCCGTTTTAGTGTATGAGATATGGGTTTCATATTTATTCGGGGGAACCCGGGTTTAACCTGTTCATTTACACCGGGTACGGGCAACCTTTGGAAGGTTGCGAGCCAAAATTTAGGATGTTAGGGACGTCACGGACCGTATAAGTGGGATTTTGATTTGGTTTATATTGATTGCCTATGGCGGTGCTGTCCAACCTTTTTATCGCCGCGACCTGGTCAGCGTTTGATAATAATTTTACCGCGGACTGGTCAGGGGAGGGAGTACGCCTATTGTTTTAATTTAATTGTGCTTAAACATACCTTCAAAATATATACAGTTTCACAAAAAATGAATGTAAAATGATTTAAGATTTTATCTCACTAGGACGCTAAATGAATGAGAACACTGAGCTTATTTCTTTGCAACGAGTTGGTTAGATCTGGAGGTAAGAAGCAATGACACCCAAAGTGTGTTGCTTATGTACAATTCATTCCTTTATTCTGTTATTTTGGTTCTTGTCAGTGCAGAAAATCCCGCTTCACACAGTAGGTTGTTGGAAATGGCAATAGGGATTTAAAAGACTGGAATTTTAATTCATAGTCTTGAAATATTTAATAAGCAGTAAAATAATGTAAAATAGTCATGAGATTTTTTTCTGTTACATAATCTGTTCTGTATAAATTAGCACAAACCCAAGAAACTCGAGACCTCGAGAGAAATGCACGACAGAAAATAAAATGGAAATAATGTAATTTTTCTTGAGCAACCCGGTACCATTTGATCCGCGGACAGGGGGTTGGGGACCATTGGTCTATGGAAATTTGAAATCTTCCACTTGCTGGATAAAATACCCTGGAGGGCCACATCCGGGCCGCGGGCCAGGGTTTGCCGATAAGTGATTTACACTATCAAAAAGAAGAGACAACAGAAAGGACTTGTGAGCGTTGGATTTGCGCAATCACTCCAGTAGATCATTCATTTGCGTTCGCATAGCTTGGCTTATGGCGAAAGACAGTGCCGTAAAAATAGGGAGGCATGGCAGGGCGAATGCCCGGGGCCCCCACATGTAGGGGCCTCAAAATCCATACAACTATTTCTTCAACCACTTGGATTTTTTATCTTTTATAACGTTTTAGATTTGTACATTTACTATTCAAAACGGATCACCTAACACTGTTTAAGCAGAAAACAAAAAAGTTGCTTACTGTTTACAAAATAGCTAACAGCTCACCAACAGATCCGCTGTATTACGATACGTACAGCTGATTATGAAAAGTTAAATTTATATACCAGTATTTCTAGAACCAAAGTTCTTTAACTAATGACCTTGTGTTCCCTTTATTTGTATTCTAGAAAAACATGATCTGGGCCTCAAAAAGCCACTCTGAAGCAAGCATCCCTTTTGGGGGGGCCCTCTTATTTCTTAAAATTATCATATCACTTAGGTAATTTAAAGCAAATGGCAGTTTTTTCTTTTTGTTGTAATTATTACTTACAAATATTTTATGTACTTACAAATAATGTGCAGATGCATAATCAGTGGTGTACACCGACTTTCTTTAAGAGAAGGGGGGAATGGAAGTAATCTTTTGGTTAAATAAAAGCCATAATCTATATGTTTAAAATTAAAACTGTACGGACTTTATGTTAAAAATGCATGGACAAAGGGGGAGGGACTGAATCCTCACCCCCACACCATTTGTGCACGCCACTGAGCATAGTAAATATATGGAGCTGAACCACACTTTTCTAGAGTAAGTCAATGCTCGGAAATTTCTTTTTCCTTTTAATGAGGATCTAAATTAGGAATGGCATGGCATACAAAGGTCCAAATGCCAATTAACACGCTCTACTTTTTCTCGCATATCGTAAAACTCAAAATTAGCCAACTTAAATTGACACTTTGTCCTTTATTCCCCCCCCCCCTCCAAAAACCAAAGACATTAGAATATACTAGAACGAGTATATTCTAATGTCTTTGCCAAAAACCAATGGTTTGAGTCCCTCTTGCAAAATATTTTAATATTTGTTGGTCGTCTTTTTCTTTTACTTGTGCAATAATCAGAGTTCACATTATTTTACATTCATTATACAAATGATTCGATAATTATTTGTATAAAAACCCAAATTAAAAATAAAAATAAATGTTATATTCCAGCTGGAATTCATGTAAAATCCATTAAATACTTCAGTATATGAAATTAAAAATACCTTGTTGTTACAAACCAAGTGCTCTATTAATGGCTAAAAACGCTTTTATAAGGAATAATACTACTTACATCATGAACACATAATAGCTATATTGATGATTTATTAATGTTTCTGTGTTGTTTTGTGTTAAGGTAAAGCTACGAAAGAGCTATCTGCTTAGAAGGGGTGCAATGGGAGGAGGACCTCTAACGCGTATTCACGTTACATCTGGAGAAAACCGCCCAAAACTTCGATAGCCGCACGGCAGGATAGAACCCTGCCTTCAGAACCTTCACAGAGACCCTCACAATTCAGTCATCTTACCATGTTGTATGTTGAGTGTTATTCCCCAATGGTGAGCGGAAAAAACGCGACTTTTAATAGTGACATAGGATGTAACATGGTCGTTATATGCTAGTCGATGAGGCAAGAGCGCAGCCAGAAAATTTTGTCGAGGGGGTTGTATAAGATACAATTTTGTATTGATAAACTTAATTTCTTATTGACGACAAAAATCTGAAAGCTCTTAATAACTAATTTTGAAAGTTTCGCAGGGAGGTATATCCCGATATCCCACTCCATGGTTACGCTTCTGCAGTGACGTACGAAATGGGGGGCGGCTTTGGGGCTCGAGCCCCCCCCCATACCTTTGGAGGATGATAGAAAATAACCATATATCGGTGTCTTTTCCAGTGTCCAGAATCCACATACTTTATTTTTTGTCTGGAAACCGATCATTAGCGAAATTCTCGATACATTAATTCCTCACCCTTGTATTTTTTCCGGGAAAAAAAAACGGTCACTCAATAGTTGTTTGTGGGTGGAATAGCGAACGGAAGTCTTCATGTCAATTGTGAAAGCAGCGGTCATCTTGCAACTTGTCACCGCTCTGGCGCCTTATCTCGCAATCTGTTCGGAGGTGTCCTATTGTTGAGGGGAAAAAATTCTTCCGGTGATAGCCCACCTACTTCCACGTGCTGAGATAGCTCGCCCTCCGTAGGTCCATTCTGTTCTGGAGTGAGAGGTCATCCATCGTGTCGGCAAATCCAAAAGACACCGGGCAATTATGTCCTCGGGACATCTCTCTCCCGACATTTCTGTTTTAACTGGAACTCTGTAGTAGGGACCCTCCGATGTCTGATATTCTGCGTAAAAAAAAAAAAAAAAAAAGCTTTGGCATCTCAACACAAAGCATGCGTTTCCTTTCGGCCCCAGTCCTGTGTTCAAAGTTTGTCTTTTTAAATGACTGGAGGAAGCGTTAAGGATAAAGAGAAATTCTGCGAGGGTTGTTCCTCATCTCATAGCGTGAAGTTTTAAAACAGGAAAAGATCTTATACATATAGTAGTATTTTACAATATTTCTTTATAAGTATAGCGCTTTTGCTCATTTTGAAAGACAATTTTTGTGTTTATTATTACTTTTTTTTCTTCTTTCTTGACATGATCAGTGGCATACGCAGACTTCCTTCAAGAGGGGGAGGGGGGTTATAGACATAACTTTGTGTTAAAATGTAATATTTAAGCTAAAATAAATGTGTGTAAATGTATAAATGTGTATAAATTAAATGTGTATAAATGTAATATTGTGTAACGTAATATTTAAGCTAAAAATTGAAAATTTGTGGACATTTTGTTAAAAAAATTTTGACAAGGGGGGATGGGTGAACCCCCAAACCCTCCCCCCCTTGCGTATGCCACTGGACATGATGAATACTGGGTGACTGTTGATAAAAGTACATAGTACAGTTTTTGAAGAACCAGTGAAAAAGCAGTGGAAAGAGAAAAACCGCACAACATTAAATGGGTTTATTTTTTCAAATGAATGTGAGTGTGCGTGTGTGTGTGGGGGGGGGGGGGAATAAAAAATGTAAAGGAGTGGGCATCCGAAAGGGCGCAAACAGAGGTATATTCATGTATTTTGTATTTATCTCTATTGAAAATTGACATTCCGATAATTTTTCAAGGTCAGTGGCCTGATTTTTAAGTGCACAGTAGCCCCATTGCCTCTATAGCTTTTGGTGAAGTGATTTTTTTTTTTTTGTATCACTAGGGGCCAAGGCCCCCAGACTCGCTACGCTCGCTTTTCGTATGAGACATTCGGCCCCTAATCAGGCTTATTCGTAAAAAAGACATTATTTCAACAGACAAAACCCGAAGATTGGATCAGATAGAATGTTACTGAGCTACGCATTGCTTGGTTCTTGCATGTTCATTGGTACATAAAAATTTAAACTTCACACTACAGTAGAACCCCTCCCCCTCATAACACGGAAGATATTTTGTTATGGGAATCCGTGTTGTACGGGTCCTGAGCTATACTACACCTGGCGTGCGGACTCCGCTTATAATCGCTGGAAAAATTATTTGCACTCTTCAGAAACACAATGATTTTCAATGTTGCCATTCAAAAGTTATATTAATTAGGAGCTAAAGCATAATAAAATCAGAACATCTGTTTCAGTTGTATTTTTAATAATGTAAAACCTATTGGACACCCTTCGAATTCGCCACCCATTGCGATTTTTCATTATTTGGCGACTTGCGTACATGTAAAGTTAATAAAAGCTACGGAACAGATAGTATAGCTTGCCACCAATGGCGACTTTTCATTATTTGGCGATTTACACATGCTCACAACCTATAATTACTGTTCATGTAAGGTTACCGGAAAACCATTATCCATATTTTCATTTACATAATCGTTTGCAGATTGGCGTACTTAGCACCACGAATTATACCATCTCGTCGCGCTAGCAAATACTGCCTTTCCTATTTACTTATTATTTTTCTTTCAACTCTTCTCTGTTTTCTTTTTTTTTTCCGCCTCTTTCTTTATCCTCTCCTTTGTGTGTTTTGTATATCTCTCGTCTCTTCTAATTTTAAATGTTACGTGTTTGTGCGTATTGTAGAGTGCTGATAGTTATACCAGGACCGAAAACGAAAGAGACGCAAGTTAAACGGTAGAGGTTTCAGGCAAATTGTCGCTTTTCAGATCGTATTTATGCGAGACGGAAGAAAATGCGAGAATTCTCGCGAGAAATCTCGCGCGAGACAAGACTCTGTCTCGTCTCGCGTCTCGTCCCGCAAAATATTTTTTTTCTCGTCTCGCGTCTCGTCTCGCAAAAAAAATGCCTGTCTCGTCTCGCCTCGCGGGACAATGCGAGAACGCGAGACAATGCGAGAATTCTCGCGTCTCGCGTCCATCCCTAGTCAGCTGTCAGTGCTATGTAGCGCTTTATTAAAATCAGAGTTTCGCTTCATTGGGAGAATTGTCCATCTACAATATAAAGCTACTTTTCTTATAGAGAGAATCGCATTTGGTCATCAGTTTAAACCGATCTTCACAGCGTTACTTAAATAGTAACCGATCTTATTTAGGTGAATGTTAATATTATTTAATGTGTTTTATTACTGGTTTGAGTCTATTTAAAAATTGAAATCTTAAGAAAGGAAACGTATTAAACAGTGAATTTCTTGTCTTGTGTGTGAGAAATACTTTTTTTTTTTCTCTCGAAATTTTTATCAATATATTTAAAAAGTTTTTTCTCACTTAAGATGTTATGTGCAAATAGTGCCTTGAAAAACTTTTGTGAGCTTTTTTTTTTTTTTTTTTTTTTTTTTTTAATGTACTATTTTCCCGTTTGACTAAATCCTTAATTTATTAGCCTATTTTCAGTCTAATTCATCGGTGTATAAACACATTCCTCACGAAATCTGTATTTATTCTGTGTTACTCATTAAGCACTTCTTTGATTGGATTGGTACAACTTTACTGAAATCTAGTTCTCCTACATTTGCTTTTTCTCAGTAAAATCGATATTTCCTTTGTAATCCGCGTTTAAGATTGCATCCCTAGAAATGTGTTACAACACTGATAGTAACACCCTCCTGATATCCTTTCAGAAGAAAGAAAAAAAGAAAACAGTTGTTCGGAAAAGAACGAAAAATTATTGCTACCGATGGGTTTCGCCCTAACTACACTGTTACTGTAGTCACCGCACGTAATTTCATTCCGTTTTGGCTGGATAAAAAGTGAGCCTTTGCGTGTGACAGTCGCGTTTGTACGGCTTTAATTTTTCCTTGGCTCATTTCTTTGTCTTTTCTTTTGAGAGAGAATTAGTTCCTATTGACATATAAACCGTACTTGGAGACGTGAAACATCTTGTGGACTTGTAGAGGTGGAAGGAGATTCTCCTGCCTCGAAATTCCCGCCTTCCCTATAAATTTTGGGGTTCCGGACCATCCTTTGTAAAAAAAAAAACATGCAACTTCTGAAGTTTTTGAAAGCAGCAAATGACGTGACGTTCGAAATTTATGATGCTTCTTCACAAGATGTGCTATGCTTTCTTATAAAAACAAAACTTTCATAGCAAGGAAACATCCAAAGAAAATTCTTAAAAGTACAATATTTTACTGAATGGATCGTGTTTCAGAAAAACTTGCAAAGATTTTTCTTTCTCTCTCTCTTTTTTTTTTTTTTTTTCTTTCTTTTTTTACACATTGGTAAAATAATGATCAGAAATATGATTTTTGTCTTTTTTTTAAAACTCCGTGTTACTTTGAAACCGTGCAAAGAAAAGGTGAAAAAGATAATCTTGGTATGTGTGTTACCGTGAAAGCACGAAATGTGGAGAATGTCGGCTTTCACCGGTGAATGTCAACATTCACAGTCACATATGTCCGAAATATTTTTGCTAAATTTCCTTATTTCTCACTTACACCGGTAAATGTCAACATTCACCATGCACTAATGGTGAATGTTAAATATGTCGGAGAATTGCATTTTTCTCTGTATTTCAGGTACGGTAAAAGTCACAAGGGTGACGTAACGTTTTCGCCTCTCTTGCTAAGAGGAGTGACCAGTCCCGGTGAGGAGAAAAGCTCGTCATTCTGTAGAGGAGTTTTCACTGCAGGATTAACTGTTTAAAGTTTAAATGCCGTGTTAGATTTAAAGGGCTGCCAGGGATTTATTTATTTATTTATTTTTTGGTGGAGGAGGGGGCCAACATGTAACTTTATTAATGTAATTCTGGCTGAGATGTTTCTTTCTTAATAATGTTAGCAGTTGTACTTGAATAAATGATAAGCTTTAAGATTTTAGTTATTAGTTTAGCCATTAAAGAATTTGACATTTATACAGTAATGAATATTTCTTTAACATTAGAGTTCACGGAGAAATAACCTCTCACAATACAGTTAATCTTTTTGCTACGCTTTTTCTTTCTAATGACCTCAACTTCTCTTTTCGCACTGCATAGGGCATATCTGCGGCTGTCGACTTACGCCGGTGGCAGTCCGAATGTATTTGAATATAAAATATTCGGTTTTTCACTAACGCGACGTATTTGGTATGTGCTGACATTCAGCGGTAAAAGTCGACATTCTCCAATTTCGGCTCTTCACAGTATGTACATATATTCCACATTATTTGAGAAGCAGGGGAGACGGCTTTCTGCCCTCCTTTGCTTTAAAAAAAAAAAAAAAAAAAAAAAATACATCAATAATTAAAGTTTTATTACAGTTGAAAATAATCTTGATATTTAACAATTTGAAAAAATATGTTTAAATGTTGAACAATATTTTTAAATGTTTTTTAAAATTAGCTAATTAATATCATGATTTAAAATGATTAGAAATCATCAAAATCTTTAAAGTATGAGTTGTAATATTAAAATTTAAAGTTTTCAATAATGTTAATTTATGCCCATAAAACAAATTACAAGAGTTTGTATTACTTGTTTAATAGAAAAAAATTATTATTTACGTCTGCTTAATATTTATATAGAAAATTGTTTAATAATTACATGTCTTTTTCAAAATCGCCTTTTTTCTTAAAAATCCATAAAAAGATTTTTTTTTTTTTAGGAGTGGGGGGTGGGGAGGGATTATTTTTTCTTCTGCTTATCCTACTTTGAGATAATTTGTATGTTTTTAAATCTATCCCTAAAAGAATAGTCGTAGTGTTTTAACTTCCTTTATTCAAAAATCAATTTTCTAATTATAACAAGGTCAAATTAATAATAAAAAGGAAACAATGTGCGTCATGGGTTCTTGAACGGAATATAAGGTATCAGTACATTCATTAGAAACCTCTTGAAACGTAGTCACGAGTGAAATATTTTATATCGAGCTGCCAATTCATAAAAATAAATAAAGGAATTATGAGAACCATTGCTCTATTGTTACTACAAAAATGCTTATTTTTCTAGGGAGTGGGATAACCTTTCTCCAAACTGCTATCTAAGTATGCAAATTTGAAATGCTGCAGTTCAATGTCAAACAGTTAGAACTACTGACTGGACTAAAACATTTTTTGGCTAATTATCTAAAAAATTCGTCCTTCTGGAAATAAAAATTGTCTTCCAGAAAAGTATGTTCCACACGCAAGCATTTCGTTCTATATGCTTTAGACGAAAAAGAAATGATTTTGGAAGTAATTATGTCTTTTGTATTGTGACACATGTATGCTGAGATTGCTCCCTTCATTTGATGCTCTTGTACTAATCAGTATTCTCCTAGTCTGCTGATTCTCTGCATATATATTAACAGGGTGTCCCTAAAAGGTGGCAGCATGCTTTAATTCTTTATCCGTTAGAGATAATGGGGCATTATAATTTGAAAAAATGTTCAAAAAAAGGTCGGAAAGGAGATTACGTTAAAGGGGAAAAAAATCTGGTTAATTTTCTAAAAGTTTTAAATTTTCGTTTTAAATTTGTATACGACCTCCGTACAAAAAAAAACCTGTATTACTAAAATGTGCCCCACACACTGAGGTAGTGTACAAAATGTGAGAATTATATCTCATTAAGTGTCAAAGATATGATGATAAATATATGCTGATTTAAACCACTTTTCAGTGGCTGTCGTCGAAAGGGAAAAAAGTCGGGTAGGATGATGGTGTTTCAGAGATCGCTCAGAAATTACCAAAGAAAATAATTCTTTGCACTCTAGCAATAAACGTTTAAAGTAATTAAAAAACTTTGTAAAAAACACACATAAGAAGTAAAGGAAAAAGCCTTTACTTCTTATGTGTGTTTTTTACAAAGTTTTTTAATTACTTTATCGTTTAACACCAGTATTTTGAGTGTTTTTTCAATAAACGTTTACATTCAAATTAGCTCACATCCCCTAATCATTTTTATTTCAAGATATCTCTGAGACGTTTTATGATGAAAGCCTGAAATTTTGTACATATCTCCTTAATGTTGCATTTTACAAATTGGGATTTTTTTGTATGGGGGTTGTATACAAATTTAAAAAATGTAACTTTCTTAAAACAATTAAAGATAGGAATTTTTTCTTAATGTAAACCTTTTTTCGACCATATTTTGAACATTTTTTTCAATTTGCATTGCCCATTTATCTCTAATAAATAAAGAATTAAAGAGTTTCCCCACCTTTTTTGGGACACCCTGTATATATATCTATGTATAGTAAAATAAACTGAAGACTAAAACATATCATCCTGTTACAGAGAAATAGAAATCAAGTGATAAACTGAAATAAAAGTACGATAGACAGATAAGCCAATCAATCTGAATAACATGTGTCATTAAATTAACGAATGATGAAGAAAATTATTATGAAAGTATTGTCAGTAGGAAAGAAAAAATATTGATGTTACGAAGCCATAAATGCAACAAAATATAGCTTGTGCAAATGCAACAAAATATAGCTTGTAAGCATATTTAAAAAAAAAGATATTACAGTGCCAAATGGTATTGCTAGTGCAATAAGAAACATCATAAAAAATTTGTTTTGGACACCACATGACTTCCTGTAGATCATTACATCCTGTACATCTATTAAGTCATAAATATTTTCGGTTCACTTCATCTAAACCTATTTTGTTTGAAAGAGATAAAATACTGCTATAATACTAAGGTTTAGCGACTTCTAGCTAAATATTTGAGATATCGCCAAGCTGGTTCAGCTTGAAAGATTTTTTTTGGCACTTAATTTGGCGATATTTCTCAAAAAGCTGACAAGTTTTAGATAGTTTGCGAGATTTTGTTGATAGCAAAAGTAGTGATTGACTACAGACTTTCAATGAATTGAATGTATGCGTACACCATAATGTATTGTCTTGAACACCTTGAAGTCTTTTGGTTGGTCCTGTAAATAAAATACCCAGTCGATTACATCAAAAGAGAGTTGCACAAATGCATGTTACAATACAACTTAAATACGAAGTCTCGACATTCTACGGTAAACAGTTTTAGAGTAATGCGAAACACGTAATTATTTTTGGTGCCAAATTTGGCGATATTTCCGGAAAAATCGCCAAGGTTAATGATAGTTGGCCAGATTTTGGGCATGGTCCAAACAATGACTGACTACACACATAATACATATAAGATGTCTCTACACATTAATGTATTGAAATTCTTTTGAGTGTTCCTATAAATAAACTCTCCAGTAGATTGGAACCAAACATCGAGGTGCACAATTGGATGTTACAACAATTTTACATATGAAATTTCAACAATCTATGGCTGATAGTTTTTGAGATATGCGGGTTACATGCATACATATGTATATAAAAAGTTGCGTTATTCCAAGTCATCCTTTGTTGGGGAGGGGGGGGGGGAAGGTTAAAAGGTTGGGAACCACTTGTCTTATGTGACCGGGAATAACAAAGCTTGTCACCCTATGAAGGTGGTCACTTTACAAAGGTGACAAAGTGTGGCGATTGTAAAGTGAAAATTTTCAAAATTTTATGAAATCGATTAAAATTTTCCATAGATTAAATTTAAATAAATACAAAATTAAAATTTTTATAAGGCCCTGTAGAAAAAAAACTGTTAACAAAATGTACCCCATACATTAATTGTGATGTACAACATTTCAGCATTTATCCTAAAAAGTGTTAGAAATATGAAAATTAATATATGCTGACTTTTTAAAACCATTTTTTAATGGCTCTTAAGGAAAAAAAATCACATCGGGGGATCGCTTTTCAGAGGTCATAGTTAAATTACGAAAGAAAACAGTGCTTGAATAAATACATAATACTTTTTTCTATTATTGGCATTGTATAGATTTCCACAAACTTTGTGTAACATATCTCTGAGCCCTTTTATATGAAAGTCTTAAAATTTTGTACATGACGTAATTAATGTATGGAGCACAATTTAGTAATTGGGTTTGTATTTTCATACGGAAGCCGTATAAAAAATTTTAATTTTCTATTTATTTGATCGTCTGAAAATTTTTATAGTATCAAAAAATTCTGTACCTTTTTATACAACAACTTTGCAATTTATTGTATATCTGTATGATCAATAAAGGAATAAAAGCGTAAGTCAAAAAAGAAAACACTCAAAAGCATTAACTGAAAAGATTGGTCTCCAGTGGCGCATCCAGGATTTTAGTTTAGGGGGTCTAAAAATACTGCTGAACCCGGTTATAACGATCTCGATTATACTTACAATTCTCTTATAACATCAAAATATTCTGCACCACTGGTTCATAGAACACAAGTCCACTATCAACGTAACTCGTTACAGAGTCATGAATAATTAGCTGGTCGTTTTTCATTGATGTTGTAACAGAGTTCAACTGTGTTTCATTACTGACTATAAGTATGTATTTAAAAAAAAAGTGGTTTTTAAAAAATACTTTAGAAATAATTTAAGACGTTTTTAGAAAATAAAATATTTTAATTTATTCAGTGACACTCTTCCATTTTTAAAAGCTTTTTATTTTTAACCCTCCACCTTTAGGAGGGCTTTAGCCCCCATAGCCCCCTCCGTGGGTGCGCCTATTCAGGTCTCACTTATATAATACCTACTGTGTCGGTATTGTAAACGACAGAGGGGATTAAAGCGCTTTTATAGTACCAACCGCTAATTTCAGAGTTAATACATACGCACGCTTGCGGGGAAAATAAAGAGGGGGAAAACACATTTTAGGAAATTATATAAAATTAGTTTTTTAGAACTACAACATAACACTTAAATTTTTATACTGTCTTTATATGCAGACTTTTTATGTCTGAAATGCTTTCTGTTTCTTAGAAAACTTAATGCTTGTGAGTTTGAACTTTAGCTTGTTACATTTTTATACTGTATTTCTTGCCGATACTTCTCCAATCCATCGAGGGGCTCTGTTGAGAGCTGACGTTTTTCGCAACCTGCTGACGTATGTTGGTATTCTGCAAGGCTGTACCTTGCCCCCATAGCTCTACTGTATAGAGCTTTAGGTGCAAATTCTCCCTATCGAATGTTTACATTAGCATACGTTTCGAATGACGTTTACGAATACGAACGTTCACTTAAACAAACGTGGCAGAATAGACTCCCTGGTCACGACACTGCTATGTTCAGGGCTGGATTTAGGGGAGGGCTACCGAGGCTGCAGCCCCGGGGCCTGCACAAGAGAAGGGCCCCCACAATAGAAAGTTTTACGTAAAATTTCCCAACGAATACCGAATGATGTGCTAACTAATTTTTAAAAAAATAAATTTCTGACAATTGTAAATCCAGTTCTCTCACTTTTTAAGTTCATTTTTCGTTTTGTTCAGCAATAAATTATCCAAATACTTGTAACTGTACACAATATAACTGTTATATTATGCTTATAATATTGTAGAACGTATACTAAATATATAAGAATCCAGTATACATTCGATAATGTTATACGCTGAAAGAAACAGTTGTGTATTTGAAAAATAATGTCACGACCTGTATCCCCCAAAATGCAAAGCGTCTGCTTTTTTGCACACATTTCACACTGTTGGAAATCAACATGATCGGTTGAGAGCCTATGGACGTTACATTAAGAGTGCAACACCAGACAAGAAGTAGACATTATTTTTTCTGTAAATACATAATAAACGTCGATGAAGTTCGTTCACATAAGAAGTACCCTGAAATGCGAAAAGCGTGAAATGCACAGAATCGATTAAGTATATTTAACGTATTATTAACATGTAATGTCCTCCATACAACATTGTAACAGCATTTGTGTTAGTTTGCAACAAAATATACAGTTATGATAAGCAAGTTTTTTTTCTTGCACAACTTAAGTCAAATATGCAGCCTTGCGTTATGTTGATGGAAAAGACATCGTTTTCTGCCAAACAATCGTTGCATTAATAGGCATAAATTCATTTCAAAAATGCGAATACAGTCTTCTGAGCCTTTATTGTGACGTTATAAAAATGCAAATAACCAACCCCAATCACTTCCAAGCAGCACCGGACCATCACAGAGCTTGCTTTAAGAAACATGCTTTTGTAACAGATAAATGGCTGGCTTGATCCTTCTTTCCAATAACCTTTCGGCCAATATTTCCACATGATATCTAAAAAAAAATTGATTCCTCTGCCCACAGTACCTTCTTTTATTTTAAGACTGAGTACTGCTAAAATGAGATTTGGCCCAATGAAATACGGTGACGTTTATTCGCTTAAGTCAGAATGGCTTATGTCTTCTTTCATGCATATTCGCACCCACTAATATTTCGATGAACACTTTGCTTAAGAAATTGTCTTTCCAAAACTTTGTCTTTCCGATGTGACAAGATCTGCGACTACCAAGTACCTGTTTTTACGAACATGTTAACGAAATACGCTTACTTCTGATCAGTCAACATTAGTTTCCGACCAGGGGCCTTTCCTGTGCTAGTATTTCCAGTTGTAGTGACTTGTTTTAAAATACAGTACCCGTGTAATATCGCGCTTTACATATATCTCCCAATTTTTTTCAGTACTTCTTTGATTCGTTATTTTACACGAGAAGCATACAGTACATTTGAAAAATAAAACTCCAATCACAAAAAAGAGAATTAATTAATTTTCTCTCACTGATCTTTGCTGAAAAGTGAGTTATGAGAGAACGATTATCTTTTATTTCAGTACTTGAACTATTAATTTTACTATAGTTTAAGTGCATGCGATCATGAGTAAAGTTTCATCATGTCGCGCTTCCCGGCCCCCCGGATGTATCACGCATTTTTCTTGTCTCCCGACAAACTCGATATAACGAGGGGCTACTGTATGAATCTGCAGATTATTAAGGGTGTATGTCGAAGAAAAAAAACTATGTTTTTTAGTCTTGGTACACAAATTGAAATAAACCAATAGCACCATGATCTCCAAAAAATTCCAAATGGTTCTTCATAAACTGCTTTACATACTGCAATAAGCGAAAAAGCTGTGGCTTTTGTGAAATTTTCAGAAAAAATTCTTAAACATGGATCTGAGCTGCAAGATTTTTCGAAGAGTGACACGCTTTGCGAAAATTTCCGATTTTTAAGAATTTTTTCTAAAAGTTTTAAAACTGATACAGATGGATCGTTTATTTCAGTATGTAGTACAGCTTGTAAAGAGACAGTTTAAAAATTTTGAAGTGCCTGGCACAATTAGTTTATTTGTACTTATGTACCAAAATCACATGATTTTTTCGAATAACACCGTTAAGAAGGAACGTTCGGCTAATTGGGCGCTGCGAGACACCATTTTGATGCTGCAGTGGCGTAGCCAGAAATTTTTCTTGGGGGTTACGACTACTTCAGCTCACATGTATGTATACGAGTGTGTGATAAGGGAGTGAAGAATATACATTTTGTATGGCAAAAAATTCCTCATGGGAGGGTTGTGAACCCCCTATCCCCGCCACTGTGGGGCTATATATGATTTGTTTCTGTGTTGCAAGAGCAGTAGCTCGTCCTCTCACTCCATGTTTCCGTTTAACAGTGATAACGATTGAGAGTTGCTCTCACTCATCAGTGGCGTAGCCAGAAAAATATTTTAAGAGAGGGGCGGGGGGGTTTAGGCAATGCTGTAGCGAAAAATCTTGAGGTCTGAAAATAGTAAGCTTCAAAAAGCCCCTTTTTAAGGTATACCGAGGCCTAGCCTGAGCTTAAGAGATGGCATATGTGTGAGAAAAGTGGACCATCATCCGGTTAACAGTGGTTAAGCTTGGAAAAAGTTGTGAAGATGAGGCCCCCATTATTATTTGCTGCTCGAGAGTTCCCTAATCTGCTGTTAAGAAACGGTCTTTATCATCGGAAATCTCCATTGTACAAAAACAACTTCTATTTTGTTTCGTATTTACAACTGTAAGAAGTTTTGCATAAAATATCTTTAAAATTTCTAACTAAAAATTAGAAGATGAAAGATATGAAGCAGTTCCTATTTTGTGGGCCCGGTTCTCATTGACAAGAATAAGGCCCTTTGAAAATTTAGGAGTAGGGGTTCTAACCCCCCCAAATCATCCCTCGCTACGCCACTGCCACTCGTATGCTATTTGCTTCCTCTGGCGTCACTGACTCAGAATTGTACACGAGACGGCAGGATTATTCTGTTCTTTCTACTGAACGAACTTCATTGAAAAGCACTGGTATTAAAAATGTTACTTTTATTCTAACTTTCAATTCTTTCTTTATGTTTTCAATTGTGAAATTCGTACATATAAGAGTTGCCCAAATGAAAGTGGCATTTCAGGCTGTTTGAGAAATGGTTTAATGATATTAATATAAATTAGAATACAAAAGAGAGAGGTATTATTGGCGTAACATATTGGTTCAACAAAGTCACATTGTAGGTTGAAACAAGTGTCCCAGAGGTCAACGAGATGATGGATACCCTGATTGAGAACTCCGGGGAAAGGGACAACCTTTCATGTAGTAATGTGTACACACTTCCTCTGCTCATAGACATTTCCTCCGCTATTTCGAGACATTCTCTTGAAAAGGATTCGACGAATTATCTCTCGCGAAACAGCAGAGGAAATGTCTATGAGAAAAGGAAGGGTGCACACAATACTACATGAAAGCTTGTCCCTTTCCCGGAGTTTCTCACTAAGGGTATCCATCATCTTGTTGATCTCTGGGTCTGGTATGAATCTACAATGACTTTGTCTAGCCTACCTGTTACGCCTGTATTACCTCTTTCTTTTGTATGCTAATTTATATTAATATCATTAAACCATTTTTCAATCAACCTGTAGTGTGACTTTCATTTTGGGCGCCCCGTATAGTAAAAAATTACACACATATATGCATTTTACAACTTTTCGAATAACTAAATTAAAAAAAAATCTTCCTGAACAAACTTCATTGACGTTGACCATGTATAATTTACCTTCTCGGGAATCGAACCCTGGACCTCTAGGCTATGAATTAACAGCGAACGAACTTCGCCACACTAGTCGTTGAAAAAATTGGGGGCTACCACTCCGTTGTTGCTTTAGGGCTCCGTTGTTGCATTGAACTCTAAATCCGGTACTGAAAGGCTTTATAAAATATCCTAGTTAAATTTCATTAAGTTTAAATGTATATCTTGAAATATGAGCGTATCAGATTAAGGACAAAGAAAGAGTAGTGCAACACTAAAGGAACATACATTCTAAAATTTTCATTAAATCAAGAGGTCTTGGGTGGTCTTTGGATAGGAAAATATACAATAGTTACAATTCGTTCAGTCGTTGAATTCAATTGTTGTGAGCAGATGTTATAAATTTGGTGTAATAAGCTGTTTTTAAGTTATAAAAATATCGTTGTTTTATATATAAAAACTAAAAACCTTCCAAAACTTGCTTCTAGTGGAAATGGACATCGTAGCAAATAAACATTTTCGGTTTTTGAGATGCGAAATTGTCTGAATGAGTATAATGAACTTATGAATTAAAATTGTTCTGAAAGAAGTTCGAGTATTCTATTTGTCAGTGGAAATCTTAAAATAAACCAAATAAACCTTCGTGTGCATTACTTTATGTTGAAATTTACAGCTCTCGCCTTGAAATGCGTACCTTCGTCATTGTATTTTGATATTTCCCCTAGCAACATTGGAAAATGTTGTCTGAAATGGATTTTTCAAAATCGAAGTTATTTTGTAAGTAAGAACAACAAAGTTATTAATACATTAAAGGAAAAACTGTTTAATTCCAGAAAAAAAATAACATTTTGAAGTAAAGCTAAATCTTTTCTTAGAATGTCTTCAGGTCAGTCTCTCTTTCTTTTTTTTCTTCTATTTCTGGTAGCGATAACATTTAAAGTTTTTGATTAAGAAGCAGACCAAAGCACTTTTTAGTCGCTTTCTAGTAAAATTGAAAATCCATACCACTACAGGTCTTTTTGGAATAAACATGATAGTAGTTTCTTAAACGATATCTAGTCTTGGAACATTTGTTATCAAATAGTAAGCACCAAAGTAAAAAGAAGTTGCATTACTAGATGGTCTTTTGAAGTGAGTTACATTTATTGATATAACATTTTTGCTTTTGATTTTTGTCATTGCAAATATTTCTTTAGTACCAAATTGATGTTGGAACATTATTGGCCAGCATCTCTTATATTGGTGTTACGTTTGAGGTATTTCTTGCGATTTTTGAGGATAAATATTGTATAACTACATTATAAATATTACTAGTACCTATGTATATATTTTTCAAATTTTAGTTTTATATTTAGAGCCGGTTTTTTCCTGTAATACTTAGCCAGTGATTGTTTCATTGTTACAGTGGAATTTTTTACGTGTTGGGTATCGTTAGTTATACATGCGATGTATGATTAATTTCTTAAAAATTTAAAAAAGTCAGAAAAATACCTGTGATTTGGTTTTGTAATTAAGATATCAGCAGAGCTTAATTGTTGGTATTATCCTAACTGATATTATAAATGCGAAAGTGAGTTTGTTTGTTTGTTTATGACGCTTTCACGCATAAACCGCTAAATAAATTATGATGAATTTTGGTTTTAGATATAGATGGGACCCTGGAGAAGGTTATAGGCTATTTAGAATTTTAGATTTTTAATTACTTCTTTAATTATTAAAAACAGTTTTTACGTTACCATGCTTGGCGAGTTTCGCCCGTATTAAGTGATTCATGTTTTGAGCTAACAAGAATGCTATTACTTCAGTGAAGAAGCACATGCATCTGAAAAACATTAAATAATACGGAAATTATACCAGTTTTATGCCAAATCTATCTATCTCTAATAATAAAAATGAATGTTCTCAAGACAAATCTACAGAAAGCAGAGCTTTGGAAATTTGAGCATGACCGGGCCCATGACTTCGGTAAAGTGTACCTGAGGCTCAGAAATTACTTTTCTAACTATTAATTAAAAACCGTTTTATCGCCCGCACAAAATAATTTATGCTTTTGAAATAAAGCAGAAATTCTATTTGCAAAATCACATGCATTTGGAAAACATAAATAAGAATGGAAATTATGTTGATTTTAGACCAAATTAAAAAGCATAAATAAAGAAAAGTGTACTTACGTATTGTCCCGGCGGTCCGCCAAGATGAGCCGATTTTTTGCCGAGATAAATGCCGGGCACATGAAATTATTAATGGTTTTGAATACGATTGGCAACAGTTTGGCAACTCATTTGACGAAGAAACAGTTTGGCGGGAATGACCGCCGGGATAATACGTTAAGTACCAACAAAAGTCCAGATGTGTTTCTTAAAGTTCGTAAATTTCCAAATTCTACTAATAATATAAATGTGTACGTTTATGTGTTTGGATGTTTTTGACTGAATCACACAAAAATGGTTGGAAAAATTTGTAATGAAGATGGCTTATGCCCTGGATTAACATGCAGGCAACCTTTCAAGCATATAGCATAAATAATTCTTTTACAAAGACACTCAAAATAATGCTAATGCATTGCGCTCTATGGAAATTTTATAGCTACTAAACCGATTTTAAAACTTTTTTCACTGATTGAAAGTCCTAGGCCTATATAGGGAATTCCTTTGTGTGGAATTTTTTAAGGGATCCTAGCCCGTATTTTTGCGAGGTTTTAGAAAAAACCACGGAAAACTACGAGCAGCTAGGTCGGCAGGCGCGACCGGAGTTTGAACCTGGCACCTCCCGCCTTCCAGTTTTGAGAGCAGAACCTCTTAGACACTGAGGGGACCCTGAGTGTTATACACTACCTTTTATGCATATATCACAAATAGTTCTTTTACAGGGATACTCATAAGAATTACATTACGCTCTGTGCGTATCTCTGTAAGTACTGGACCGATTCCAAAACCTTTTCACTGATAGTAAGCTACACTATTCTTGAGTATTATAGGCTAAAATTCATGCATGTAGCGCAAATAGTTCCTTTACAGGAACACTCAAAATAATTCTAATACATTACGCTCTATGGGCATCTTTTTAACTACAGAACCGATTCTAAAACTTTTTCGCTAATAGAAAGCTGCACTATTCCTGATTAACATAGACTAAAATTCATGCATATAGCATAAATATTTCTTTTACAAGAACACTCAAAACAGTTCGCAAATACTGTCGTAACTGTCTCTATTCGACAAATGCCTGAAAAAAATCCAAATTTAGTAACTCTGCATACTCTCTTATTTTAAATGAAGTATACTACCATGCATTATACTTCATTTGAAATAAGTAAAAAGCAAATAATATTTAAATGCAGTTTCTTTAGTCGCAAACATATTTGTTATTCACACATGCTTCGTTTCTCTCGGGACCTAATTCTAAAGCCGTCGCGGACGAAGTCGCGGGTAGCCGCTAGTATTTTATAATTGCGTATCATATTACTTTATAGGCACGTGAATGGAAAAACAGGCATATTAGTGACACAGTGGACACATCAACGATACTAATGAGCATATGAATTACAAGGCATAATTTATTTATTCAGTAATACAAATATTCATCCAAAATTCAGAAATGACTCTTCACAAAATTTACTTTCATAATTCACTTGGTCTTTGAGTCAACCATGTTTCAAATAAGAAGCATGTGAATGATAAAACACAATTAAGAATTTTCTCAGCAAGTCGCATCCGAAGCTTTTGGGTTTCACTTTTAACAAGAACTGATAGCTGCAAAAATTACCAAGTTACACCACATGTTACCTGTTCCTTAAAGGCATGTCAATGACAAGGATTAAAAACTCTTACCTTAAATTTTATTTTAATATGAACTTGAACATTGAAATTTTACTTTAATAAACTTTTTGAACTTGAACATTGAACTTTTCATTGAAATTTTATTTTAATATGAACTATTAACAAGTTTAACTTGATTCAAATCACAGTATTTAAAAAAAAAACTAATTATAATTTATGTAAGGAAAAAAAAACTTATTTTGATGCATTGCCAATTTTTAAAATAAATCTACCAAAAAGAAATCTACACATTTTAGCTATGTAGATAACAAATAATCCTTTGGGCAAAGTTTAAAATTTTCCGGTTAAAATCACTCATTAAAGTTACCAATTTGAGGAGTAATTTCCTTTTGTAGTAAATTATTTTACCTGCATGTAGATATCATTTTCTGCTCCGTTTCATGAAACGTGAAATATTCATATTGTAGAATGTTAAAATTCATGCTTCGTTAATACTGCACTGAAATTTATGCTGTATTTTCAGGAAAATGCTGTCTCGGAATACAAATGAGTTATTCTTATAATGGATCGCCATTTCGTATTTGCATGTTACTATTACGATAACAATGAAGATAAATGGCTTTGTGGCTTGTTGTGGTACAAACAAATTTCAGTAGTTTAACCCTTTAACGCACAGTTTTCCCCGCTCTAGGAGCACCAAACTCTGACGTTTTGACTGTTGCCAGTCACAAAGAATAGATTTGATTTCTATAAAAATAGTTGCGGGTGACATAGCTCCACGAGAATCCTTTACTTTTTAACACGTCATTTCCTGTAAAAAAATTGTCACGATTATTTTTAACAGCACTGACATCTGCTGAAAAATGGAAGAATGCGAAAACAGCTGATAGATTGCCCAATGCTGAAAAAGGGGCAGCCATTGCTATCGCTCGACTTAACTACCGGCAAGATGACGGACGATCGGAACGTTCATCGCGTGCCACAGATCTAGAGACCCTTTTTTGACGCAGCTGGCTGCGCCGCACAGCCAGCTGCGTCAAAAAAGGGTCTCTAGATCTGTGGCACGCGATGAACGTTACGATTGTCCGCCATCTTGCTGGTAGTTAAGTCGAGCGATGGCACCGGCTGCCCTTTTTTCAGCATTGGGAAAGGGTTGCGCCTCAAAGGGTTAACTCTTTTGAAAAAGAGTAGGTCATTAAAAAAAAAAAAAAAAAACAACCACAAGTCTCAGCCTTTCGGGACTTCATTTCAAACTGCACAACCAGTGGCGCACCAGGATGTTAGTTTACGTGGGAGGGGGGGGGGGCTTGAGGCTACAAATACTGCTGAACTTGGTTATAGCGACCTTGGTTATGATTATAAGTTTCTTGTAACGTCTAAATATTCTGTACCACTTGCCTATAGAACACAAAACAACGATCAACGTAACTCGTTATAGTCATAAATAATTTTGTCTGATCTTTACAATGACTTTGTAACAGAATATAACTGTGTTTCACACCCTAACACAAGCATTTTTTTCTTCTACTATTTTTTTTTGATAAAATATATTTAAAAAATAACTTGAAGACTAGTTTTAAAAATAAAATATTTTAATTCATTCGTGACAATTTAAAATTTTTAAAGCTTTTCAGATATAACTCTCCAGCTATATGGGGGGGGTGGCTTTATCCCCCGAAGCCCCTTTCATGGGTGGGCTCATGTGCACAACGCACAAAAGCGTGAATTTTCAAGGACTCCTTTGGATTTGTTATATAATAATTAAGCTACACACACACACATAAAAAAAAAACAAAAAACAAAACAAAAAAAAAAAAAAAACACTCAAAAGAAACTAGTGTTAAAAAATGAAACATTTAAAATCTTGGAAAATAACATGCATAAAAGGTGCTTATTAATCAGAACGCGCGTTTCGGGCGAAATTTTTTTTCCTTCTTCAGCTGAAGTCTCCACACAGTAACCGCAGAAGAGTAGGTACTCTTCAACTTTACACCTGGTGTATCGTATTAAGAAATATATTAGCATAATGTAAAGCTGAATTTTTGAAAAAAAATTATCGTGTTTTTTTTTTTGAGCAAAATCATAACAACCCAGATTTCTTCTGAAGAAAGATTTATCGTGATTGGAGGTCCAGTGTTATTGGTTGGGAATCAATAAAACTCGTTATCTCCTTAATTATTATCAAGACATATAATCACACTACAGTTAGATAGGAAAAAAAAAATAGTTGATATAACAAATGCGATAGATTACTCTTACGTATGCAAGCATAATACGACACTGAGCAAGCACTAGAGGCATATTTCATTCTCTATCAAATAAGAGTTTGCAATAACTGCTGTCTAAAAATTTAAAATTTTGTTTGTATAAAAATACAGTAAGAAAAATAAAATAAAGGTTTTGCCAAATAGCTTGAAAGTCAATGTTAGTAATAAAATAGATAATAAATTCCAACGGTATGATAAACTCCAAAGTCGATGAAAAACTGATGAATATAAACACACCAGAATATCCGATTCAACCCTCAGTGGGTCATAAAATAAACATCAAACCAATTCAAAATATCCGTCGCACGCACTCTTAAGTTAAGAGTTATTTGTTAGAAGCTCACTATGTATATTATTGACTTGTTAAAATGTTTCTGTTCGATATCTTTGTTTATACGAACATTTTTCTTTATTTTTAAATAATTAATCCAGTCCCTTATTTATTTTGAAGATCTCATGGACAAATTGTTTTTGCGCGCTGTATCAAAAGCATTAGGTGCTCGATTTTCTCCGTCCTTGTGGGCCCGCAAAGTGTGTCACATAATCAGAAACAAGGTCGGGTCCTAATGTGTGCTCGTCCTGTGATTGTCTCTGCTCAAAAATGAGGGTGCCGTGTGAATTCGCGTGCTCGGACAGCTGAGACACACCATCAGTGAGCCGCAATTACAGTTGTTAACTCCTGATTTGATTTCTTGTAGCCGGTGAATCGGGGTCATGCCGTGATTTTCGCCGGTGATGCTGCGTTTGGGACTTGGAAAAGTTGAGTTTAGAAGGTACTACTGCTGCTGTTACCGCAGTTTTTCTTCTTCAAATTCCATATCCTAGTTGTATCTATTCTTCTTTTCCATTAATTAGGGTTAACCTAAAAATTACTGGCCTGTGGAGTTTAACATGTGTGTTTCATTTGTGTTATATACCGTCTGTTTTCCCCGTCAAAAATGTTAGGTATCAGTGCCAGAAGGTTTTAGTGGGTTCCTAAATTTCCATTTTTTTGTAGGATATTAGATTTTAATCTGTCTATTTTTTTATTAAATAGAAATATTGAAAAAGTAAAGGTTCTTTCCACATTTTCAACACTTTTAAGCATTGCTGAAAAGTATTTATTATTTCGGTTTGTCTGTCGGTACATATGGCTGTCCTCTCTCTTTTTCTACCGCAAAAATGTTTTTATTGCAACGAAATTTAAATATGTTATTGGTATTACTGTTTTCCTGTATGTTCCGCATTGAAAACAGTGAGCGTATCATTTATAGTTTTCTTAAAGAATTACACAAAATGTTGGGATACGCGAATATCTGTGTAGTCGTTTAAAATGAATTTTCATGTTGTTGAATTGGGAATGTGTTAATTGGTTTTTTGTGTCAATTAATTTCTGACTATCTGCCACTTGTAGTTTAGGACAAAAGAAATATCTTTGTCCAAAAAGCAAAAATACGAAATCTCCTTTTTTCGTGTTTTTACGTCTTCCATAGGATAACGTTGAGATATTTGGACCCTAAAACACATTTTACTGACCTTCAAAAACAAACTAGCACATTCAAAAGGGCCATAAAACATGGTGGCTATAGATCAAGGAACTTCATCAATCTGGAAAAATTAGGGAATTTCGTCAAAATACCTGAAAATCAGGAAACTTGTCATTTTCGCCTTGAGTGACAACGGGGTCGTTTCTTTGCCTTATAGGCAAATTGTAGCTAGGAGTGGACACCATTGTTTGCTTGAAGGTAGAATCTTGCGAGGCATTCACAACAACCTTTTGGGGGGTAAAAAGCAAGGAAAAGAAATGCACACATAGCTTTTTGTTTTGGTTTGTTGTTTCGCCACTTCGCTCACCAATGTAAAACTAATTTTTTTCTAAATTTATGAAATTGTAAGTCAATATTTTATAAATATTGTGTGATTTTGTATGTTTCCCCCCTATTGGGTAAGCATGCTATTCAAGGGCCTTTGCATAAAAAGAATATCGTACGTATATAATTAGTTATGAAAATTTGACAGTGAAAGAAACCAGGGAACTTTTTTTTCCCAGTCTCTCTCGCCACTACCTCCATCCTTTAAAAATGCTTCCCTGCCACCCAATTTCAGTTTGTGGGTTGTAACGAACATGTTATATTACACATATCTGCCAACTCTATTGAATTTTGTCTGAGGATTCCTGTATTTTGACGATTTCTCTCGGTTCCCTGGTATTAAATTAAATCCGTTCTTTTTGTTTGATTTTGTAAAAGTTTGCACTAAAGTCTTTTTTCTTTTCTGAAGATAAGTGGACATTATCCTTTAGGACCTCATTTGACCCTACAGTGGTTCCGAAGAACCTTACAAAAATGCAGTAGGAACTAATAATCTGAACTAAAAATGTCATCGGAAAATGAGTTTTCACTGACTGCCATATTTAATTATAATATTTTCTACTCTGTGTTAATAGTAGCAATTTTTCTGAAGTAATAGACAAATACGAAATTTTCAGTATAAGCCTGAATGATCATATCACAATCGGTGCAAATTAACCGACCGTAAATGTAATTAATATGACTTTTTTAAAGAAGTCACCATTGAGCATCTAGCCTTTTGCTGAAAAATTCAGTTGAAATATCAAAGCTATAGTCTAGACTACTCGACAGATGTTTTGACAGCCTTCATCACAAGAGTACGTTGACATTATAGTTGCGAAACAGGGAATGACCTTCAACTTACACACCCGCACTTATTTTGAGGTTTTCTTTACATCATCTAGCAGTAAGTATAGTACATTTACTTTTGGCCTAAATCAAATGAAAGGTTATTTATTGCTGGGATCATTGCAGAGCTGCCAACCCCCAATTGTAAGATATAGGAGCGTTTCTCTAAAATATAGAAGCATCCTTTCTCACAATAAAAATTTATATGATGTAGTGTGAAAAATGGAGGACTGTGTGTGCAAGTTCGTTCCTATGTAATATGTAAATAAATATTCATTCAAGCATTAGTTTCCAAATTTTAGGAAAAATTCACTTTTTTACTCTTGATTTCGATATGTAATTGCACAGGCAGCCATGGTTATAATTTTCGTCAATAAATATTTCATAAATCCATTTCAAATGAGCATCTTTTAAGTAGATTTGACCTTAAAAATCAATTGCAACTTGCAGAAAATCTTAAGTGAGTTTAAATTGCATTAATTAATAAAAATGTTAAAATAAGGGTTAATTTTTAATCATTAGGTTTTAGAAACTTCAATAAATGAATGTTCAGTAAAAGAGAGTCATTTTCAAGAAGGATGAAGAAAGATTGAAAATTTCTCCCCGCCTCTATAAATTTAAGACCGAAAAATCGGAGTTTTTCGTTCACTATCGGATTTCCGGAGCAAATTAAAAATAAAGGAGAAACTTCGGCAAAATCGGAGCACTCGGCAGCTATGTCATTGTAATCAAAATCCACGAAGCCCCACCTAGATAAAATAAATTGTTTCGGAAATAACAATAAATACATGCGTTGTGATGGATAAAGAATAAATAATTATAATTCCGCATTAAGTTTCATATAGTAACATAAAAAGATATTCATTTTTTTTTTAGTTCAAGTATATTTTGCACATTATGTGAATCATTTCAAATCTCATCTCAGAAAATGTTACTTTGCTTGCAATAAGACAAATGCAAAGATCCTTAAATTGTTTAAATTTTTAGTACACTATTTTATTTTTACTCTGCAGGGTGTTTCAAAATATATTTCAAAAATTAAAAGGCAAGTAGAGGAGTCCGAAATAAATCATATTTTGTAATGGGAAGGGGGTACGCAGACGAAGTGACTAGTTGCGATTTCATCACAATGGAGCTCCATCTCATTTTGGTAAGAATGACAGAAATTACTAAAGTTTAAGTACACATTGAACCACATAAGATGGAGCTATTCGTTAATATCCTCGTTCACAGTTTCACAATTAAAATCTTTGATCTCATTATTCTCCTGGTGTCGGCACCCCCCCCTCAGCAGTTGTTATCACCGATGCTCTTTAAATTACATTTTTAGATAATAAATACTGTAGAAATTATCTGAGTCTAATAAGTGTTTTGTTAAACACTACTAGGACTTAGTATTGGACGATTCGTTAGTACACTGGCTATCATTAATTGAGGAAAAATCACTAAAATGACTAATGTTAAAAAAAGTTATTTATAGAATGTAATGAAATTGACCCACAGTATACAACAGATAGTAAGCTGTAAAATAACATGAAAAGAAATTACCAGCCACTTATGGTGTTATAGAAATTTGAATATGTACAAAATAAAAAAAATTGAATGTGTAAGTTTGTTATAGGGAAAGTACTTCCAATATGGAATAACCCCTCCCCCCCATGCCACACTAGAAGGCGAGCCCTGTGCGGTCCAGCATTGTCGTCTTGAATCACCTAGTGAAAATATCACCTATGGCTCCGACATAAGTGCGCACTTAATCATCAAGAATGTCATTTCTGTAGGTCTAGGTCTGAGAATTCACAGTTCCACGTGGAAAGCCATGAGGTTCTGTGCGTCTACCCATTGAGGAGATCCCACCCCTTACACAGACACTCCCCCTGCGTATGCATCTTATTTACGAATTTTTGATGGACGAGTTCCAGGTTCTTTACAAATCAAATGACGTCTAATATGGCTTTGGAGGCTAAGCCTGGACTCACCGTAAAAAGACCCTCCATTGATTAGCCGTCCAGTGGACATATTGATGTGCGCTCCTCAAACGTTCCCTTCTGTAGCTTGACTTGTGTGGTCGCCTCGCGTACAGACCATCTTCGTGAAGCTTTCTACAAACAGTTGACGTTGATATCAACCTTTCGGTGACTGCAACAAGATAGGATCTAAGTAGATTCGGCGTTGCGGTTCTATTTCTTCGTGTTGCCAAAGTCTATGAATCAAAGGACTGACATTTAGCCATCTTTCTACTTGTGTCTGACTTTACCCTGCCTCTAGTTTCCAAATAGCTCTCCATCGCAGTTCTTCAGGCAAATGCTACCTGGAAATCATAGCGACGAATTGGCTATCCCCGATTTCTTACCTGAAAGTTACAGTAAGTTACAAGCTTGATCTCTAACATGCAATGCTACGTTCCTAGCAAATTATTTAACAACATAGTCCAATTTCATCCAGATTGGCTTATTTTTGAGGGAGTTGTCGCTTTTTTTTTCTTAATTTTTGGATCCACTTTGTTTGTTTGTGGGATTGCGGCTAATTATCTGCACTAGGGATCTAGGCTGAGGGGAAGGTGTCCTCCGTGGGGGTCAAATTTTTGGAAACCGATGTATATTGAACAAACGGTTAGCAACCTTTGCTTAACCTTTGCAAGGACTTAGGACTGGACATAAATTCATAAAGCACTGACGACAGACATTAAATATTCCAGAGTGAGTTTTATTTACTTATTTTCGTCTATTTTGTAGTATTTATTTTGGCATTTTTACGTATGAGAATCTCTTTAAGACTATTTATTGTATTAGCCTCCTGCTGTTTCTTCTACATAGTATATTTGCAGTTTCAACAAAATTATTTTATCGATTTATTTAATGGGTTTAATCAATTATGTTTCACTTTTGGTTAAATAAGTAATTAAATAATTTAACCAAAGCTCTCTATTAATGATTCCTCAAACTCAACTCTTGTTGAAATAATTCTTTCCTTAAGTTTTGGATTACATTCGGCTTTCTTTTCGTTCTCCACCTACAAATCGATCGAAGAAAGCCTCTGCGATATATTTCCCGAAAGTAAAAAAATTTCTTAAAGATTATGAAACTTCCGCGGTTTCTCACGCGATCGTGTCTTTATCCGTCGGGCGTTTTCGGTATTTTTTTAAAAAATAACCTATTTGACAGCTGACGCCGCCGAAACTCAATTTTTCTCTGTGCCCAGGCTGTTAAACAGCCCGGAAGACTTTGCACTATAGGAAGTGGGTCAAAAAGAGGAACTGCACCCAAGTTATTAGTCTTTGATTTTTCTTGTTCGCCTCCTATAGTTTCCTAATCGATGCGTTTACCTTCCTTTTTGATAGGTCTCCGAGATAAGTCTTTAGGTTACTGGGAGAAAGAAAAAATAATGCATCTCATCCTTGACTGTTCAAGAAGATGAATGCAGAAGTCTAGTTTCGCTTTTTTTTATGTAATGAATACCGAAGAAAGATTTTGGAAGTTTGATCCAACTACTGACTTACTTTTTCCTTTGTTTCAAATAGTTCTCTCCACAGCGAGTTTTAACACGCAATGAACATGATGAAAAAACATTTTTTATAAAAACTAATATGCAGTTGGGTATTGTATAATAATTATTTCTACGGCATTATTTTTTCCAATGGAGAGAGTATCATTCATTTTTGCTTTAGCAAATGTTTCATGTTACTCCCTGGAAAAAAAGAAGGAATCGGAATTGCAAAGTCACACTCAAATGAATGCAGTGAATAGACCCTTCTGAGGAGTGAAAAGACTGCCCAAACAAATAACATGTAAAAAAATAAGATTCGATCTTGTATACATATTTAGACCTTGATAAAAAGAACATTGACTCCTTGAAAAAAGATGAGGAGAGAGACTACCTGTTGAATGGAAAAAACACTAAAAATACTGGTGTTAAACGATAAAGTAAATAAAAAACTTTGTAAAAAACACACATAAGATGTTACAGGTAAGTAGATACGTACGTTTCGACCAAAAATTGTTTTGGTCGAAACGTACGTATCTACTTACCTACAGAGCCCGATCAAGACAACTGTGGGCCCTGGGCAGAAGAAAAAAATTGGGCCCCTTGCAATAACCCCCCCGCCCCCCTCAAAAAAAAAAAAAAAAAAAAGATCGGTTCATACTGAAAGTATTTTAAATATCTTACCCATTCTTAACACAAGTTTTGTGTTAAGAATGGGTTTACTTACTTAACACAAATTTTGTGTTAAGTAATCTGAAATCAAAGAAACAGATAGTTAAACGTTACTTTGAAACGCTATATCAAAGTTGCTAACATGTATGGAATACAAACACTTTAGTCATTTTTTTAAATATTTCTTAAAATAACAAATAATTGAAACATTTTGCTATTTTTTAACGCTAAAAATTCTCTTTACAAATGTAGTTAGTTATTTTCCTACATATTGGTATGCTATATCGATATAAAGCATTTCGAAGAATTAAAAATAAGTTTAAATTAATTTATGCAAATGTAAATTTGAATTATTTTCATTGTTCATACTTTATAATTAAAAAAATTATTTAACTTCTGAATTTTTTTTATCCTTTGTAATTTTATTTTAAAACTACAAAAATGTAAGATGTAAGATTTTTGGGCCCTAAAATCTGTAGGCCCTGGGCAGTTGCCCCGTTTGCCCTGCCGGTAATATGGCACTGCTTACCTGTAACATCTTAGGTGTGTTTTTTACAAAATTTTTTAATTACTTTACCTGTTGAATGTTATTTTTAAAAATCTCCCAAAAGAACGGGAAAAAAATATTATGACAAGTCTTCCCTGGTCATTGCATTAGTTTCAATAAATGTTGGGCAACCATTTTTTAAGAACAATTATTGTTTTGCTGCTAGGTTTGCATTTATTCGCAAACGTTTACGAATCCTCGCTGTTGCTATCAACAACTACTAGCCAAAGTTTTGGAGTGAGAATTAAATTCGTCGAAAAAGTGGGCTGTTATTCCTGTGGAAAATAACTTTGTCTCACGCCTGAATGCTGACCGCTTACGTGAGGGCGATACATTATTAAGAGTTTTCCCACTTCCGCATTGAGTCACAAGGGTAGGGCCTACTAAAGGCCTTTTTTAATCAGCATAAGCAAACAGGCTATAATAGAACTCTGGAAAGTAACTTTTCTATATGCCGGGAGAGAGTTACTGATATATCAGCTTTGATAATGCAGCTGTGTATAACAGAGAGAGAGATAATTTCAGCAAATTGTTGTTTTTAGACTGATGGGGCGAGTGATCTGAAAAAGGAGAATTAATTGCAGGGGCATTCATTTTGAGAAATTGCCGTATTTCAGCGCGAAAGTGCTCCCCTTCTGCCATTTACCGTTTTTATGTCATGAATATTTACTACTATGAACTGTATCATCTACTCAGATTATGCCAGTTTTCCGGTTATTAATTTGCATTGATCAAAAGTTTTATAAATGCGCTGGGCTAATTAATTTCATGATGAGACGAGCTGGAACTGACTTTCCTTTCTATTTTTATACATTATTTACCATTTCCGGAAAGATGTAAAAGCTAAATCTAAAACTTATAGGGTTTTGCCGGTTCATATTATGTGTAGCGCATCGGCAATATCTTTTCTTTAAATTTCTGTGGGCTGGTTTTCATCAGATAAGTAAGCATTAAAAACTGCTAAAGATTAGTAACTGAATCAGTCAATTTGGAAACGACATAGCTGATGAATTTTCCTAAGTATTATGGTTTTTCATAATACACTTATCTTGCCATTTCCTACAATTTTGATTGCACGGAAAAAATGTTTTGTTGAATTAACAAAAATTTCATTGAATTAACAAAATTTTTTGATTGAACAAAAATATTTCTTTGAAATGGAGCCAACCAAAATTTTGCCGAATCAACAAAACATTTTTTTTTTTTTTTTTCAGTGTGGTTGTAACCAATAATAACAAATCTTCATTTTCAAAAGCGTAATTTTTTTGTTGAGATATTTAATAATACTGAAGCTAAATAATATTAGTAAATTAGTTAATATTTATTTTAGTTTTCCCCAGTGAAGGCAGGAACTCTCTTAATATTATTTATTTATTTATTTGTGGGCAATGGGAAGCGGTAAAAGATTTTACGTTCGGGAGCTAACGGACAATTCAAAAGGGTTCGACTTGAAATGTGGATTTCTGGTAATTGAAAGGTTTACTGCAAAAAGGAGGTACTTCCAACTATTGAAGTTTGCGGAAAACTGTCAAAAACGGTTGGGGATTCAACGCAGACTAACGAGACGGAGTACTCCACCTCTTTGAGTAATACAAGAACTAACGATCGTAGCTACATCCTTTTAGTACCAAATAAATGATTTTTTAAAACTGCAAGATAGTACATGTAACTCCAATCTCTCTGAAGCTGCCCCATGTTAAAACACATTCAACTTACTTATTATTATTATTTTTTTATTTTAAACTCTTATCTTATGAAATTAGATAAGAGTTTAAAATCTTATGAAATCTGTCAAAAAATTGAAAATTGGACCATAAAGTTCTAATAGAGACAATCAATAAAGTTTGGGAAAATCCTCAATTTTTTGCATAAGATTTCTTTTTCATACATAAGGAACCAGTTTTTAAATTTTATTGCCCATGCTTAAATACTATAAATATTTATATGTATGCTGTCCGATGCATATTTTTACAAAGTTAATTTGAAATCGTATACTCTTTTGATGAGTACGATGCCTAGCTGTCCTCTGCATTGGAAGTTCAAGAGAAAAATTTTTGAGATACTCCAAACTGTATCGAAACATTTTGGACAAATTCCCATTCATAATGTCACAGAATAAAGAAGGGAAGAACGAAAGGAACTTTTTCTACATTTAGCAAAGTATAAATAAAATATTTAAAGATTCGTTGGTATTTACTTTGAGAGTGAGCTGCAGCATGTGTGGCTCAAAATTTTTGGATAATTTCTGGCAAATAGATTACCACTCGTTTTAGCGAAAAAACACTACCGTAAGCTAATGAATTCTGAATCACATGACTAAAAGTACTAAAGAAATTAGTGATTGGTCTGGGAGACTTGCGTGTGTAGTGGTGAAACGTAGCGTAGACTCTTGCCCACGATGAAAAATGTTTCCCTCGGTCTCTGTTTTATTTCAGTCAGGCTTACGTTACAAGACTAATTTAGAATATTACGTATTCTGATCTAGTAGTACTCACAATATTAGCATGATGCCATCAGATGAGTAGATAAAACAGTGCATTAGGTCACTAAATCTAAACCTAAAGTGAAATTTTCAAACGAAGGGTTTTAGTTCTTTTTTAAGAACTTTTTAAAAATTTCTTTCGAATATCTAAGTGTGCACGCGCGCACTGTTGAATAACGCCGTTCAGGTTAATAATAGATCAGGAATTTCAATCAGGTAAAATCAGAATGTGTTTCTAAAAACATCGCACTTTTGTGAAAAGAAATTGATTTTAGTATCTGAGCATTCTATGAAAAATTATGTTTAGAGCTGAAATAATTTGGGAATTTAATGAAATAAAATAATAATCCAGATTACGTATTTTCCTGGCATATTTTTCTGGAAAGTTTCTGAATGAAACAATCTTGAAAATAGTGTACTTTAATCAATAGTGCTGTCATAGATAGCTGTAACTTTCTAGAGTTACTCATATTTCTTTATTTAATTGCAGCTATTGAGATTTTAGCATATTTTTATTTTTTACTGTAGTAAATTATTTTCTTAAGCATAATTCATTATTTTTTCTGTCGGAGTTTAAAACATTTTCGCCACAAAACAGTTTTTATTATTTATTTGAGTAAATTATTTTCTTAAGCATAGTTCATTAACTTTTGCTGTCGGACTTTGAAACATTTTCGCCACAATATTATAATAAAAAGAAGAGAAATTTTCTCCCTTTCCATTCATGCATATGCAATGCCAATATTAATTTCACCAAGTATGTACATATGTATAATTTTCAAGTCGATTCTGATCAATTTAAAAAGGTGCGTTCGTGTTGTATTGAAAGTATTTTCCTATGGAAGTGTACTAAAATCATGGGAGAAAAAAAAAAAAAAAAAAAAAAAAAAAGGCCCAGTAGTTGCTAAATAATTTTGAAAAATGGAGTAAAACATGGCGGATCTGAAGGATTGAAATTTTTGTATATGTTTATCCTGCATTAAATAATCTAATTCAATGTTACATTTTATTTCCGGGTTACGCAATAAAAATATGAACCGCTAAATTGACAGTGAGACAAGATAACTTGATTAATAAGATCTATTAAAATAAGAAAAAATTCTTCGTATATAGTATGTATTTATACAAATTTGGAGGTTTTTTCTTAGCTTATATCTGAAAATGAATTTACTCAATTATCCATTTTAATGGCAATGTTCACTGACTGTCTATTAAAACTATGTATGATTTTTTTTTTTTTTTTTTTTTACACAATTGTATAATTTATTTATCCTTTTCAAGATCAGATGATAATCGGTATTAGTTTATATGTTCATTAATTTTATTACACGCAAATTTTATCTGGGAGAAAAAGAAATGATACAGAACTTAAAGTAAATTAGTCTTTAACTCACACATGCACATATCATTTTTATTCCATTTCATACATACAAATTGTTTTGTCAATACTAGACTGTAGCTCAAATATATACTAGCATGTTCTTCACAGTTCACATATTCAATATTCATGGCAATTTATTCAGAGAGAGAAATAGCTTCTTTCGCCTCACGCTTGGTTCAAAGACCTCTTCAAATAATTTGCCATTTAATGCCCTTGCATGATGAACATTTATTCTTGGATGTCAATACTTATGAGTCGTGAAAAGAATCTTGCCTGCTGTGAATATGTTTTCGAACATTTTAGCTGTGATTTTTTTAAAGGGAACTAAAAGAAATATTTGAAGGTGTACTGAAAGTAAGGAATTTTTTTTAACCATTAAATTCAAAGAAATATATTTTTAACGAGTTTTGAATCACAAGCGAGCTGAGCCTAAACATAGGATTCATATTTATTGCATTTTAAAGCAAGACTATATGGATAATATTTATATATGGATAATATTTTTCATGAAATAAGTGGGGGGTGGTGGGGGCTGTTTGTCTGCCTTGGAGGACGAATTTCAAAATGTCTTGAAAATGATTTTTAGGTATTTTCGCGAGAGTTATATTTTACAGCAAGAATTTTAAGGATATCTCTTTTTTCCTTTGAGGTAGAGAGATGTGTGAAAAGAACCTTTTGACTCCCCCCCCCCCAAAAAAAAAAGTTACGAATGTCTAATCCAGCATGTATGTTAAAAAACTCTCATTCGTGCCTAATTTCGTGGTATTAGCTTCAGTAGTTTTGGCTATTGACATATATGAAAAAACATTATTTTCCGGTCCTCTTAATACTAAACGTATGTAATAAGTCATTATGTTTAAATTATCAAACTGTGTGTGTCTGCTTCGATTTTTTAAAATGTAAATGCAGTTTTCATTTGAATAAAACTGGACATTAGTTTATTTATTTTTTATTTTCTGTTCAGATCCAGGCACGATTTTGGTCACCCATGATGGAAGAATCTTCAGTTGGTATGAATCCTGGTTCCTCGTTCTGATGATGCTTCATCACCATGGTCCGCCCCGGTTGTGATGAGTCACGCCAGGTACCGGTGGCCGAGGTTCGACCTGACAGTTGGGTGAAACGGGTGCCAGACCCACCCAAAGATGATACCGTGACTCTCACTAAGTCACAATTTCATCAGATACTTCAAGTCATAGGTCAGGTCAACGGTAAGTATTAAATTGGTTTTGTTGCACTCGTGTGAATACAAGATTTTTTGGACGCTTCACTCTCATTTTAGCCATTTTATATTAATTCCTTATCATAAAAATTAAAATTCACGCAATAGTAAAACGACACTCTGGCTGTGCTCGGGCACAGCCAGCTGTCGCCAAAAAAGGGACCTCTAGATTTGTGGCACGCGATGAACGTTTCGATCGTCCGCCATCTTGCTGGTAGTTAAGTCGAGCGATGGCAACGGCTGCCCTTTTTTCAGCATTGGGCAATCTATCCAGCTGTTCTCGCATTCTTCCAATTTCAGCTGATGTCAGTGCTGTTAAAAATAATCGTGATTTTTTTACAGGAAATGACGTGCTAAAAAGTAAAGGATTCTCGTGGAGCCTATTTTTTATAGAAATCAAATATATTCTTCGTGACTGGCAACAGTCAAAACGTCAGAGTTGGGTGTTCCCAGAGCGCGTCGTTAAAGGGTTAATTGCGCTTGGTACATTCATTTGAACTGGAATTATTCCATGTGTTCGCAGTTTTCAAAGAAAGCGCTGTGTTGTACCGTGACCTCCGAGAGCAATCCCCCATCCCTTTTCTTTCTTCTTCTTCTTCTTCTTTTTTTTTTTTTTTTACTAGCTTTGAATGCACTCTAATTTGCATGCTACATGCTCTTTTCGCAGCCTTAATCAAAGTTTTAGATATATTTTCATCATTTGTAGAAAAAATAAGTTTCTTAGCTTATTCTTATTTCGGCCTTTATGTTTTGCAAAATATTTTTCCAAAGAAGCCAAACCTCTTAAAAAAGTTCCAAATCGAAAACTAAGAAAGAAATATAAGTACTTTGGGGTGACCATTTTATAAGCATAGTATATTGATCAAACATGAGGAGCTAAAGTTATTTATAATTTTAGTTTTTACCAACATGCTATTGTGTTTATTAACTTGAGCAGCTCGCAATCCTTTTCGAACTGTTTGTTTTCAAATTTAGTTCGACAGCAGAAAAAAAAAAAGTACTTAAAATTTATTTCTTTAATTGGCATGATCGTTCTTTTTTCACATTTGCTGTATTTATTCGAATAACTAAGATGTAAAATAACAATTGTTGAAAGTAAAACAGTGCGATTGGAAAAGGGTTATTTCATGAACACAAGATCGCTTTTAGCAGTCTTACAACCACTTCGTTTTGTAAATACTGGCATAGAATTATTCATCTATCTGTGCTTTAATGTTTCTGTATAAGAGAATTCTCTTTGTTTTCTTCATAATGTTCTTTATTGCAAGTCTTGGATCATCACTTTTTCTGCATTATTACCGGAATTTAAGTAATTCAAGGGACCTGTTTCATCACGTTACATATCTAGGAAAACATATCTGTTGATTTAAATCTTTTGTTGAAAAGTATAGACTTTATGTATCATTTTTTTTCTTCTTTCGTTTCTTTTCTTTCTTGATTTTAAAGAAATTTTGGCATAACATTTTCTATGTTTGTTATGCTTTGTGTAAAAGTGTGTACGCGTATTTTAATTGATTTATTATTAGAACACACGAATCATAATAAAATATTTACACAGCAAATGGGAATGAAAAAATATTCAACTGCCAAGAGAATCAGGAATGTCATCCATCTAAAGATCTATCAGAAAATGGAGCTCATCATTCTGAAGTGATAAAAGAGTCACATCATAATGAGTCGTAAGTGATTTTCTTATGCTAATACTATTATTTCTTTTATTGTTTTGAAAACGTATCAGTAAATATTTCATTATTTTTAAACTGATACTTTGCATTTAAAAGGTGTGCGGCAAGAGAAAAATAAATTGAGACAGAATGAATGTGTTAAATCTGATTTAAAAACATGATAGTCTATAAGTCAGTACTTGTTATCAAATCATTTATTGTTCAAATTCACTCCTCCTCTTTTAATTTCGCCCCCCTCTTTGTAGTATATGAACGAAGTCAACCAAATATAAAAACAGAGAATGGATGAGATATTATGATTTTTGACTTTAGTTTTTATATAATTCACTGAACTTAAGAATCCAACACATATATTTTTGTTCTGAGAACGGGAATAAAGTACAAACCAATAACGAATTTTAGAGTTAAGTTAGGGATTGATTGTGTAAATTGTGTTCCCATTTTCAAAGGAGAATTCCAAGGTAAGAAATTTCGACTGTAAAAGTGTGATATACAATCGCCATAGCGATATTTGATACAACGATAACTCCCTCTATAACGATAAAATTTTGTGGTCCTGCGGAATTTCCATACAATATAATCTCCCCTCGATATTACGATACATCCTTCTAGAACGATAGTTTTATTTCGAGGTTTTACTGTATATCCCAAACAGTGTCATGCTTCGCTTTAACAAAACAGCTTTATTGTCACAGTTTTATCGCTATGAGCTTTATCATGCATCTTTCAGCACTACTACATAATTATATCTTTTTTTAATCGTATTTTTGTTTTGCTTTTATCGTGATAAATGCCTCACATTTTCCAAAACATTAATTTAGTAACTTAAATTATTTTTTTACTTCCTTGTACGTAGTATAAGGAAGTAATGTGATCCCGAAAAATTTTGGGGGCCAAATTTCGACAAAAAAACCGATTTTGACTACCTCTAAATTTAATTTTAAAATTTTTTTCGATGCATCCTATCGTAGGCTAGCATGCACGATCATATTAACGCGTCTGCAACTCATTTTGACCAGCGGCGAGTCTGCTGTGGCCAGTTTTTCCATGCCGTCTGTACGTACGTATGTACGTACGTACGTATGTACGTATGTATGTAACTCGCATATCTCAAAAACTATTGGTCGTAGAATGTTGAGATTTGATATTTAGGATTGTTCTATGATCTAGTTGTGCACCTCCCCTTTTGGTGGCAATCGAATGGATAGTTTATGTACAGGACCGCCCAAAAGATTCGAAATACATTACGCTCTATGGGCCGAAATTCATTAAACTCGCCTAACTCAAAAGCTATTAGGCGTAGAATGTCGAAACTTCATATTTTGGATAGTTGTAACATCTAGTTGTGCACCTCTCCTTTTGGTTCCATTCGACTGGATAGTTTATCTACAGGACTGCCCAAAACATTCGAAATACATTACGCTCAATGGGCCGAAACTCATTAAACTCGCATATCTCAAAAACTATTAGGCGTAGAATGTTGAAACTTTATATTTAGGATTGCTCTAACATCTAGTTGTGCACCTCCCCTTTCGATTCCATTCGACTGGATAGTTTATCTACAGAACCGCCCAAAAGATTCGAAATACATTACGCTCTATGGGCCGAAATTCATCAAAGCGTTTTTTAGAGGTATTGGGCTATTTCAAACGACTCAGAAGTGATGTATGCTGTAAAGAGTTAGAAAATTAATTTCTCCATTAAAAAAAGTGTCTTTATCATTTGTAGTTCTGCTACAGGAACACTCAAAAGATTTCCAATACATTACGGTCAATGGCAATTTTAGGGGCATTCATCCATTTCAAGCACAATACCGTCCTACCACATAAGTTAGGTAATGGTCCGACCACGGTCACGTGCCTCCCTCAAGAACTATGCCAAAAGTCGCCAAGCTTGGTGACTTTTGGTGTACGTGTGTGCATATTTAACTCTCAAATCTCAAAAACTATTATGAAATTTCATATATAAGAATGTTGTAACATCTAGTTGTGTATCTCGATTTTTGGTTCCAATCTACTGGAGAGTTTATTTACAGGACCACCGAAAAGAATTTTAGTACTTTAATGTCTATGGACATCTTCAATATAATACAACTGTAGACAGTCATTGTTTGGTACATGCCCAAAAACTCGCCGTCTGTCCTCGACCTTGGCGAGTTTTGGCGAAATATCGCCAAATTTGGCGATAGTCAGTCATTTGGTCCATGCCCAAAGTATCGCCATTTGTCATCGTTCTTGGCGAGTTTTGGCGAAATATCGCCAAATTTGGCGATAATCTGTCATTGTTTGGTTCATCCTTAAAATCTCGCCAAATTTAGTCGACATTGACGAGTTTCGCCGAAATATCGCCAAATTTGGCGCCAAAAATTATTTCGTATTTTGTATAACACTAAAACTTTAACCCGTAAATTTTTGAACTTTTGTATTTAAACTATTGTAATATCTAACTGTTTTCCATATCTTTTTTGACAGCAATCGACTGAGAATTTATTTACAGGGTGAGCCAAATGACTTTAAATACATTGAGGTGTATGGATGCATTCAATTCATTGAAAGTCTGTGGTCAATGACTACTTTGGCTATCCCCAAAATCTCGCAGACTATCTCAAGTTTGTCGGCTTTTGGTGAAATATCGCCAAATAAATTGTCAGAAGGAAATATTTCAAATTGAACTCAGCTTGGCGATATCGAAATATTTGTCTAGAAATCGCTAAACCTTACTATTATTGATATTTTATCTCTTTCAAACAAATAAGTTTAGAGGAAGTGCGTCGAAAATATTTTTGATCTAATAGACGTGCAAGGAAGTCATGTGTTGGACACATCAGATTTTTTCTAATGTGACAGATTTCAACCAAATATAAAACATTTAAGAAAAAGAAGGGGGCTGTTGCTACAGGTTGTGAGCACGAGTAGTGTAGGTTACCTTAGGTTACTGGTTTGGATATGCAAGTGAAATTTCATAGTAATCAAAGAACTTGTTTGTGCATTTCAAGAACGAGAAGATTTAATGTGCGACACCTCTTGGCAGGCGCGTAGCCAGGAAAATTTTTCGGGGGGGGGGATATGCGCCTGGAAAATATTTCGGGGGGGGGGATATGAATTTATATGTGTATAAATAGACGGAATTTTATCACTAATCCAAACATTTCGGGGGGGGGGGATATATCCCGATATCCCCCCCCTGGCTACGCCCCTGCCTCTTGGCATGAATAAGCAATTTATAAAGGGTGTCGGTATTCATGATTCATTTCCACTTCTAATAAAAACCTAAATTGTGAAGGAATTTTTATGAGGACTTACGAGCACGTACTGTGGAGTTATTCCTAGCTTAAAGGAATTATTAATTTTGTGACTTAGTACTTTTTTTTGTCTTAAAGCTTCTTAAATTGACTTTTATTATTAATGCAATTTTAAACTCCAAAATGACGCCACTCTCACTTGCGATTTTAAAATGATGAGCTGGATAGAGGTATTCCCAGCACATCGGAATCCAATGTTGGTATTGGAATCCGAAAAACTTCTCAAACGTAGGACGAGAATACTTGCTTTCACTGTTTTGCGAGTGCGTTTCGGATATAGAATAACGTGGAAAGATTAGTATTTTAATTGCTTCTGGTGGCTATTCCCATTAAATCAGACTGTAATTGGTTGAGTCCTACTTTAACACCCCCACCCCCCTCCAACTCTCGCTAACCTAAAAAATCGTCTCAATTTGGCGGGCTTCGCAGTCGTGTGTCGCTAGGAGTTATGTATAAGGTTCAGCGCTCTTAAAGGAACTATGTGAAACGAAAGTGAATATATTAACGATAAACGTACCAGTTAAGGAAATTGAAGACTCTTAATTATTAAAACTAGATTAAGTAGCAACCCTTATTATACAGCATTACTTATTGTAATAAACAAATAAGTAATACTGTACTTATATTTGTTCCAAACCGCCATCTTTAGATTATTGTCGCCACATAAATACGAAAAATCGTCATGGTAGCTGCATTACGTATAGTTATCCCACCTTGGCGAGAGTGTGTGTGTGTGTGTGGGGGGGTGCGGTTAAAGTAGGAATCAACCGCGCCTTAAAAAAAAAAAAAAAAAAAAAAAAAAATTAGATCTCGCTAAAAGAGAAGTGAAAATTATGCCTCTTATCACTAATCATCGAAAAGCTTGGATATTTTCCATCCATTGCGACTTTGTTGATTTGAGCATGCGCATAATCGATAATCATTTTCTATTAAGGTTGCCATTAAAACACTTCTCCATGTATTCTGATGCACAATCCTTTGCAGATTGGCTTATTTAGCACCGCGAAATATTTCATCTCGTCGCCGTGGTAAATATCAAAGCTATACCAATTTCACTGTTCAAGTTATTTTTAATATCTATTATTGCGTTCTTTTTACAATCCATACTTATCTGAATATAAATTATTTTTTAAGTGGCAACATTTGTATCAAATAAATTAAAATGTTAGTTTCTTTTCCAATACTAATGTAATGAGAAGCAACATATAAAAGAAAAATGTCCACTGTAAATATTTTTTTCCTTAACAAAAGACTTAACAAAAGTATTCAAATGCAGAATTTTATGTGCAATTTTAAAACACATAAAATAACTTGAGTCATGAAGTCATGACGCTATGATATTGTATTCTAGTTTCAAAACTGGGTTTTTCATAATTTTTTGGAAGTCTTTTATGTTTGTTTTGTAAGTTTAGATATTGTATTCATGGACTCTGCTCTTGCAGATATTTTTAATTTACTACAGTAAGTATGAAATGCAAATGCTAGTTTTTTTGTTCTGGTATAGTTTGAATATTTGCCACCATGGCAAATATTTTGCAGTGCTAAATATGCAGATCTGCCAAGGATTATGCATCCTAACTAATATTATAAAAGCGAAAGTGAGTTTGTTTGTTTGTTACGCTTTCACGCCTAAACCAGTGAATCGATTATGATGAATTTTGGTCTAGAGATAGATAGGGACCCTGGATACGACTATAGGGTACTTAGAATTTTTTAAATTAATTTTTTAATTATTAATTAAAAACCATTTTTACGTTGCCAAACTTGACGAGTTTCGTCCATATCATATGATTCATGGTTTGAACTAACAGGAATGCTCTTACTTCAATGAAGAATCGGGTGCATTTGAAAAACATTAAATACCACAGAAATTATGCCAGTTTTACGCCAAATATATCTATTTATAATAATAAAAATGGATGTTCTCCAGACAAATCTACAGCTCGCAGAGCTTTGAAAATTTGAGCACATAAGCGCATGACTTCGATAATGCGCACCTGAGGTTCGGAATTTTGAAATTTTAATTTCTTTCTAAACTATTAATTAAAAACCGTGTTTAGGTGGTCATGCTTGGCGAGTTTCGCCAGCAGAAATTGATTTATGCTTTTGAAAAAAACAAAAATTCTATTTTCAGAATTGCGTGCGGAAATTGTGTTAGTTTTACGCCAAATTAAAAAGCATAAGAAAGAAAAGTCCAAATGTGTTTCATAAAGTTCATAAATGTTCACATCCTACCAATAATATAAATGTGTACGTTTGTGTGTTTGTTTGCCAGTAGAGGACAGTTCGCGTCACTGAATGTGTCGCTTAGAGCTACATATGCGTCCTTTCCGGAATTTCCCGCCACAATTTGGAAACTCATCAGAAGGTGGGGGGACTTCTGAATATTGGCACCCCTCGGAAACTGCTAGCGACCGCCGAGAGGACTTTCGGAACCACGGATTTTACGTGCATGTACACGGTGGTCTTTAGTGGTACGCCGGTATCGAGCCCGCAACCTTCCGGTTACCAGTCCAAAGCCTTAACCACTGGGCTACCACGGCCCGCGTTTGTGTGTTTGGATGTTTGTGACTGAATCACACGAAAATGGCTGAACGGATTGAACGTATTGGGGTACTTACGTGTTATCTCGGCGGTCTTTCCCGCGAAACTATTTTTTGGTCAAATGTGCTCGTAAACTGTTGCCAATCATATTCCAAGCCATCAATAATTTCACGTGTTCGACATTTATCTTGGCGAAAAATCGCTCGTTTTGGCGGACCGCCGGGATAATACGTAAGCACCAAATTTGGAAATGAAGATAGCTTATACCCTGGATTAACATACCGGCAACCTTTCATGCAAATAGCATAAATAATTCTTTTACAAAGACACTCAAAACAATTCTAATATATTACGCTCAATGGGCATTTTGTAGCTACTGAACCGATTCTAGAACTTTTTTCACTGATTGAAAGTTACACTATTCCTAAGTATTATTGTTTGTTTGTGTATAGATTAAGGTCGATCGACTGCACTAGGGTCCTAAGCTAATATGGGGAATGCCTTCTGTGGGGGACTTTCTAAGGAATCCTAGCCCGTATTTACGCGAGGTTTCGGAGAAAACCACGGAAAACTTCTAACGGCTAGGTCGACAGGTGCGACCGGGGGTGAACCAGGCACCTCCCGCGCTCCAGTTTCGAGAGCAAAGGCTCTCAGCCACTGGTAGTGTCCTGAGTATCATAGGCTACCTTTTATGTATACAGGCATGTGCCAGCTGAAATTAAATTTTGGAGCAATTTGTGGAGCAAGAAAAACAGATTTCTGGAGCAATTTGGAACACAAAAAAGTCACTTATGGATAAGGTGATCATACACCCCGTTTTGAACGGGACAGTCCCGTTTTTAGGTGGCTTGTCCCGTTGTCCCCAAGCACAGCTTAGGGACACAGTAATGTCCCGTTTTTACAAAGAGGGCAACCCACGGTAACGATTTCAATAAAGGCGCTAAAAATCTAAAATCATCCAACGACAGTGTCTCTAAAAGAAAAGAAAAACCTGACCTCCCTCCCTCCCCTCTCGAGACGCAAAGAGAACTCCGGGGGATGTATTGTTTTTGTGTTTGTTCTTTTAATGCTTTTTTGTCAACTATTTCAATTTATTTAATTTTTATTTCTTTTTTTTTAAAGTCATGCTCCTCTTTTGCTTATCCCTCCCGTCCCCCGATCTCCACTTTATTTTCCCTTTACACTCTGGTTTTCTAAGAATTTTTTCCTTCCGATGACAACTTCCTTTTTTCTGTGTGTCCTTATGTTTACATTTCTCACTTTCCTACCTTCCTGCCTTGCGTCGAATGGTGTTTTTGAAGTCGAAGAAGGGCCTACCCCTTGTACCAAACGAAACGTACGTCTTGCACTACTTTTTTTTTTTTTATAGAATTTGTGCATTTTAGCATAGATTTTTTTTTCATTTTTTTTTTTAAATATTAACATAAGCACAAGCTTTTTCATGCGTTTTCTTAACTACTAAAAGATACCCAGACCTGTAAATCCAGTCTCCCTATACTATTACCTTAAAAACAGTAGATGCCCCGTTTTGAGGAAGAAAATAAATACACTGTTGCCAAAAAAGTAGTAGATGTCCCGTTTTGAAGGAAAAAATAAATGGTCACGTTACTTACGGAGCACAAAAATGTCAGTTTTGAGACTCAAAATTTACTTTTTGTGGGAAGGGAGAAGTTATTTAAGAATGCTAATCTGAAAATTGAAAATTAGGGAGGTTCTTAAAACACTTTGCTAGCAACAAAACTACACATGCATAGACAATTCTTACATAAAGATACATCATATTCATCACACTATCATTCACACTATCTTTTTTTTCATTTGCCCCCCAATTTAAAATAAAAATTCCACGATATGACCAGTTTAAGTTAGAAGTAGTGAATCTAAAGTCTCACAAACAATTGATTTTTCATCCAATTTAACATTGCTTTATATAATTTCAAATTTTATTTCTACAAGGGGTAGTTGTGTTAAAAGTTTAAAGAAATAATTATTAAAAAGTTCAGTTTTTTTTTTATACATTGTTATACTAAATTTTTATTTTAAATCAAAAAACTAATATTTACTAAACCTTATAACTACTGTCAGTGACTTAAAAAAAATTGGTAACAAAAAATTTCATCAACTTAAATAAAATTATTAAATTTACAAGAAGGGTCAATTTTTCAAAGGAAAAATATCCACTTTTAAGATTGATGGGGAAAAAAAATTGCAATAAAAATGTGTAGTAAAATTTTTTGCACAAATTTGGGAGATTACAAACATTTTCAGCACATGAAAAAATTTTAAATTACACTTTCTGTGAATTTGGAGCAAAAATTTCAAAAAACGATCTTGTAGCAGATTGGAGCATCATCATTGATTTGGTGCAATTTGGAGCAATTGGAGCAGCTGGCACATTCCTGTATATATCACAAGTAGTTCTTTTACAGGGATACTCATAAGAATTACATTACGCTCTCTGTGTACTTCTGTAACTACTGTACCGATTCCAAAACTTTTTTCACTAATAGAAATCTCCATTATTCCTGATTAACATAGGCTAAAATTCATGCAAATAGCATAAATATTTCTTTTGCAAGAACTTTCAAAATAGCTCGCAAATATTGTTCGCGAATAATTATAATATATATAACTGTCTCTTCGCCAAATGGGTAAAAAATATATAAATTTAGTAACTGAAATACTATTTAAATACACTCACTTTTGTGTCTATATTGCAAATATATATGTTATTCACACATGCTTCAATTCTTGATGGACCTAATTCTAAAGCTGATGCGGACGAAGTCACGGGTAACAGCTAGTAAGCATATATATGAAGAACTGTTTTATTGGCAACATTAATTTAATACAGTCGGACCCTGCTTTAGTGAACCCCTGCGGACCCAATAAATAGTTCACTATAACTGGAGGTTCACTATATCCAAACTTGTTAAAATATTGATTTTTTCTTAGAATTTAATGGCAGTTTTGTTAGAAACATTTACTGGTATAATACATGATTTGCAAATAAATTATTCATAATAAATTATTAAATAGACAACAATAAAAAATTAAAAAGAATAATTTTAAGTATTCACTTTTATTTTTACACTCTGTAGAAATAATTCATTATTTTTTATTGTATTCATTTCGATTTTAAGTAAAGTTCATCAGTTTTCTTATCAACGATTAAGAAACAGTCCTTAGTTTTTTTGTCTACATTTTCTGTAGAAAAAATGCATTTAAAATATTTGCAGCAGATTTTGCTTCAGTGATCGAGGGTGCTGACGTTACACTTTTTTTGTCTGAAGGTAAGAAAGCTTCATTGTCATCAGCATTTTTTTGCTTTACTTCGGATATGATGTCATCATCAATAGGAATATCTGAAGTACATACCTCATTATCACACGATTCAAAGTGTTCGATTTCATCTCTAGAAAAGGTCTTTATGCTATGCTGTTCCAGCCATACAGCAAGTGGTAGATTTTCATCTTCGTCTTCATCCCCAATTCTGCGTCTTTGATCCAAAACATTCTTGGAAAGACATGCATTTCAAAAACAGTTATGAATTGTCGTAGCTGTTACTTGTCTCCAAGATTTCTCCAGCAAAATGATTGCTTCGAAAAGGGATATTAAGTTCATAATTTTCCAAAATATGCATGATCAACTGCTTTCGATAGTGAGCCTTGAGACTGCATGTTGAAGCACAGATGTTGTGTTGGGAGGCAAAAAAATAAGCTTTATGCATTCAAGATTTTCTAAGTGGGGATGGGCAGTACAATTATCCATCAGGAGTTCGATCTTGTGGTTTACTTTCACCAAGTCACTATCCCACTACTAAAGCTCTTCTTCAAATAGACCGGCAGTCATCCAGGCTTTGCAATTACTTTTGTACTTCACAGGTAGCTTTTTAACATTCTTAAAACTCCTAGTATTTTGAGAAGTCCCAATTACAATTAGTTTCCAATTTTTTGAACCATCCATGTTTGTGCACATGAGAACAGATTTCCTAACTTTAGACAGCATACAACCACTGCATTTTTCTCCTTTAAATTTTAAAGTCTGATTCAGAGTCATTTTGTAAAACAACCCAATTTCATCTGCCTTAAAAATATCTTTCTCTTCATAATTTCGGATTATATCCAGCCATACTTCAGTCTTCCACTTTTCTACATCCATTGCATTAACATTAGCTGCTTCACCAACAATCTTGGAGCACTAAATATTGTTTTGTTTCTTAAATTTATCCAGCCAGCCATTAGAGCATACAAAATCTTTTTCTTCAAAACATTCTGCAAACTCATTGGCTTTGTTTTGAAGCATGACTCCAGAGACAGGAAGATTTCGATTCCGCTGAATGGTGAACCATTTTAAAAGAGCTTCCTCTACATTTTCTCTTTCAGCCCAACGTAACGTCTTTGTTCCACTTAAATTTTATTCGGGAGCAGCGATAATCATACTGCAATTTTTCCAAATGTTAGAAATAGTAGATTTTGGCAAGGAAAATTCCTTGCATATTTCAGATTGACCAGCTTCTTTCGATTCAATACGTTTGATTACTTTATCATCAATGGAAAATGCTTTCCTTTTATGGAATTCGCCATTTTTACAGAATTTTTATAGTGCTGAGAAGCGAAAATATCTGTTCAGTCCGAGCCAGCCGCAGGAGATAACCGTAGATACAGATAAGACACGGTACAGATATGCAATTCCAAGCACAGAAACTGGTTTGCATACAATACAATGGGATTTGGCACTGACCAGACAAAAAACCTATAGGGATGTTCCACCTGTCATTCAAGGATGGTTTGAAAACAGTGAACTGTCAGTGACCAACGGCTTCCTAGAAATGTCGGAGACAGTGAACAAAGAGGATTGCTGTTTATCTGTGAGGGAGCCAGTGGTTGAATAGAAACATGGTAAGAAGGGAAAACAAGGTAAGACGGGAATTTGATGTGGAAGTTAAGGAATGCCGTCTTTTAGACACTAGGAGAGACTTTTATTGCCTTTGGGAGGGAAAAAAAAGCTACCAAAATGACATTTTAGTTCACCATAAGCAGTCTTTCATTTTCTCATCAGTTCACTATAACCGTATAAATTACCGTTAGTTACATATGTGTTGAAACTGTTTTGGGACATTTTTTTTTCATGGGACTGTTGAAAAAGTTCACTATAGCAGGGTTCGACTGTATCCTGAAGCAATGGAAAATTATCAACCATGCACATACGCAAAATGCCAAAGTATTAAAAATCACTGTTGATACCAAATATTCAGAAATAGCTTCAGTACTATCCCTCTTTTGTGCTGTTCTTGCTTCCTACAAATTAGTGCGGTACTTACGTATTATCCCGGTGGCCATTCCCGCCAAACTATATTTTCATTAAATGTGCCGGCACACTGTTGCCAATTGTATTCCAAACCATTAATAATTTCATGTGTCTGGCATTTATCTTGGCAAAAAATCGCTCATCTTGGCGGACCGCCGGGATAATACGTAAGTACCATTAGTGCTGTCATTCATTTTAATATGCTGTTTTTTCTTTTCTTTTTTAAGGAGGGATATATAAATCTGTTTTATATATTTATATATTTTGATTCACTACCCTTTCAGTTATTTATATACTACATAAGGGTGCCTCTGCCCCTTTTCCCCCTTTTTTCTAGTAAATACTATTATACTAACAACAAATTCCTGAAGCAGTTATTAAATGTAATAATAAATCTAAATTATGCAGCACTAAGTAAAATAATACTAACACATTAAAAAAATGAAATTCCATGTCTAAACAAATGGCTAATCATTTCCATATCATAACACTTATCACTCCAAAAAAAGCTGCCACACACACACACACACACACACACACACACAAAAAAAAAAAGCATGACATCAAAGCTGTACCAATATTCAAGCTGTTCCCGATTCTTCTATATCTGTAATGTGGTCTTCCTGATCAGTGCAATGTGTAGATTAAAAAATGGATAGTAAATTCATTTTTGAAGAAATTTAACTTTAGTGTACGCAATTAGTTAATTGTATTTATTCTTCAAAACAATCAATTTAATTAACTAAATTATTAACTCATTATTTTTTAATTATTTACTAAATGTGGCTGATATATTATCTATTGTAAGACGACAAGATAATGTGCACATTCTATTTCTAAGGATATGTGTATTTTACTAAGTATTTAGGAAGTGTTTATAAATTAGTCTTTATGTGGTTCAATGATCTCTTTTAACTTTTATTATGAATCCCAAAATAACAGTTTTAATGTACTAAAAAGTTTTTAAAACCCTTCAAAATTAATAGACCCTTTAAGAAAAAAAATAAATGAAAGTACGGATACCCCTTGATTACACAACTAGATCAGTTTGTGGTTTGACAAATACCTCCTGTATCTAGTACAAGTTGACAAACATAAGTTTGTTACAATGTTCAAAACAGTCTTTCTTTATTATTTCAATTTTATGTTCTATATTATTTATTTCGACCTGATATCTGTAGCTCATTAGTCTAAACTTTCATTTCAATCCTGTTGTTTATTTAGCACATCTTTTGTTGCCAAATTTTATTTTCTATTATTTATTTCATTGCAGATTTGATAATGTACCAAAATCTACGGATCAAAATAGTAACAAGTTGAATGTGCCTTGTCCATTGGATGTTGTTATATCTTGCCCGGCATCTCTTAGTTGGTCTGCTCCTCAGACAGAGCTTTCACCTACAAAGTTATCTCCTTTAAGTAAAGTAGAGCAGAAACGACTTCAGTGGGAAAAAGAAAGAGGTATTTAATTTCCAAAGTATGTCTTCTGGTATAATGTATAGAGTTTAAATGGCCCTTAAAGACATTTGGTTCAAAACCTAAATATTATATCTTTATATTAGGCAGCCAGTTATTTTTTAATACATTTTCATTTTTAACCTCACCAGCTATAAAAAAAGTTTAAGCTGCCAAAATGGTTAACACCAGTTTGGCATGGTTGAGAGGCTAATTGTAAGACCAAACCATCAGAAATTAGAAACCTCGTGTTTTGTAAAAAGGAATCAGTGTTATGTTTTGCTGCAAATTTTGAATTTGTTCCCTGTAGAATCCGTATGATCAGCCACATTACTTATTGAAATGTGGTAACTTTGTTGTAAGGTTGTATTAGTGCTTCTTTGTTTGTGCTGTTGGTGAGGCTTTTGTTATCTAGATACTTTACTTACTGATTCCTTATACATAGTATATATCAGGCTCTTCATTTTCAATGAGACAGCATCTTTATATTGTCTTATTATGAGAGATGACCATTCTTTGGACTAAAAAAACTTTCTTATATAATGACTTGGCGGAAAAAAAAAATAAACCTTTGAAGATGTAAAATTTTTCATGCATATGGACAAGCATGATTGAAAAGTAATTGTTGAATTATACTTGTTGATACTCACTTTATCTACTCAAAATACATACTCACAAAATTTACTTTGTGAGTAATATGTGTTCTGTTGTTCTTATTGGCTAAGTAAGCTTATTGTGAAGTACTCTGTATTTTAGATAGATGAGGATAGTACTCTGTATTCAATATTTTACTATCTGAATGATTTAAAATCACAATTTTACATTTTAATGTACAAAATAAACAATAAAATTAGTATAGTTTTGTGTTCAGATCAAACCTGAATAGTCTTTTAGGATGCAGCATACTTTATTATTTAAAAATGTATCTTCCTGACTTAAACAATAATGATAGTAATATGTAAGTAAAATAATAGAATAGAATAGCTTAATAAATCTGACTTTTTAAAAATACCTTTTAACTGTATCTTTTCTGTATGATATTTAATATGTGAGTATCTAACTATAATTTATGGTTTTATTCAAAGCTGAAATGATCGACTGGAACCCTTGGGGTAAGCCTGGTGCTGGTGCTCCACCAAAGAAAACCCAAATTGTAGCACCTATCACGCCACACACCAGTAATCAGGTATGCACACATTTATATACTTGTTTTTCAAATTTTATGTATTTACTTATTATACATAGTTTAATTTTGACATACTTGAAAGCTTTTTAAAAATATTTTTAGTGAAAAAAATCTCTCTTTAAAAATAAATAAATAAATAAATAAATAAATAACTTATCATTTTGATTAGTATGAATAACATTTACTGCACAATTTACTTGAAAAATTATTGTATGTGTTACATTAGGGCAACAGGCGACAATCTGAGGAAAATAAATTCATCAAATACAAAGAGCAGCCGCAGTTTCATTGATACATTAACAGTGTGCATATCCATCATACTAAGAAAAAATTTCCCCAACCACCGTCGTACAGCCCTCCCCCCCCCCAAAAAAAAAAATCACATTGCCCCACAAGTTCTGTTAAAAGTCCTCAATTGGTTTCTTTCATAAAAGTTTAAAGAAACTTATGTAATACCAATGAGCAGTTGATCTCTGTATTGCTTAAACTGGCTCTGTAATAGTCCTAATGAATGAAGTGTTTTATCAGAAATGACAGATAAAATACAGTTTTTAATAACGAATCTTTGAGAAAGGGTTCAGCACAAAATCTGCCAGCAGATCTTGCACATCCATTTTTGTGACTATATGAAAGCTGGCTCACACAGCTAATTTAAATTGTAGACATACACACTAGGCATACTTAAAAACCCTTTCTAGAGCACTTTTTTCATTACTTCTTTTTAAGAAAGTTGTTATGTCTATCGAAAGTTTTTTTTTGTTTTCGTATTTTTTGTAGTAGTAGTTCTATCACATTACTATATAATTACTATTATAAGTTTATATTATTTTAAAATGGCATGGAAGTCAGTGGCGTTCCACATTACCTTATTTGAATTATAAAAGGAGCTTACCAACTGACAGCAACAGTCAAGTAGCTCTAGTTCAGCAACTCCTAAGTAAATGTATGCATATGAGAACTGGATGTTATTTTAAAGTATTTAGAAAGGGGGGAGATAAAAGGAAAAGAAAAATATTCTTGGGAAGTGTCAGTTTTTACTACTTCTTACACTTAGCAGTTAAAAAAAAAATACATATTTACCAAAATATAGTTTTTGTATGCTTAAAAAGTTTGTTACTTTTTGAAGCAATACCTAGTTCCATTGAAAAATACTAGATCATTAATTGCATTGTATCAGTATTTTGATTATTTGTGTGGCCCATTTGTGTTGTTTAGAGTAACTAGGATCCCACTAAAAGTTTGACTCAAAGGAAGATTTTGAGTTAATACTGAATTTAGTTACTGTTCTTGCTAACTAAAAATGTTTTTAAGTACAATCATGTTCTCCAAATTAATATTCTATTGTACTATTAAAGCTTTTAATGGTTCAAACATCTGGAGCTATGCCATTCAGCAGCAGTGTGCCAACTGGAATTTCTAGTTGTATAACCTCTCCAAGCCACAGTAGAATGTTAACTAGCAACATAGAGCAGCAAAATTTTTTACCAAGTAAAAATTTCACTAATTATACATGTGTTGCACAGCCAGTCAAACCAGTGCCAGCAGTGTTTAAAAGCTCTATTGCTTTTGGAGTGAGTATAAGACGATTTTAAAATTATAATCTTAATATTTAAGAAATGAAGTATTTTAACAAACATAATTTTAGAAGTTATAACAATTATGACTTTTTTTGTTGTTATATTTTCTAAAATTATGTTTGCTTAGTTGTTAATTATATTTCACTAGTATGAATTCCATAAAATATAAAATCCTGTCAGATTATTGTAGTTTTCCAACTAAATTATCTATTGAAATACTATTCTACAGTAATATATTTATTACCAAAGTAGTAAGTAGTAGAAAAAGTAGTCCATCTCAGCAAGTAGCCAATCAGAATGAGGAAATACGTCATGTAGAGTGCGATTTACTTTTGAATTTCATTTTGCCATATAGTTTGCATTATATAAAGTGTAATTTCAACTAACTAAAACTAATCAGATATTTTTTGTAAAAGTATATACAACAATTTGATAATTCTTATAAGGTCCATAAATAAATTTAGTATCAAAGTTCTATGGTAAAAATTGATTGAGTTTGCAAATGGGGAGTGTACTAATATTTCACTCTGATATTGAAAGAAAATTATAGGGCTTCATACATAGTTGGGGGAGGGGCACATCCCCTCCAAACTTGGTTTAGAAAACAATTCATTTTAAATCTTATTTTCAAAACCTGGAGGAACTTTGCTATTCTTACTCTTGAATGTATTATGTGTCTCCCAAAATTTTTATTTATAATACTCTTAAGGTAATCTATTTGCAGATAATAATACAATCAAATAAGAGCATTATTTGGACTGAAATCAAAATTTCTAAATTTACTTTTTTAAAAAGAAAACTATAAAAAGAAAAAATATAATTGCACCTGCTGTTGTGTTGTGGCCCAAGTATTTAAGCCACAATACAAGAGTAGACATGCAGAATTGAGAATAAAATTGAAAAATGAAGAATAAAATAAATTTTCAGAACCTTTAGATGAAGAGTTTTGTGTAAGGAGAGATAGTGTGCTAGATTGTTTGCCTTGAGAGTACAGCTGACATATTGACTGTGTTGTTTAGAGCTACATATGTCTTTCCCAGAATTTCCCACCTCAGTTTGCATCCTCATCAGAAGATGGGGGGACTTCTATATATTGTCACCCCTCAGAAACTGCTAGCAACCACAGAGAGGACTTTTGGAACCACAGATTTAACGTGCATGTGCACCTCATGCACACGGTGGTCTTTAGTAGTATGTCGAAATCAAACTCACTACCTTCCGGTTTCAAGTCCAACACCTTAACCACTGGGTTACCATACTCCGAGTGGGCTAAATTGTATGGCAGGATTGTAAAGTATCAGTGGAAAATTCCACTTCTAAAATTTTGGGACAGACTTGGGAAAAAAAATTCTGGAGAGTGGGGGGAGAGTACAAATATTGTTTTCATTCTTTTCCTTTGTAAATGCATTTCAATTTATAAAATACCTCAATCTTTTATAATCTAAATTTGATTTGTCTGGGTGGTGGATATGTTGCTGTGTCCTCTCTCTGCATCCGCCAATTCTAAGGTGGAGCCAAATTCTTAAGACCAATGGAAAAAGAATTAAAAATGCTCCCTTAACAGCTTATTATGTAACAAGAAACAACTAAAAGTGGGCAATGAATGCTTTCATTAAAGGTGAGGATAAATATAAATGACTATCAAGTATATTCTGACTGACAGCATCAAACTCAAAGGTTCAAATGATATTATTTAACCAAAAATTGTACAATCCATTCATAGTAATGTAAGTCACTGGTCAAAAAAGGGAGAAACCTAATTTTCTGCAAATGGCTTTTCATGATTAACTACTGTCATTTTTCATTTTTGAATGTTATTAAAATGGATAATGTTAATTTCATGATTAAAAATAAATTAATATTGTTTTATGCTTTCATAGAATGCTGATAATGAATCTGTTTCAAGTGATTTCTACAAAAGGCAACAGTGGCTTCATGAGTTAGGTAATATTTAGTTTGTTATTTAAAATAAAGTGAACTGTGAATCATTTTTTAAAAACAGGACAGAGAACTGATATTTATTTCTAAAAAAACTACATTTTTCTGATAAACCCATTACAGAAATTATCTAGTTAAAAAGCTAGATTAAAAAGCTAGTTTTTATGTGATAGTTTTAAATTCTTGATAATTTCTCTGTGCTGAAAAAATAGTATGTAATTAAGCTTAATTGCTGTTAATGCATTCATTAATGTTTTGTAATATATTTGCAAAATACATATAATGATATATTTGTAAATATGTGCTAACCTCTTGAAGACGGGCGGTTGATTTTTCAACCAAGCCATAGAACATCTTAAAGGGTGAGCATGGTTCATATTTCGACCAAGTAATGCTTTCCCCCTCTGTTATTGTTCACCAGTTCTGGATGGGCTGGGAGAGATCTGTCAATATTCATCCATCATTCCAGTTGCACTCCAGTTTCAAAAAAAAAAAAAAAAAAAAAAAAAAAAAAAAAAAAACAACAACAACAAAAAAAAAACAGAATACACATGTAAACGGAATCCCCTTGTTTTGGAGTGACTCCACTCGACTATCTGAACACTTACGATTAAGATCATTACCAAGCATTTAAATAAATTTTAATCTATGAATAATTCAAACATATATACCAAATTGAAGCTCAATCGAATGCACTGCTTAAATGCTAGCACACTTTCAAGAATTCCCCCCTCCATATGCCATAATGTAAAAGAAATCTTTCTCGTAGCCCTATAGAAAAACTATAAGTCCTATACACATCAAAATCAATACCGGTCTTAAGATGGTGGTTTATAATATATATACCACAATTTAAGCTCAATTGAATGCCCCATTTAGGAGCTATCATGTTCACTCCCATACTGTTGTATTTTCTCTTTTTATTTCATACCTTTATCTTATCCTACTCAAAGATTTACTATTTTAAATTTTAACCAATTATCATTTTTCATATTTCACACTTAGAAAATAAATGCTTAGTTTTAGAAAGTGTTGTGACCGCAATATACCAACCAGGTTCTCGGCATACGTGCGAATAAATTATGGCTAAATAAAAAAAAAAGATTGAAACCTGAAAGAGAACTGCTGAAATAAATTCACACGAAGTGAGATAAATGAAGAGGAGCCATTTTTACTTAAACAATTACATTTATTTAATTAAATCTTTAAATCTTGTACATCAGATGATTAAACTAGATAATATCGTGAAAAATATGAAAACACTATATCTTTACTACACAACATTTTCCCTTACCCCGAGCTGACTTTTTATTTTCTTAAAAATTTACCTAACGCTTGTGCACAAAAAAATTTAATTAAAAAGAAAGAGAGAAAGATCGTTGATTGAAGAGAGGGGGGCCCCCATCGAGATCTTTCATCAGGTCGTCATCTTCAAGAACGCCAGCGCCATTTCTTTTTCTTTAGCAAGGCAGCTCGCGGGGCACAAACTTCCGTCGATCACGCCAACCACAAGAATGTGTCAACCCACGCTTCCTCCGGCTTAAGTCACCTTTTTACTTCTTTTGTTGGCTCTTTCTGCTCGTAAAGTAGTTCGGTCGAAGATACAATTATTATTAATGAAAACTTGTAGATTTATTATCGATGAACATTGAAACTTAATTTTTTACGAAGATGAAAAATGTGAAAGTTGTTCTTATCGTTGTAACTATTGTAGAAATTCTATTTTTTGATTTAAAAATTTGAAAATGCTTGGGTGCCGATCTCCATATCCTTGCGCCGTTGTTGTTTTCTTCTTTGATATATTGAATCGAAGTATTGGTATCGATGCACGTAGTTATTGGATGTTATTAAAAATTAGAAAGAAGGTTAGAGAATTCCAGAAAAGATAATTATAGTGAAAGAAAAAAAAAACTTAACTGTAATTACAATCACTTAATTTTTCTAAGGAAAATTACCAATTTCAAAACAAACATTTTTATGAAACTCTTATTGTCAGCTCTAAAAATTTATTACCAACCCTCTGAATGATGTCAGCTCTCACAAAACGTATTTTCATGAATTTAAAATTTAAAAGAAAATTGTTGTACAAATTATTTTAATTACTTGAACAATATGTATAGTTACCTTACACAAAGATGGCAACACGATCGCCCGAATAACGATCTTTTAGATGTTTGGTGCCAAAATATAGAACAAGTAAACAAATAAAAATGAGTCAGCCATGAGTCATCAATAGTAATTCAACATATACCTTAATAAATTTTAAACACTTCATTATTATTTTACTTCCTTTATGAATACTGGTATATGGTGACAAAACAAAACCACCTTAATAAACAAATTGTTTAGAAATTTTAATTTTACTTGATTTAAAATTCACTAATTAAGGTTAGGATTTTTAATTAAGTAGGCTATTAATTAATTAAACTTTACTTAAAATTGAAATCATAACAAATACCCCCCTCTCACACGAAAAAAAAAAATGTGCAACATTTTTTTTTTTCTCAAAGAAACATAACAGTAAACTGGAATTTACACACCCTAAGTAACCCGCCTAACTCCAAATTGTAAACCAAAATGTTGATTTACACCACAAAACAAAACAAAAAAAAACTAACACAGTAGCTTGAATAATCTGCTTCGCATAAAAATAGTATACAATTACCAAAAAAAATATCACAATAAAAGAAAACAAAATTAAAAAAGGAAATTGCAAAATACCTAACTAACACTACACAAAATATTAGCACTTGAAGTTGAAATGCATATCACAAGGGAAACCTTCACTACCCTCCAACATTCAGAACCATTGCAAACTTTTACATATAACACAAACATATTCAATAATAAAGGAAAAATTTGTAGACTTTGGACTCTGATCAACTTCTAACTAGTGTGTTTAGCCTACAACAGAACCCTATTAATTGCCACCTTGACAAAACATATATAAAATGATTTATAAGAAAACTCTTTTAAAAGAAAATTAACACTTTGCTATATCTAGGTGAAGAACACATTAATCAACATGGTGACAAAACAAAACCACCTTAATAAACAAATTGTTTAGAAATTTTAATTTTACTTGATTTAAAATTCACTAATTAAGGTTAGGATTTTTAATTAAGTAGGCTATTAATTAATTAAACTTTACTTAAAATTGAAATCATAACAATACATACCAACACACACACACACATACATCTCGTAAAAACAGCATACATGAATTCAGAAAACCTCAAAACGTGTAAATACACCAAAATCTCAAAGTCGAATTTTTTCATGATTACAATACTTTCCATACATGGTACATGTTCGGAAAGTAAAAAGCAGAATACACACGTAAACAGAATCCCCTTGTTCAAGAAGTTCATTTTACTTCAGGGGCAGGAAAGGCTAATCCATCAGTTATTGTTGCACAAAGAGCAGCTCCAGCTGAGAGTCACTGAACTGAGGGAAAGCATGTTTAAGATGCGCCTGTCCTTCTGAAACAACATGGCCAAAATTTCCCTGCTGGGAAGAGGTTAAAGTTAAGTGTAGCGTAATCTAAAAATTCTCAAATCTTTCCTTTATTTGTTATGTCATATATTTCAATTTTGAATATACTTATCACATGACTATATTCTAATAGCTGATTTAGCTACCATGAATAAAATTGAATACACTGTGAAACAAAAATGTATAGCATGTATTTACCCCCTTTTTTGTATGCTTCAAGGTGACATGTTCTTTATCTTATAATGTAATTGTATTTGATGTCGACTTACATTTCAGTGTGAAAAGTGTTTGTGATATTTTAAAAAGAAGAAAAAAAAGTAAAATGTTCATTAAAGTCATGTACAATTTTAATTAGGGTTGCCATCATCAGAACTCAATTTAAATTTTTGTTATGTTACTTTTTACTTTACCCCCCCCCCTTCTCTTATGTCTGTTGTTGATCCGTTCCAGAGATTCAGAGAGAAGAACAAAGAAGAATGCATGAGCAAATGCAAATGGGCCATGTACCTGATCCTGCCTGGGTACCACCTAACTGTAAAGATGAAGTTGAAAGTGTTTCTATGTCTGTTGATGGGTCAGTTCTTCCAGGTGCTGCTGATTATCACAAGAGGTAAGACACCTTTATTAACCCTTTAACGCGCAGTGATCCCGCTCTGGGAACACAAAAGTATGACATTCTGACTGTTGCCAGTCACAAAGAATAGATTTGATTTCTCGTGACACAGCTCCACGAGAATCTTTTACTTTTTAGCACGTCATTTCCCGTAAAAAAAATGGTCACGATTATTTTTAATAGTACTGATATCTGCTTGAAAAATGGAAGAATGCGAGAACAGCTGGATAGATTGCCCAATGCTGAAAAAAGGGCAGCCGTTGCTATCGCTCGACTTAACTATCAGCAAGATGGTGAACGTTTCGTCGTCCACCATCTTGCTGGTAGTTAAGTCGAGCGATGGCAACGGCTGCCCTTTTTTCAGCATTGGGAAAGGGTTGCGCCTCAAAGGGTTAAACATTATGCTTCGACTTTTTGTTTCAGTATATTTATATGGAATTGAATATTTATAGTAATTACATTTTGTAAAGTTTTGTTATGTTACAGCTACTCTAAGTGCATTATAAAAATCCTTTGCATACAACTTGAATGAAAAGCTTTATTCCAATTTGAAATATGAATACTTTCCAGTCTTTGGAACTCTTCATTTTAGCTCAGCTTACAGTAATCAATTTTTATTCAAATTATTTATATCTGTGAATATTTCTACCATTTAAACTATTTAAAATATTGATTACTTGAAAATATACTTAAAATAATTGTATAGTAAGTTGAGATCTATTATGGCACAATGACAACTGCAGTTATTTTATACAGATATTAAAACTAAATCTGTTAAATTTCACATTTTATAATATGTGAATAAATTAAAGCTTTGCTAAAATTTGCTAATTAAACCTTTGCTGGTATTTTCTAATAAAATAATTTGTTGTTTTCCCATATTCATAGAACTGGAAGTTAAGAAGAGAAAATTACAAATTTATGATTCACCTTGGATGTTTTATATTTGTGTGATGGTCATCATGTTTAGAATGTTGTTTTCCAACTTGTTATTGCTTCCAAAATTGGGATTGGATTATCTTTTAACCTCAGCAGACTGTAGCCAATGAGCCCCCTTCCATTTCTGAGGCTCCAAAAGATAAAAATGGCTAATCGGAAAAGGGGAAATATTGCAACTCACCAAAATTTGTGCAGTTATTGTAAACCTAAAACATAACACTAAAAGTCCAAAATGAGAATGATTGCTATTTCATTGAACAACATGTAAATAATCACAGGCTAACATTTATGTACTTATTTCTAGTTTTGTGTTACTCTGATGCCTCTTATGATCATAGAGGGCTTTGAGAAGTAATTACTACAAGGCCTTCAAGCAGAGTCAAATTTATTAGAAGGGACTTCAGAAGTTTCATTTATAGCTTAGGGCCTCTGTAGGGCTTAATCTGACTCTGCCCAACATATTTGCTGAATAAAGTTCTGCCAGTTGTTATTGCTAATGTATATAAAGAAGTTTTTTTTAAACAATTCTATTTAATTTATTGTTTTTCAATTATAAAACTTTTCTACTTTGCTGGAAAGTGTTAATAATAGAAGACTTTTGATTTATTTACACCAATCTTATTTTAACGCATGCTTTAAATAAACTAATTTTTTTTGTTTATTCATCCAGAACTTACATGAGGGGTCAAGGGTTTCAACTAGATCCTGTTTCTGCTGCATTAGCAGAGGAGCGCCGCATGAAAGCTCAGGAATATCAGCAAGCTATACGTTTACAAATGGAAGAAAAACAAAATAGGCTCCAGGCTGAACGAGAACGTAAGAAACTAGAAGAGGAAGCTGAAGAAAAAAGATTGCAACAAGAAAGAGCCCGTATTCAAGCAGAATATGAGGAAGAACAGTTGAGGATAAAACAAAAGGCTGTATGTTTTATTTTTCTTATTCCATGAGTATAAACATTGAAAAAAGGATAAATTTGATAGTGTTTAAAATGCATGTTTTAAATTTTCTCTGTGCACTTAGTAGATGGTTAAGTTTATTGGAGGTAGATAATTTAAAGTACTTTCCTCCTGAAATTTTCAAACGGCAAAGCTTCATGTTATGCAGATCGTATTTACTGTAATTAAATATAATTAAAGTCTAGGGTGGTACCTAATCATGCTATACGTTTTGATACAAATATAATTGAGTTTGAGTAGAGTTTTGTAATCAAATTTAAAACTGAATCTTAATGTTTATTTTACCTTTAAATTTAATATGTCGTACCTTTTGTTCAAGATAATCTTCTTTGGATACGACACAGGCTTTAAATTTCTTTGTCCAATCATCTATCGAGACGCACTCTACTTCCATTGAAATTTCCATGGCTCTTTCCTTAATGAATGTTTAAGACTTTTGAAATTGGGATGCTGTTTTTTTCCTCACCTTTGCTCCTAATACTGACCACAATTTATAGTCGAGTGTATTTAAATCTGGACTGCTATAAGGCCAATTTTCATTTTTTATAAAGTTTGGCCCATTCTCTTTCAACCATTGCTGGATATTCTTCAGGTTATGAGCAGGAAAAGAGTCCTGTTGAAAGTTTGAATCAAACAGGTTTATGTTCAGGGTCTTCACAATTGGTTCAAAGATAGTGTCTTGATGAACTTTAGCTGTGATTGTTACTTCTTTTTCACAGAAATGAATCCCTGACGCCTTCATAGCTGGCATTAGTACAGAAGCCAGATGATGCATTTCCACCTCCCTCTTTAGTTTCTTGAATATTCCTTGCATATACATGATCATTCTAGGGGTTGAAAGATTTTTGAATGTCAAAAATTTTCAGGGTTAACATAATTAGTTTGTGGCCATCACGAGTATGTCACATGTTATGCTATGCAAGGCATAGTTATTTTTTGACACGTTCATTTGTTTAGCAAGAACATTCTTCTTTCAACAAGGAAGAATAGCCTCCCTGTCACAGGCAGACACCCCTCGTTGTGGTTGCAATAACACAAAACACATATCTTTTGGTTTTTCCAGAGCTAATTATCTCTAAGTTACTTTTTAAGAATTTATTTATTATATTTTTGGATTACTATGTTTATTTTTACATTATACTGACAAAAAGAAAGCCATAGAATTATTAAATAGTAAAAATCATAATAAAGACACATAAAACATTATTTAATACGGCGGATTAATTAGTTAAAATTTTTTATTTGGGAATACCTTATTCCCCCGTACACGATATATATTTCGGTTACACACATAACCATCTTCAGTCGTTTCTGGAGCTCTCACTAATGGCGGCTTCTTTTTATATCTTCGTCGTTCTTCTTCTTGAAAGTTCGATGCATGACGTCGTCCCATGATTGGTCGATTGTATGAAGCGTATCGTTGATGCTGCCCTCTGTCGTCAATATTTCTAAGCTCTCACGAATGTAGGCATATATACTATTTTTAAAGTTGGCTATTTTTTTAATATTTTTAAAATCAATGGTAATGGGCTCTTTCAAAGCAAGACGGGCTAGGGCGGTACTTTGTTTCTGGAGGTTAATGTCTTTAAAATGTTCGTTTTTTCGTTCTTTAATTTTCCTTTTTGTAACGCCGATGTAGCAATTTTCTTTATTAGTATCGTTTGACATAAAATTAATTTTATAGATCCCTGCGGTTTCGATGGGGTTGATTGGGTCTTTTTCCGATCTAATGCGCTGAAAGATTGTTTTATTAGGTTTAATTGGAATACGGAAGTTCTTTTTACTGGCGATATTAGAAAGTTTATTGGCTATCCCTCGGCTAAAGGGGATAGCGGTAGTAAAACGTGGTTTATCTTTTTGACGGTTGTCTATAACATTTAATTTACGTTGCCTAGCTTTGAAAACTTTGTCGAAAATTTCTCGAGGGTAGTGGGCGTCTTGACATTGTTTCTTTATGAAAGCAATTTCTTTTTGAAGGAGGTCGTCGTTAGAGCACACTTTGAAAGCGCGGTCGATATAGGAACGAATAGCAGCAATTTTATAGTTGAAAGGGGTTTTAGATTTAAAATTTACTATATTAGTATTACAAGTAGGTTTTCGAAAAATGGTGGTCTCAGTGAGATTATTGTTTCTGGTTATGTTCACATCTAAGTAATTGAGGCTATTATTGATTTCTTTTTCGTAGGCAAATTTAATGTTCGGGTCTATGGCATTAAGTTGATTGATCAAATTATTTTCTTCATTATTGTGGGTGGTAAGGATAGCGAAGATATCGTCGACATAGCGAAGCCAAAGTTCGCCATAGCGAACGCCATAGGTCGCCATAGCGAAGCCAACTTTGGCTTCGCTATGTCGACGATATCTTCGCTATCCTTACCACCCACAATAATGAAGAAAATAATTTGATCAATCAACTTAATGCCATAGACCCGAACATTAAATTTGCCTACGAAAAAGAAATCAATAATAGCCTCAATTACTTAGATGTGAACATAACCAGAAACAATAATCTCATTGAGACCACCATTTTTCGAAAACCTACTTGTAATACTAATATAGTAAATTTTAAATCTAAAACCCCTTTCAACTATAAAATTGCTGCTATTCGTTCCTATATCGACCGCGCTTTCAAAGTGTGCTCTAACGACGACCTCCTTCAAAAAGAAATTGCTTTCATAAAGAAACAATGTCAAGACGCCCACTACCCTCGAGAAATTTTCGACAAAGTTTTCAAAGCTAGGCAACGTAAATTAAATGTTATAGACAACCGTCAAAAAGATAAACCACGTTTTACTACCGCTATCCCCTTTAGCCGAGGGATAGCCAATAAACTTTCTAATATCGCCAGTAAAAAGAACTTCCGTATTCCAATTAAACCTAATAAAACAATCTTTCAGCGCATTAGATCGGAAAAAGACCCAATCAACCCCATCGAAACCGCAGGGATCTATAAAATTAATTTTATGTCAAACGATACTAATAAAGAAAATTGCTACATCGGCGTTACAAAAAGGAAAATTAAAGAACGAAAAAACGAACATTTTAAAGACATTAACCTCCAGAAACAAAGTACCGCCCTAGCCCGTCTTGCTTTGAAAGAGCCCATTACCATTGATTTTAAAAATATTAAAAAAATAGCCAACTTTAAAAATAGTATATATGCCTACATTCGTGAGAGCTTAGAAATATTGACGACAGAGGGCAGCATCAACGATACGCTTCATACAATCGACCAATCATGGGACGACGTCATGCATCGAACTTTCAAGAAGAAGAACGACGAAGATATAAAAAGAAGCCGCCATTAGTGAGAGCTCCAGAAACGACTGAAGATGGTTATGTGTGTAACCGAAATATATATCGTGTACGGGGGAATAAGGTATTCCCAAATAAAAAATTTTAACTAGTAAAAATCAATTTCATATTTTTGCCTGTTTCTCAAGTACTCAGAACTGGAAGTTTTATTGAATTTATTTTGTGAAAATCTACCATTTATATTTTATTCTATTCTAAAAATACAATTTATTTGCATTTCTTGTTTGTAGGAAATGGAAGAGAAGAAACAACAGGCATTAATATCTGCTGTGCAGCAAGCCCAAGCTCAGGCAGAAATAGAAAAGAAAAATAGAAAAATTCAAAAATTAATACCTCTTCAAACAGAAAAGGATTCTCATCAAAGTCCTGTAAGAAATTGTGAAGAAAAAACTATGTCTACCTTATCTTCTCATATTGAGGAGAAATTAAAAATTGAAAGTAAGGGTTGAAGTTAATTTCGAATTCTTTTTCATGCTTTTTAATTTGATGCGAAAATGACATAATAACTTATGAAATCCCATACTTATGTGTGGAGACAGGCTTTTATTCTGGTTACTGATTGGTCGAGAAGAGTATTAGGGTCAAATCGCATGGTCAAACTGCACCAGAAACGACTTCAAGAATCTGTCGCGAGCTGCCTTAGCATTTTAATATTATATATAGATTATTACATACATTCAGTACATTCATCACCCAAACTTCTTCAAAGTCAATTTACAAGTTGACCATTCATGACTGAAGAGTTATTTCTACTTTGGAAATATATTTTATCTTTATATATATAATTAGAAATCACCTTTAATGCTCAAATAATGGTAAAAGCTCAACCTGTCTACAACTCTACAACAAGAAACTATCTATAAAAGTATTTTATTTAGGCCTCTACAGTATTTTATTTAGGGGTCCCCCCTGAATGCAGGTTTCACTGTATATATAATTTACTTAAAGTATGAACTTGTTTAAAATACACAAAAGTGAGAATATACAAATGAAAAAAAAAAACACACACACACAAAAATGAAAATACAAATGAAAAAAAAAAAAAAAAAAAAAAGAAAAAATGTAAAAGAAAAATGTAAAAACTTTGCCTAAAATACATATTTTAACTACTAATTTATGCAACTTGCTGCAGAACTGAATGTTTTAATCACTTTATTATGCAAACAAACAAAAAAATATTAAAAATTATTAACCTGATAAAATCCCTCATTCATCTTCACAGATTTTGTATTGTTTAAAAAAAGAAAAAAAAATCAAATTGTATACAGGGGAAAAAGGGATTGGAAGAATTTTTTAAATCTATGGGTTAAAAAAAAATCTTGGTTTAAACCATAGGTTAAGTTAACTTGGTTTAAACTTGGACAACTCTGCTGAAAATACTTCTTTGCAGCTTATTTTTGTCACTAATAAACTTTCTTGTTATCAGAAAACATATAAATGAATTATTTACAAATTTTGTTTCATTTTTTGCTGCATGATGACCTATGTATTTACAATGCATATTTTTTACTTGTTAAAGAAAAATACCACTTGGGCAGTTATTGACCTTTTTTTAAACATTCAGTTTCAAGGTTCGAAATTTCTATTTTTCTGTTTTTAATTCCAGATTCTGAATGTTCACAGACAAATGTTAGAAAAGAAGTTGCACCTAATAATGAAACAGCTAGTTCTTTTGAACCAGGTAATAAGAACAAACAAGATCTGGGTATCCAGACAGTTCCTGTGAGTGATTTGGAGAAAAACTCTACTTATGTAGTAGACAGAGTACTTACCCCATCAATATTCAGAGTTAGGGCAAAAACAAGTAGACATGGCAGGGAGTTTGGCACTCAGACTGATATTCACTATGGAAAGTATACTACTGAAGATGCTGAATCAACTGAAAGGTATTAATACAATACTGAAAATATATTTTAAGTGTTTGTATATTGACAGTAGCTCTTTGCATGTGTTACTAATGATTAATGATAGCTTCATTAAGTTTGAATGGAGTTTATCTATTTGGTATGTTTTATGCAACTTGTAGAACTTAGCATTATAGCAGTTAAAAATGAGTTGAAAGTATAATTTTTTAGTATGCAGGATGTGTATCTAAATATCTTGTAAATAGAGCTTGCATTTGATTTTTAAGACTGCAGTAGGACTTCTCTTGAGTAATGCTTTTATTTTGCATAGTTTGAAGAAAGAAAATAAAGGATTAAAACTAAGAATTTGATTCATATCCATGCATAAAAAATTACTGTTTCTTTCACCTAAAATTTACAGTAAAATTTTAATGTAATTGTTAGTGAAAGGAGAATTTTAGATAATCAATTTAGAGATTGATAGTTTTTAGTTTTAAATCTCAGATGGGGGAGGAAGATAATTACATCTTCAACAATTTAGTTGCTTATGCTCCAATAAGCTGTTCCCAGTTATAATTAAATCAGGGGTGCATATAGGATCTAAATATTTAGTAATACGGACAAAAATTTGGTGGCACCAAGCATTTCTTATCTTTCAAAATTGTGAAAACAAGTGTAACCGATTTTTTGGTTGTACTGTGTGACTGATCGACTCCTTATTTTCATACCTGATTTAACTAAAAATTAAATAATAGACTTTTTGTATGTATGTATGGAGAAAACTTCTTAAAATATTTTAAGGTTTAAAAAAAGGAGATGCAATTTGTGAACAGTTAAATAAACCATTTGCATCCAAGAATAAAAAAAATTTAGGAATATCCTTCCTCACAAAATGCCATTTCGTCTTACAAAGGGTAAACCTATAAGAATTTAATTCAATAATTTATACTAATTTATTACATATATAAAAAGTATTTATGGCACATTATTTTTAACATGCAGTATGTAATATTTCAACAAATGTGTCCTGCTTCAGCAAATTTTGCTTTTTAATTCTACATTTTGAATTTTTTCTGAAATAATTTTTATAAATCACATAGTTTTATCATCAATAGAAGTGCATAATATAGATTTTGACAAAACACTCTGAATTATTTTAAGATTCCACGAATCATAATGTTTGTAAAACTTATGTTATTTTCCTTTTTATTCTAGCAATACAAGCTCATTTCATAATCCTATTACAAAGCGTATAGTTCGTGTTCAGCATACCAAACCATACAAAGCACAGCGTCGAACTCAGTGCAGTGAAATGCTCTCTAATGAACGACCCAAATGGGGAGTAAACCAACCTTCCAAATCTTATGTTAGAATGACAGAAAGAGATCCTCACTTTACAAAACGTAAGAAAATGCAAGAACTCAGAAAGCAACACTGGGCTCGAGAATTAGCTGCCCAAAAAGCTACTCAGTCTTCTCGTAGGCCAATAGGGGCATCCTATCCAAGTTTGCGAGCACGTAAAGCAATTAGTAGTTCTGATTGTACTGTTGGTTACAGTAGTTCAGAATTTGAAACAAGGTATTTGAATTTCCTCTATTTTTACGAGATGTATGTATGTATTTGTGTGATTGTGAGTGAACACAATAGCTCCTAAATGGTGTTTCGGTGCATTGAGCTCAAATTTGGTTCATAAATTATATCAAACAACCATTGCATAACAGGTATTGATTTTCATGTGCATAGGACTTATAATTTTTCTTACAGGGCTGAAAAAAAAGAATTGTTTTACATTCTGGCCTATGGCCAGAAATTCTTGAAAGTGCACTTGTGTCTAAATGTTGCATTTGATTAATCTCAAGTATGGTATATATTTTATAGACCACCCTTGCATGAGCAATATTAATTTTAGTGTGCATCGGACATATGGATTTTTTACCGGCTACAAAAAAGAGTTCTTTTCCATTATCACCTATGGATTGAAATTTTGAAAGTGTGCCAGTATCTAAATGGTGCATTTGATTGAGTGCAAATTTTGTATGTATATTATAGGTCACGATCACATGACCTGCATATATTTTGGTTTGTGTAGCGCAGATAGTTTGTTCGTGTGTTTGCAAATTAAGGCCAATTGACTGTACTTGGGTCCTAGACTTATAGGGTGAATGCTCTCTGTGGGGACTTTTTAAGAGATAGTTTGTTCATGAGGTTGCAAAAAATAAATAAATAAAGAAATAAAGAAAAATAATAATAAGTTAGTTTGTTCCCAAGGATGCAAAAAATAATTCTTGTTCATCTCGGTCTATGGACACAAATCATTATAGCAGTGCTCCCCCCAACCTTTTTTTTTTTTTGCTGTGGACTGATCAATGTTTGATCATTTTATTGTGGCCCACAAAGGGGGAGACAATGATGTTAATTGTTCATAATTTAGGTTGTTTTGCTTTAATAATTTTAATTTAACTGTATTTAAACATGCCTTCAAAATAAAATACAGTTATACTAAAAAACAAACAAAAAAACAAAATGTGTAATATTTTAACTCACTAGAACACAAAATCAATTGAGTATTGTAATCAATTGAGTGCATTGTAGTGAAATGAGAACCCGGAGTTTGTTTCTCTGCAACGTCTCTGTTTCATCTGGGGATAATAGGAGACAATGACAACCAAAGGGTGTTGCTTGTGTCCAGTTTATTCCGTTATTTTGTTTTGGTTGCAGTCACTGCAGAAAACCCTTCTTCACACAGATAGGTTGTCGGAAATGGCAATAGAGATTTAAGTGACTGCAATTATAATTCATAATCTTGAAATGTTTCACATGCAATAAACTAATTTAAAATAGTTACAAGATTTCAAAAGTTGCAAAAGTATGAATTAGCACAAACCCGACAAAGTCGAATCCCAAGAGAAATACACCACAGTAAACGAAATGGAAATAATGTACTGTTCCTCTTGCGGCCCGGTACCACTGGATCCATGGACTGGGGGTTAGGGACCACCGAATTAAAGTATGCTAGTGTCTAAACTGTGCATTTGAATAAGTTCGAATTGAGTATGTATATTACAGGTTACCGTCACACAGACTGTACAGATTTTATTGTATCTAGGACTTATAGTTTTTGTACAAAAAAAAAAAAAAAATAATAATAATATAATAAAATTCTTATACATTATGGTTCAAATTCTTGAAAGTGTGCTTTATGGTGTATTCGCTTGAGCTCAAATTAGGTACACATATTATAGGTCATTGTTTTACAGACTGCATAGATTTTGTTATGCATAGGGTTTACAATTTTTTACAGGGCTACAAAACAGTATTTTTTATAAATAACAGCCCATACACTCAAGTCATTTGAAGTTCACTAGCGTCTGAACACTACACACAATTGAGTTGAATCAAATTTATTTAAACTCTTGGTAAAATCAAGTGTTCGGAAAGTCGAGTGGAGTCACTCTAGATTTTTTATGTAACTTTGTAGCTTATTGTATATGTCTATAATCAATATGTATTATAGTATATGCATGCACATATAAAGTAGTAACTATTTCTTTTACAAAAATTTAATACTGTATATTAGTAATTAAAATTTATTACTTTATACATGCTTTCTGTTTATGATGTTTCAAATTTAGGTCCTGCCATCATTTAAGAAGCAATTCTACACCAAGGTATCAACAACCCTCTGGCTTTCGCTCTGATTGTGGTTCAGCTGAAACAATTGCTTATTTTAACTATAGCCCATCGACTCATTGTAGCCGGGCTTCAAAATCTATTCTCCATCGTAGAGATTCACATAGCTCTGATAATCTTCCATCTATAATTGGTGGTTCTGAACCTTCACCAACACATAGACTTGAACGATTCCACAGTTTATCATACGGTGAAGGTAGTCTACCTCCCATGCGCCGTAAATGGCACAGCCAAGAGACATTTTATCCTGCCAGCAATTTCCATTCTTTTTCACCGCCACACGTGCCTGGTGTGTATCCTCGTGTTTTGGGGGACAGTTTTCGATATGAATTGCCTCCTCCCCATGTGCCTCAAAGACGTAAGTGGAGTGACCAAGAAAGTTTTGATTTGGAAAGTGTTGTTAGGTCAAAAGTTGCTGAAGGAAGTAGAGCCTCTTCAGCTGACAGCAGTGAAAAAAGTCAAAGTGTGTCTGTGTCATCTGCTGGAAGCTCCAGAGAGAAGTCTGCAACTAGTCAAGTAGGTTTCTTTTTAATGATTTAATATTCAAATGTTTGGTTTGCAAAATCAATTGTTATTGCAGCCTGTAAGTAATATAAGAAATTTAAAGTTTTTAATATCATGATTTAAGGCATGACCAATAAAAATTAATTAAAAATATCATTTCAGTAAAAAACCCTTTAGAAGTGACTTTATGAGGATTTTTACAGACCTGGAAAGTCAGGGAAAAGAGTTTTGGTCAGGGAAATTTGAAGACATCGAAGAAAGGTCAGGGAAATGCAATAAAAATTGAATTTTGCTGCAAAATCAAGAAAATTCTTACTGTGTGAACCTAAATGTTGAAATTGTTTTATTTTCATTTTCTTATTTAACCTTATAAATAATTTTCAAATATGTCCTTTATGAACATATATTGTCTAGTTGAAATATGCTTGATTTTATTCTATATTACTGTAAAAACAATTATTTTTGTGAGGCTTATTTTTTGGGAGCCTGTCTTAATCATGAAAATTAAAGCCTTGCGAAATACTTTTTTTTGGGGGGGGGGCTCAAATAATAATAAAAAATCAGAAATTTTTCACTTACCAAAATTTCATGATTTATTGCTCTCTTACAAACTCTTTCTTGACAACTTGACTTTCTTCCTTACAATTATTTCTTGAATATAAAACAATGATACAACTAACAGAATGCAGTTCATTCATTTACAATATTTATACCAGCTTCTTTGGAGCTATTCAAAATGGGCAGGGGGATGAACTTTTCAGACAAAAAGGAAGGTTTTTAAAATGCCTTATGCAAAATAGGTTCTACATATATATAAGTTGGATGAAAATGTGACATTAATTAAACATTAATGCACTATAATGCCTTTTTTGCATTACTACTTGCACTTTCAGCCACGTACATGGCCAACATCAGGTGTTGGTCACCGACTTCACCATTGATTTAGGTAATATAAGGAAAGTAGGCAACTACAAAAATAAAATCTATGGTCTAAAAAAGAGAAGTAATAGAGATAGTGAGTGACGCTATGGTAGTAGACGACTCTACTCACACACACATCGATGAAAGTTGGTGTATGTGGCTAAAGAGTAATAAAAGAATGAGAGGCAACAAACAGGAAGACACCTGATGACAGCCATGTACATGGCTGAAAGTGCTTGTAGTAATGCTAAAAAGGTATTATAGTGTATTAATGTTTATAGGTTCTATATTTAGGTACTTTTGGGATTTTTCAACTTCTGATTCTATTCATATAAAGTGTGAAATTTCCAGCTTACAAAATCACCGATATCTTCATTTTTGCAATTTTAAACTATTTTAAGCTCTAGAACACTAGGTTGCCCCGAAAATTCGTAACAATAGTGAAATTTGAATGTTATTTAACTCTTAAGAGTGTGAAAATGGAAATGTGACTCTGAAAATGAAACAGTAGCTGAGTACATCAGTAAAATAATCTAATGATTGAAAAAATATTTATAAAAAATATTTTTTATCTTCTAAATTTTATTATTTTTTATATAATTTTAATTTAGGATTAAAAATGGAGCTTCTAAGATGAACATTTTATGCATAGACCTTCATTTTCGTGTTTTGTAAAATAATACCTGCCATAATTTGAAAGGAATTGGTGTTGTATTAGTGCAGGCCAAACATTTCAAGCCTAGGCGGTATAGTGGTCTAAGAACCATTTGATCATGCCTTGGTCTTGAGTATTAACTTGTCCGTCTCTTCATAGAGGGTAACTCTGGCTGCCCATTGGGTGCCCCCATAATAAAATAACCTGTGATTTGGGCCTTAGTAGTGGCAAAAGTTTTGTGGCCAGTGTTCGCCCATTGGGACAAGGAGGAGGGGGAAAGAAACATTTCAAGGCCAGTTTGTCCCTCCCAGGCATAAATCATATAGTTACTGTAGCTCAGCTGGTGCCATAATCAAAATAAATAGTTAATTGTTATCACAGCTGTATCCAATGTAAGAAATTAATTAAAAATGTTTTTTCAATATTTTTCTGTAAATTCCCCAGACTGGGAAAAGAAAGTGGAGGGGATCTCATGTCCCCCCTCCACTTCATGTTTTTCTAGCCTTTAAAACTCTGTATTAGTGTCATTATACTAAGTGATAGTATGAAGTTTAATTTTTACATATCTGCAAAATGCCATGTTTAGCATATAACTTAAATAGCAACTTTTTATTAATTTATTTTTTAACTTAAAATTGTTAAGTTATAGGTAATCTGAAATTTTAGTGTGTGAAATCTCCTAACTTTATTTTATTGAACCATAAAAATGAGATAAAAGAAAATATTTGGATAGGAAAGTAATCTTCTGTCATCAGCTATAAAACTTTTCAATTTTCTTAATCTCTCATTATGAAAAAAATAAAATAAAATAAAATTTAAAACTACTATATCAATTTTTTTGTGATACTTACTTAAATATAACATTTAATATAAAAGTCCTTGATAATAATAATAGTAAAATATAAAGTCCTTGATCTCTGGCTTTAAAAAATAAGCCCAAACTCATCTCTAGCTTTGTGCCCTCCATGGGAGTCTTTCTAAGGGGTCCTAACTCGGATCTACACTAAGTTTTGGAGGAAACCACCGAAAACTACAAACAGTTAGGTCGGCAGACGCAACCTGGTTTTGAACCAGGCGCCTTCTGTCTCCCAGTTCAGAGTGCTATGCGCTCGGCCACTTGTGGAGCTCCTGAGTATGAGCTTTCTGTTGTGGTACACTTTTAAAATATTTCTACTGGAAAACAAACTATAGATTTTATCAAAATCGAATAGGTTTATGTTGTTTATATGGTACATACATGATGCATTTAGTTATCAGTATAGGATTGATACATTATTTGCTTTTTAGCGTTTTTTTCCTCCACAACCTTCTCATGCACCATTCCAAACCTATTATATTCTTTTGAGGTATAATACAATGTTTGAACAGTTTTTAACCCTCTAATGCAAAATACGAGAAATTGACAAGCAAAAAAATTATTTTTTCATTCAGTGGTGTTCTTTTACCTCAAATAACGTAAATAAAATAAAAAATTGTGAAATAAAGTAAACATAGTAAAAAGTTTATATGCTTTTTCAATGGTAGCACCATGATTTTAAAACTCGTCTAAACATCAAAAATGCAATTTTTTAACAAATTATTTTGTATTTAGTGAAAAGGTATATATTTCGTTACATATAAATGGCAATTATTAATTTTTTCTTCATATTAGATATAATTAAAATATAGAAAATTTTATCACTGGAAATATATGTTTTCTTTGTTGACTTCATCCATGTTGCTTCTAAAATATTTTTTATTCATTAATACTAGCCTCTGTGGACCCAAACTGCTACTATTATTAATTAAATGTACAATTAATGGTTTTCTGATTTCAAAATTACATTTTGAAACATTTCCCCCGTAAAATAGCATTTAATGGATGGTAGCATATATGCTACCTTGGGCATTAGAGGGTTAAAGCAATCAAATTACGCCATTGACTCAAAAAATTTAAATTGTATCGTTACAAGTTACTAGCATTAAGAAGTATCCGAAAAAAATAAGCAGTTGAAAGATTAGATACAATTCTACGCCCCAGTGTACAATCGGTTCTCTTCGCCTGCATGCTGGGCAAGACCTCGGTGGCGGCGGTGCAGACCTCTATTTGATTCCTAAGCTCGGAATAGGTGTCTTTCACTGGAAAATAATGACAGCCTTTTAATGAATAGCATTTGATTTATTAGCTTTTTTTTTTAATGGGTGATAAGATTATCAACATGGATACTGTAAAACTTGATTACTATTACTTTACTATTATATCCCTTCTTTTAGAATAATCCTCTAGTGTGTCCAGAAGTTGTAACTGGGAGACCCACTCCACGCCAAGATAGAATACTACAAAATTTGTCTTCATTAAGACAGGTAATTTTTTGTATATATCAGTGTTCTAAAACCTTTTTATGTTCTTACCCTTTTAAAGAAATTTTTTGCTTATTGTGCTTTTTGTTTATTCTACAGTTATTGTTCTAATAATTTTTTATAACTAGATCCAGAAATAATTTTTTGATAACTAGAATCATGCATGCTGATATGATTCAAACAAAAGTCATAGATTGTTCTATGGAATCATAAATACACAAGTGTATGATGTGCCTGTATTGGAAGCCTCCCTTGAGGCGGAATTTTAAAGCAGCCGTCCAATAACAAACAATAAACATACTCCCTTCATTTTCCATCTCAGGGTGCTTTGCAGTCTTCTTAGGTGGTCCGATTGTTTCTCTTTACTGTTTCCGTGTTCCCAGCCCAAGTGAAGACATTCTTGGCAGAGACAAATTAATGCACTTTTTTTGTGTAGGGGCGAGAGTTGTAATTTATGCGCATTTTATGGAATTAAATTAGGATCTATTTCATTTTTTATTTAATTTCATTATTTTCACTGATGGTGGGGTTTCCTCCCCCTCCACCCTAGTGGCGGCCCGTGGTCAAAACTGTTAGTGCAGCCGGAAGCATATGAGGCCCCCCCCCCCTCCGGACAGGAATGGAAAATCTTTGTTACTGAATTCGAAAGCTGGCGGATTAAGCCCTCACTGAGGAAAAAAAAATAAAGGAAATTACATAAAAAATCTAAGAGATCCTGTTTTACTTCCATAAAATGGACATAAATTTCAATCTGCCGCTCTTATCCTCAAAATTGCATTTAATCCGTGCCTGATTCGAAGTTTCCTTAGAATTTTGTATTGTAACGATAACTTGAGAAGAAAAAAAAAAAAAAAGTAAACTTACTTATTTTTTATAAGTCAAATCAATCCTCCTTTCTTTTAAACTTGCGAATCGGTCAGTGATGCCCTCATAAAAAGGCGTTGTCTTAATTCAGATATCAATAATTTTAGAAGCTCTTTAAAATTTCCAATGTTTAAAGAATTTTCTCGCTCGCCATGTCCTCTAAATGCCAGTTCTTGCTTACTTAAAAACAATACTGCTTTGCTGTGTAGTTGTCCATTCATAAGCGTTTATTCAGGCTTACCTTCTTGTTAAATTCAGCAATATAAAGTCGAGAGTTTTCCGAACATATATTCTCCTTACCCCTCCCTCACTTCTCGAGCCAATCAGTGAGTTGAATTCACAGGTGCTGCGGACGTTTGGAAATCTGTCATGAGCTGAGTCTTAGCTGCATACCTCCATTATAGCCTATGCCGGAGGGACTGCTTATGTAATCATTGTCATGACAACGGTGCTGCCAATTTTCTTATCAGCGCTCTCGGCTGAACCAAAGATTTTCCCAATTGAATTGCGGGAAGATTAAAGTGCTTTTTTTCTGAATGAGCGATCCGGCCACAATACGATTTTTTTGTTTAGTTTTCTTTTTTGAGATTTTTTTAATTTACCGTAGGAATTCCATAATTCTAATCAGAATTTAGGAAAATTAGAAGAATAAATTATTTTAAAGTATGTGCTGATAATTTGCAGTGCTGATAATAAAGTGCAGCCCGGCTGTACTTGCTGTATCCCACGAGCCGCCACTGCTCCACCCATTATTGTAACTCGAGGTATTACTGTACTGAACAAAACCATTTTCCTTTTAAATTGAAGTATGTTTTAACATTTTTCTTAAATGAGGAAAAAATAGTTACTCATCTAAACATTTAATCCCATTAAAAAAATATTCATAAATTTGAGGGGAGGGTGCTGGGGTTCCCCCTTGCCTACGGCCTTATTACCAAGTGTGACAACTTTTGGCAAAATATTGTCAAATTCAGCACTAAAAATAAATCTCAAAATCAAATACTGGTTGGCAATATTTCCTATATTTGGCAAGAAATTTCAAACCCTAATGTTATCTAAAGAAAATTATAAAGATTCATGACTACATTCTGATTATGTTTAATGCACAGAACATTAATTTTAGACTAAAGTAGACCTTAGAAGACCAAATACCGTACAGAATTTGTAACTTGACAGTTTTGTTAGCCAGTTTTTACATTTCTTTACGAAGAAGATCAGGGCTCATTAAAAAGGGCACTGTCTGTTGAGAAAAAATAACAAGGCATATCAGCAATAATAGAAAGGCGAAGCCCCTTTGAAAAATGCAAACACTGGTGTATGGTATATTGTTTCATTATTTGACAGTAGTTTTACAATTTCTTTTCCACCTTCCTTGAACTCAGCTACAAGCTACAGAGTGACTTGTTGCTATTGTCATTCCTCAGCATAAGTGTAGTGTTGGAAGTACTGGGGCCATATGCCTCGTTTCCCAAAATCTTTTGATTTGATAATTTTAGAAAAACTTCCCTTTTCTATTCTTGATTTCTATATATACCCCTCCAAATATTTGATCAATCTACACTTTTGTGCTATGATGATAGCCTTTGACTTCTCTTCAGATAGAGGAAGTTAAGCAACAAAGAGTAGAATATGCCTGATTTGCTCAAATAAAGAAAAAAATCTGATGCGGACAACACATGACTTCCTTGCACATCTGTTAAATCAAAAATATTTTCGGAGCACTTCATCTAAACATATTTAGTTTAAAAGTGATAAAATACTGCAATAATACTAAGGGTTAGCGATTTCTAGCTAAATATTTCTGATATCACCAAGCTGGGTTCAACTTGAAAGATTTGTTTTTGACATTTAATTTGGCGATATTTCACCTAAAGCTGACAAGCTTGAGATAGTTTGCGAGATTTTGGGAATAGCCAAAGTAGTAATGGACCACAGACTTTCAATGAATTGAATGTATTCAAACACCTTAATGCATTTAAAGTCACTTGGGTGACCCTGTCAATAAATTACACAGTCGATTGCAATCAAAAAAGAAATGCATAGTTAGATGTTACAAAAGTTTTAAATACAAAATTTCAACATTGTACAATGAAAAGTTTTAGAGTTATGCGAAATACAAAATTATTTTTGATGCCAAATTTGGCGATATTTTGGCAAAACTCACCAAGGTCGATGACAAATGGCAAGATTTTGGGCATGGACCAAACAATGGCTAGCTACAGATATAATAGTTTGAAGATATCTGCAGACATTAATATATTGAAATTCTTTTGTGTGGTCCTGTAAATTAACTCTCCAGTAGATTGGAACCAAAAATCGAGATGCACAACTAGGTGTTACAACAATCTTATATATGAAATTTGAACAATCTATGAATAATTTTTGAGACATGAGAGTTAAATGCATACACACACTAAGTATACACCATATACACCACGAGTTGCCAAGCTTGGCAACTTTTGGCGTAATTTTTGAGGGAGGTGTGTGACCGTGGTCGAACCATTACCTAACTATATGGTAGGACGGTATTGTGCTTGAAATGGATGAATGTCACTAAAATCTTGGTGACTTTTGGGGTAATTTTTGAGGGAGGCACGTGACCGTGGTCAGACCATTACCTAACTATATGGTAGGACGGTATTGTGCTTGAAACAGATGAATGTCCCTAAAACTGCCATTGACTGTAGTGTGTTGAAGATCTTTTGAGTGTTCCTGTAGCAGAACTGTGAATGATAAAGACACTATTTTCAATGAAGAAATTCATTTTGTAACTCTTAAAAACATACATCACTTCTGAGTTGTTTAAAATAGTCTAATAACTCTAAAATAAGCTTTAATGTATTTCTGCCCATAGAGCATAATGTATTTAAACTCTTTTGGGCAGCCCTGTAGATAAACTGTCCAGTCGATTGGTACCAAAAAGGGAGATGCACAACTAAATGCTACAACAATCCTAAATATAAAGTTTCGACATTCTACAACTAATAGTTTTTGAGATATGCGAGTTACATACATACATATGTACGGACGGCATGGAAAAACTGGTCAAAATAGACTCGCGGTCGGTCAAAATGGGTTGTACATGCATTGCAAAAATTCTTAAATTTAGAGGTAGTCAAAATTGTTTTTTTTTTTCATCGAAATCTGGTTCCCAAAATTTTTCAGGATCACATTACTTCCTTATACTCCATACAAGGAATTAAAAATAAATAAAAATAAAATAAAATGAATAAAATATATTCTGAAATGGGGCTACTATTGCTTGTTGCATTTATCCCAACAGTGGATTAATTTAGATTCACAATATTAATTTTGCATAAATAAAAAGAATTTAATATTGAATATTGCCTTGTTAACTACTTAATATGTGTTTGACTGTTATTTCCTAATTTAATAAATATTTAATTAATTTATCTCTGGATTGTTAGCAAGTGTTAATTATTTAAGCTTTTAACCTTCCTTTAATGCACATTTTTTTTGGTAAAAATTGCTAAATACAGTTAAAATTAAAAGCAAAAATGAATGTCCATTTAATTTGATGGCTCTTTGAGAATTAATTAGTTCTTGCTTATCCTTTTTAAAGACACTTAAACATGCAGTGTTTGCTATCATTGGAATATGGAATGCATTTAAATAAATTTTAGCTCTTACTTTTTACTCATGGGCTGGATTTTGCTTTTCCTCTCCTTTATTTTACCACTAAATTTTTAAAAGTGTTACCTTAAATTTCCCCCTCCCCCTTATTTACCATTTCTTGTGCACCTTCAAATCACACTGGACATATTCTTTGGTTTATTTTCATCACAGGCTAGAAAATGACTCACAGCAGTTGATGAATACTGTGCATTTCCTATAATTTAGAAAACACTTTTATGTGTTAGGATTCTCATCTAGTTAAAATCTACTGTTTAAATTTTCATTTCCATTATTGATGATCCTTTACAGTTACATGTTACAATTTTGTTATAAAATACCTGATTTAGCTTCAAGGAAATTGACACTATTTTTCAAACTATGAGTTCATAAAATAGGTTAATTTACCGAATGAATTAATTTTACTAGGGGATTCAAAATAAAATATTTTTCAAAAATGAACTATTCTGTTGATAATTAATTAATAATGTAAACATATTTTAAGAATTATGAGTTTTAATATTTTACTGACTTCATCTGTGAATTTAGAATAGAATTTACTTTGATTCTATGTATGTTTTCTACTATGGCTTTTTTTAATAACTAAGGGCCAAGGCCCGTAGACTTGCTACGCTCACTTTTCATGTAAGGCATTCAGCCCCTAATAAGGCTTATTTGTAAGTAAGGCATAATTTCAACAAACAAAACCCAGAGGTTGGATCAGATTAAATTTTACCGAGCTACACATTGCTTGGTTCTTGCATGTTGCTTGGAACATAAAAATTTAAACTTTTAACTATTTTTAATTATGTGAAACCCATGGAACACCTTGCGTATTAGCCAATTATTGGTGAATTTTCATAATTTAGCGATTTGCGTTAATGTATAGTTAATAATTAGCTGTAAGAAAACAATGTATGTTTTCTTGACTACGATGATAAAAACTACAGAACAGCTAGGATAGCATGCCACTAATGGCGACTTTTCATTATTTGGCAATTTACACATGCTCACAACTTATAATTACTGCTCATTTAAGGATCCCGGAAAACCGTTATCCATATATTACATAATCCTTTGCAGATTGGCATATTTAGCACCACGAATTATATCATCTCGCCGTGCTGGCAAATATCCAAAGTGTACTGTAACTGCTACAATGGCACAGTTAACACCACCAAATATTTCTACTGGTAACAAATACTCCAACTGGACCGAACTGGCTTTAAAATAATCTGCATTTTAATTATTTTTCATTTTCAAGATATTGGGTTCTAACATTTTTGAATTCGCGGTTTAGATTCACCCTGCTTGGAAAGATATCATTTTGTCAGATCGTACCTAATGCCAAGATGGCGCTTTTAAAATCAGTTACAATTAGTTATTCTGTTTTGGAAAAACGAATAATCGCTAATTCTGAACTCCTGTTGTCTAAGCAAACTTACTATTTGAAAATGTTTGTTTGAGTTATTTATTTCATATACTTTTTAATTTCGCGTAAAAAGGGTGTAATTCTATTTAATATTTGTCAATTTCATGAGATTCTACATACTTGGAATTGCTTTGTTGCAAAGGAATGAATGATTTTATGCCAAATCTGGCAACCATTATGTTTTATTTTTTCAGTTTTTTATTAATATCTTCTAAAATAATTCGATTTTCGAAATTTAAGTCAGCTTATCAGGTTCCTCGGAATTTTCCAAATTCGTGGACATGTTTCTCGAAATTCAAATCCCCACGGTTTAGGAGAATATAGCTGAACAAGCTATTGACAGCGGCGGCAGAATAGAGAGAAACAAACACTCTTAGGCATCTAAATTCATTCTATTCATTCTAGGCATCGCTATTCATTTATAAGATAAGCTAAAATATTCACATACTGACTAAATTTAAAGCTTCTAGTACTTAAATTTGAATTTTTAATTTAAAAGCTGTAATACAAGTTGCTTGAAAAAGAAATGCATTTAGGAATTTCATATGCTTTTTAAAAAAATTTAAATACCGTAATTTATGGAAGAAACCCCGCGGCGTTTATGAGTTTAAAAGTTAAAAAATATTAGGTTGTAACGAAAGTTTCCCGCCTCCGCAAACATCGTCAGCACACAGTTCGCGTTGGCGTATTTGCTCATATTTTGTCAAACGATTTTCGGCACTTGAAAGAAACAGACTTACTTTATAACACTGTGTTATGAAATCTGTAAAAAAATATCGTTATCATCCAGTGCAAGGTGTCTCAAATGGAATCATCACTCTTGCGGATTAGAACCATCATTTACTTCCAGTTCTGTTGCAAAGGTCAGCTACAGAATATCAACGAATTATGTGTACAGCTTTAAGTACTATTGTTGTATCATGTGACACTGTGCAGGTTTGGTACTGTAAGTTCATAAACAAGGACTATGACATTCAAGAAGCAGAGAGCTCTGGCTGGTCTATTGATGTTGATGAGGCCAGCCTGCAGCCTGCGAGAACTTGTGGAAGAAGATCCATAGATATAGGAATAGTGAACTAGATTGTGCACAAGGGGAGGAAACTTGTTGCCAGTGCACTTCCGGAGCAGACGACACGATAGTGGCAGAAAGACGAAAACGTCGCTGCTTACGACTGCTATGCAACAGCATTAATTTCCATTTAAATACAGAATTGATGATTCGTTCAGAACCAAATTCAAAGAAAAAACATTTTGTTATGATATTTTGCTAGCTATTTTTAGTTTATTTTTGCTGTTAGATGGTCTAAAAATGTAACACATTAAAATAATCGATTAAATGTTTATTTTTTCACACAAGGAAAACAAAAACTTTTTCTGAACAAAGATGTGAACTGAAATTAAGTATCAATTGTGTATTGGAAGTACTAGGGTAAAAGACCGAGGTGTCATAGATCTCGTAAGAGAAAACTATGTTCATATCAAGGGCGGGGGGATTGTGCTTCTTGTTACATTTTAAGAAAATCATAATATTGTGGCATAGTTTGGTGATTGAGTTTGGATCTTTCTTTCCCTCGTAAATGTATTTCTAACGTTCTTGAGATTCAAATATGCCTTCTTCTACTTTTTTTTTTTTTTTAAGCAAAAAGGCTATACTTAGGAAATTTTATCTCTTTTGAAGTGGGAGTCCAAACGTGTTTTTTACACGTCCTTTATATCTTAAAAGAAACCGATTTCCAAAAAGTTATAATGTTACAGAATCTAAAACAGTTACAGGTTCTAAAAATATTACAATGTAATAAACTTGGAACCCTAAATGCAAACATCTGCTTTCTAAAAATTGCCTTTCTAGAACAGTGCATTTTCGCTTATGTACATCCACAACTTTGTACAGGTAAAAACATGTTTAGCTAATATTAATATTTAGGATATTTTAAATACCCCCCGCCCCATTTTTTTTTTTTTCTGGGGTGCATGTTTTTCACACATTTCTCATAACTAACATAGTAAATATAGATTATTTTAACAGTTAATATATTTTCAATAGATTATTATTCTTTGTTTAAAATATACCAAGGCTCATTGTTTTGAATAAAAACATTCTCCATTCTTTAATTTTACCATACTCTCGGCTAAATTTGAAGAAATATTTTTTCAAAAAGCTTGATGGCAGAAGGTATGTGAAAATGCATGCATTTAATACATATTTATTTCATGCGTCTCCCTGTTTCCTACAGAGAAACACACACGTTTATTTCTCAGAATCCCAAATACACAAAAGTTCATTATTTTTACATCCTTTTCTGACAAACATAGTTTAAAATTGTAACAGTAGGTAAATGATGATCTCATACCAGAAATAATCCTCCCATGATAACTTTGCTTGGCATAGCTTAACTGTTTTATGGCTTTTTAAAAATACATTTTATAGTGTACTATTGCTTGTTCAGACAGGGATGTGTAAACTTAAACGTACATCCAATTAAAGCACTGATTTAATAGAATTTCAGTTAATATTAAAAATTGCATCACCAGCCAGTTTTTTTTTTTAATTAAACTGTGGATTTGATACAACACTACAGAGCTGATATGCTTATTAAAAAAAAAAAAAGTTAAAATACTTACCATAAAACACTAACTTAATAAAGCTTACTTATATTTATATAGAAACATGAATTAAGCAATGTCTACTTTAATTCAAGAAGGATGTGCAATATCTCCTTCAATTACTTTACAAAGTGAACGAAAAACATAGGTAAATAGGAAATTTAAAAATACTACTGTTATTGAACATCAATTGGTATTTGATTTTCAATACCACCAATTTCAAGCATTTATTACCTGTGAAAAGATATTCCAGATCCTTTCCTAAACCTGTTGGTGCAATTATACGCACAGCACGACTTGGGCATGATAATGCTTAAAGTTAATTAAAAATAAATAAATAAATAAGATGCTGGACTAGTGGCGAAAATAACCATAAACCATGATGAAGACACTGATTTCTGCCACTATCATGGGCGATGCCACCTAAGATATTTGGCAACAAGAAAAACCTCTTACTAGTATACGGATGCGTGATCTAGTTATTCCTATATCTATGATTTTGACCGACCGCGAATCTATTTTGACCAGTTTTTCCATGCCGTCTGTACGTGCGTACGCACGTAACTCGCATATCTCAAAAACTAAGTAGAGCTCATTTCAACTCGCAGAATGTTGAAACTTTATATTTAGGATTGTTGTAACATCCAGTATTCAAATATTTTTGTCACAATCTTGCTTCTCTAAACTTTTGGTTAATCATGGTAAGCAAATATTTTTCATGAAAATAACATAAAATTTATTTTATTTCTTATTTTTTAAATGATTTTGAATAAATGCAAATAAAAATAACATTTCAGAGTGATAGTTATGTTTATAATTAGAAATCTAAAATAAAAAAGAATATTTTACAAAATTTACTTTTAATGCTTCATAACTGCAGCGATGCGTAATAAATATCAAAACGATGTCCTCTACTTAAATCCACGTTAAGAGGAATACTTGAATGTATATGTTTTATACTGCAACACAAAACAGCATTTTGTATTAATGATATCTTACGCCTTATGTAAACAGCTATGTTACGCCTTATGTAAACAGCTATGTAAATATGCGATGCAGCTATGCGATGCCACCGAAGATATTTGGCAACAAGAAAAACCTCTTACTAGTATACGGATGCGTGATCTAGTTATTCCTATATCTATGAGAAGATCAGTAATTGACCACTCAACAGTTATCTAAGGATTTAGAAGTTTGTTTTTCAAGCAGATTTGGCGGAAAAATTTCATTACAACCTTATAGTAAGTGCGGCGTTTCTACCGGGTGCGTCGTTTACAATATTTTTAATTTTTTTAGCCGATCTTCAACGAAAAATCGTCAAATTCGTTTAGTGATAATTTTCTCAAAAGATGGCGCCACCACCGACACTTACTCTTTAGCGTGCACAGATCACAGCTTAGCGAATCAGAATGTGAACCTACCCCCATAGAAAAGAGGTTTGATCTTTGATCCAGTTTTGGAGAAAGTCAGAGCGCCCTGAAATGGGTCCCATGTCCCGTGCTCTGAAGTGGATGGCTTCATACATCCAACCGATGTCTCCTCAATTAAGTAAAAAGAAAAAAAAAAAAAATAGAAGTAAATCTTTTACATCTACATTTTAGAACTATAATTAAATTTTAATGAAGTTTTGAATATATATTTTGAAGGGTTAAACTTCTGTAAAATACCGCAAAAGTGCACTACCCTCTATTAAATGCACCCGTTTTTCACATGAACCTCTATTGTTCTTAAAATACTGAATTTCAGCCAAAATTAGTCTATGTTGCGCACGATGCGAGTTTAACCCCCCCCCCCCCCCCAAAAAAAAAAGTTAATCTGAAAGTTTTTTTTTTTTTCGCCGTGCGGCTTTGCGCCCTGTGCACTCTATCGAATAAACACTGCCAATTAATTGGTATGCTCAAGAAATGCTGAGTGCTTTTAAAATAAATCCCAATGTTATAAATATAAAAAATAATAAATAAATACCATCAAGAATTGTTACACAACATTCAGTATAAAACAACAATTTGCTGAAGCAAGCTCATTACGTAATCAACAGCTGGCCATCTGCGGGGGGGGGTGAATGTTTACTTTTAACTGGAGCCTCTTCTCACACATCGATTGCTGTTTTCATTTTAATGGCGCCTGGTAGTCTGTCCGAACTTTGTGCGGATGCAAGAAGGTTTTTAGAAGTTATTTTTTTATTTCTATAAATTCGCCTTTGTGAATATAAACATTGATATCTGATTATTTGAAAATAAAAATCGTAAGCTTCATAAAATAGTGGCAAATACTTTAAAACATTATATGGGAAGGGGGAGAAAAAAGGAGATTTTTTTACCGTTTATCCAATTTCTCCGGAAATATATCCGATCAACTTAATAGCTTTTTTAAATTAGGTCTAATAAGTAATGCAACATATTTTTTATTTATTTATTTTTTGTTAATTAAGAAATTATTTTAGAAAACATTGAATTTTATCTGGCATTGACTTCTTCTGACCACGATCACCCCCCCCCCTCCCCCAACGATCGCGGCTGCGGCGTTTCTGACGATTTTCTAGCTAACTAAGCTCATTTTCGTGGGTGCGGCATTTCTTCCATAAATTACGGTACATAGTTTGAGTTCTGATTCTTGGTTAAATTTGAATTCTACCCTAATCAATTTTACTTGTTTGATTAATGACTTTATTCTTCTGTCTAGGGACTATTGAAGAAGCAAAAAGAATTGGAAAGTTTGATTCGTCGGCCTCCTCCGTATTTTTCTTGACAATCATGATATACAGCATTTGAAAAACTAAAATGTATATTTTGCAGTAAATTTTATGGTGTTTTAAAACCATTTGTATTAAAAATGAAAATGTGTGCCTCATTGCTTATTTTTTAATAATGTGCCAGTTAAAATCATGTTTGCTACATCTATGTGTCATCATTATAATCATCAGTATGTAGCCACATCAGACTGTTTCTGATTTGTTGTTTTAATGTTATTAGATTTTTAAAAAAACTTTAACAATACATAAAGTCACAATTTATTTAATGTAGAGATCTCTTGTGTTAAACATAAAATTTTATTTCCTTTTATTCCCCCCCAATTTTGTTTTACTTTATTTATTATTATTATTATTATTGTGTGTGCATGTGTTTAAACAGTCTAGTCTCAGTTTTGATTTTAAAAACGTTTTCATAAATATTATAAAGCATTTTATACATTTGTTGTTATTGTATATAATTTGTATATAAACTGTGAATTTGTGAGTTTAAACATGCTTTTTCTGTGATGTCAGTTGTACTTTCAATGTTTAATTCTTTACATTTGTTAGTTTTGAAGTATTATATTTTTTTAAATGATTTTTTTATTACCTTAAAAGAAATCAAGAATTTAATACTGGTGAACTGTTTCTTTTATTTAAAAAAAAAAAAAAAAAAAAAAGCATACTGAAAGAAGCAGTTAGCATATGAAATTGAATTTTTCTAGTCATTTCAGTTGTTTTGTAAAACCAGATATAAGTAGATTGCACTTATATATTATTCCAGTTGCTTATATCACCTTGATATTGCAAATGATGATTTACTTTTGTTGAAATTTCACAACCATCATTCACTTTTAATTTAGAGGAAAAAAAAAAAAAGAAAAATACATGCTACAACTTTAAATCTATTTATTTATTCTTTTTACTAGTCATTTAAAAAAGGGAAATTTTTTATATTCTTAAAACTTTTCATGGTTCAAGCTAAAACAGTGCAGTATATGTATTTTTGTGTGAATAAAAGTACATATATTGAAAAACTAATAAATTGACTGTTGTGTAGTATATTTAACAAAGTACCATTTTATACTTTTTGATAGAAAGCATTTTTACAAAAATATACATGTTTTAATTTTTCGTCAGTTCTGATGTTTACACAGTTTAAAAAGGCCTTTTAAACTTGATGCTTTTCCTTGTGATGAAATACTTTATGATAAATTAAAACATAATAATCGAATTCTAATAAAGATTTTAATATCAAATTTGAAAACTACTTTGCATTTTCAAAATGTCTGTACACAATGTATAAGTCGACAAGTTCTCAAGCTTTTACGAACTTAAAATTCTTAATATTTATAAAATAATCTTAATATTTGAAAAATGAAAGAAATGTTATGAGTAATATGCTCAAAAAATAATTTTCTTACCTATATTTTGATCTCAAGTGTAGAGTAATCATGTAAGAAAGGGGGGAAAAAACTATTTTAGTTTACAGTTGTCTATTATTACTTTTACACAATATTTATTAAAATTCTGAATAAGACTAGCATTTTTGTTTGAATATGTTTGTAACTTGATCTTTTAAATTATCACTGATTTTTAAAAATGTTATTTTACATGTTATGTATTCTGTTGGTTTGTCAAAATTAATTGGTTTTAGGTTTTTCTTCTTCTTGATTAGAATTATTATTTTTTAATTTTGAAATGTCATCTTTTTGGTATTAATTATTGGGGGGGGGGAGACTTATAGGTTACTATTGTTAGCCAGTTGCACATCAACTTCAATGACTGTCTTAAAAGAACTCTTGATTTATCATATTCTATTTTGTTTTCATATAACACCATACAAAATTATCTGATAATCAATAAGTGTGATCATAGTAGGATAAATGTTTGTTTTCAATTGTTGTCATAAACCTCTTTTTTTTTTTTGCTTAATATGTGTTCTTTGCGAAAAATTAGGCTGTAAATCTGTTTTGGATTTTCTCTTTCCTCCCAAACTTGCGCATCTTTCAGAGTATGAAGGAGTTCTGGTTGACATATATTAAACTTTTCCATACTAAACTATTGCATGATTGAAATTAAATCTTTATTAGTATTACAAATAATTTTTAAAAGTCACATTTAGAAATGCCTTTATAATATTCTATTATCAGAATAAACTGTTTGCGCTCTGCCATTTTTATGGTTATGACAGTATAACATCACACTTAGTTTTATCTTAATCTATTATAATCAAAAGTGAAAATATGTTTGAGAAAAAGGAATACTTTTTAAGGCTCTTAAAGTAAAAATCAACACCTGTGAATTAATTGTAGGTTGGAAACCTTAAGCCCACATGTGTTTAAGCATATTTTTTAATTTTGTTACATAGCATAAATGTTTTCGCTTTGTTCTGCTACATTTTATTGCATTGTTAAATAAAACATATTAACTGCGTAAAAATTTTAGAAACATATTTTAACAATCTTATCAGTCTAAAATTAAATTAATCTGGATTTTAAATACATAATAAATAGTTTTATTTACATTTAACTGGTTATAACATTCTGCTACAGTTTTTAATTCAAAGGAAGATTGATTTGCAATATGTTTATTGTTATGGGTAGCATATCTGAAAAATATTAATATTGTTTCTTTAAGTTGACTTTCTGTAAAACAGTTTATTTTGGCTTTTCTGGTTTAACATTTTAAGAAAAGTGCAGTATCTTTTTATTTATACTTTGTTTTAATTTAAGATAATATTGTTTATAAAACAAATAATTATGTCATTGGGTCAAACCAACATAATCATTTTTTATTTTATATATGTATTTTTTTTTTTTTTAACTGGAAACATACTTAACTCATTCCTGTTGACCATGAGTAGTGAGGTATACTTTTTATGTGAGAAGTCTGTGTGAGGAAAAGGCATGTGTTGCTCAGTTGTCTAATTTGTTGAAATTACCTATTGATTTTTTAAAATTAGTCATATGCAAGTTTATTTATATGCAACTTATTTGCACATTTAAAATTTTTGTTGATTTTCTTTGAATTATGCTAATTTTACATAGACTTAGATTTCTGTGATAAATTTTCTTAAATGAGCTTTAGTGCCTTCAAATACTTAGTTTTAAGTGCATGTACATAAATGCCTTTCCATTGTCTTGTTGATACATTATTAAATAAACTTTATAAAAAATGTATTTGTTCCTTGATTTGTTCACAAATATACATATGCAATAATGTAAATATATACTGATTTAATTTGTTAAAATGTACAACTTGGACCTTTTAGACTGTACTGCATTAAATGAATTCTATTATAAATTTCAAATGGAAACACACATATTCAATGCCATATAAATTTAAACAGGACCATTTTATTCAGAAAATTATTTTGCCTTCAGTAATTTTATGACAAAGCTTTTATCTGACTCTAAACTACACTTTCTTTCTAGTAGAAATTTAAAATTTCTGAATGTGTACTGATAACAATGCCAATTCTATTTAATAAAAATCAGTCAATTCAATAATTTACTTATTTATAATAACCTTATTTATCATAGATTTAAATATTAAATTGTTCTTGATACAAAGAAAAAAATGCAAAATTTTGTCACTTTCTGGATTTTTTAAAAAACTGTTTGAAGTTTCCTCCCCCTCTAAAAAATTGAGACAGTCATGTTAAATTAATGAAAGGAAAAAATATCGGAAACACTTTCATATTTTAAATACACACTATAGTGCTATAGGTACAGCTTTAGTATGGTCCCTTTGGCGCGATTTATTTTTGGCGACATTTTTGGTGCGATAACGGCGCCAATATGGTAATCCCTCCGGCGAATGCTCCGGAGCGGAGGAGCTGGACATGGCAACCCTAGGTGCGTGACGTCATTCATCCGTGACGTCGCGGTTTCGCTCCAGCGAATAGGGAGCGTTTATTCCTTTATTAAACTTTTGGAGTCCCCTTTGCCAGTATTTCGCGCGGGAGCTTCGATTCGAGTTGTGGAACCGCCATTACGCTTTATGGTTTTATTTTAATGGCTTTATTTTAGATTAAATTTTATTATTTAATTATTACTGAAATTTAAAATGGATATTCAGGTTCATACTGACTGTTTATATACAGTTTTGTATGAATGAACATTCTTTTGATAGTACGTTTCAGGTTAATATTTTCGTTCCGATTGTTTATTTGTTAAGGGTAGAAGCAACAAATAATTACGTTATTAATATTTGATACAGTGAAATAATTTTAGATATTTTGATTTTATTATTTCCATATTGTAATAACTTAGGGATTTTAATCAAGGTATGTGATAAGCATTGTTTGTTTTTATTTGTTATTATTACCTTTGTTTATTTGTTAATGGTAGGAGCAACAAATAATTCCGTTATTAACATAATATTTGATATTTTGATTTTATTATTTCAATATTGAAACAATTTAGCGATTTTAATTAAGGTATGAGATAAGCATTGTTCGTTATGATTTGAATTAGTTCTTTATTTTGCTTACGTAGTCTTTTGTCAGAATGCTAAAATGTATTTTAATTTTTTTGTCTTTTATTGTTATTTGTGAGGTATTGCCTTTAGAATATTATTTGTTTGCATTGTTTAATTTAATCTACTCAAAAGAGAAAGGGGGGGGTTGAGGGGGGGCACAGCCCCCCCTCACACAAAAAGAAAAGTTATTAAATTTTATTAAACCGAATCTATATGTACATGTAAGCTTGTTATCTGTTTAATTTTTTTTCATAAAAATATTTAAAAGCCATTAAAATAAATCATAGCAAAATTAACGGCGACGATCAACTATCTCGGAACCAGCGCCATCCGATCCGCCATATTGTTTACAATTGGCATCGGCAAGGCAAACTTGGGTTGGCGACAAGATTTTGTCGCCAAATCAAAAAATCGCCAAAAAGGGACCATACTAAAGCTGTTCCGTGCTATATATTGAAAGTTTATCGTGATCCATTGGCTAGGACTATTTATCTTTATTTCATTACGTTGGAAAATGTATCATAATCCATGTATTGGTCCAATGTGTCTTCCTTGTATGACCACTAGATGGCAGCATCATTTATGGGAATTGAAATTCATATTCAATATTTAATTAGAGTTTGCTCTAAAATATTAAAGGAAAGTAATGATTACATTGCTTTATGGACCATATACTACTGCTTTATCTATTTTTAATGTTATCTATTCTATTCTAAATGTAAAAAATGCAGTTGTTGCATAAACCTCTAGAATTACCACAAAAACTGTTTAAATATGCATACAGAACTTTAAATATTATTATTATTAATTTTTAAAAGCGTTATAATATTTTTTGAATTTTGAAACAAAAAATAAATTAATTTATAAAATTATTATGTCGACTAGAGTAATTTACGGAAAAACAGGTTTTGTTGAAAGTTGCTTGCAACGTTCACCGCTAGATGGCAGCATCAAATAATGCTTCTCCCATTGACCTTGACCTTGAGCGAATACGGTGCTATGGAGTACCTAACGTAATTGAAAAAACACTCAAAATACTGGTGTTAAGCGATAAAGTAATTAAAAAACTTTGTAAAAAACACACATAAGAAGTAAAAGGAAAAAGGATACGCGTTTCGTTCAAAAATTGTTTTGAACTTCTTCAGTCCAAGCCCTTCGACATAAAGAACACAGGGAACTGAAAAGAGAAAAAAAAAAAAAAAACCCTTTTTTTTTTTTTTTTTTCTCTTTTCAGTTCCCTGTGTTCTTTATGTCGAAGGGCTTGGACTGAAGAAGTTCAAAACAATTTTTGAACGAAACGCGTATCCTTTTTCCTTTTACTTCTTATGTGTGTTTTTTACAAAGTTTTTTAATTACTTTACCTAACGTAATGACGTTTTACCTCCAGTGTAGTTGAGGTAGCGTTAGCGCTATAAAACCTCGTGAGTGGTGTGGTGAGGCCTCCCATTGGGATGCTTGGGCTATTTTTATAGCATGGCGTTTGACCAATCAGAGCGCTTGTTCCACGCGTACGTCTGTTTAGTCGGTGATTTAGCAGCTTGTCTTGTTTGGTCACGTGATTTTAGCAGCTTGTTTTGGTCACGTATTTAGTATCTCCCCCTCCAAATTCTGCCTGAATACACTTTACTAAATTACTAAATTTAGTAACTAAACAATAGGTTTAGTAGCTACTAAATCTATCTGAATAAGGGCCAAAAACTCGGTGATCAGGGATGAACATGAGAAAACTCCTGCTCCAATAAATCGATGGATAAGCATCAGTATCGATATTTTAAAAACTTTCGGCGGTCCCCGGTCCGTCACCGTCGATCCCCTGCCTTGCCTGCCGTGTTGTGTGTGTGGTGTTGGTGCTATTTGTATCCACTGATCCGTGCACTGTTTATGTCCTAATACTTTAAAAATGATAAAGTTAAAATTATTAATGTCTAGGTATAAAGAAATAGGAATGGGATACATTTCTATTTCGAGGTTTTTTGGTTCCAGATCAAATTGCAAGAAAATATGTATAGTTGGTAGTGGACCTGCTGGATTTTTTACAGCAAGATATATTTTAAACGTGAGAACTTATGTTCAAAATTAGTAGTTTAGCCGCAGCTTTAGTATTTGCTACTCTCCGACAACTTTTGATATTTAACGTATTATGGCAACCAAATTGACAAAAGGAAAATATTCCCCCATTTTAAAGTATTTAAAAATCGCAAACACTAAAGCTGTACGCTTTCTGTCCATAATTAAAATATAGAAGTACCTAATACGGTCGAACTGCATTATTTCGAGGCCTGATTTAATGAAAAAAATTTATAAGAGTGTTATAAGATTTGAACTTATAGTTAAACCGGACTTGTTGGTCACTTGGATTTAACGAGCAATTTGTCACGGTCCCTTCACCCTCGTTATTACCAAGTTCGACTGTATTCTAAGCCCCTGATATTGGATTACCTTTTTCTTTACTTCTCTTTAAAAAACAAATCAAAATACACGTTGTTCTGCAGAAATAATCATCACATTTCCTAAAAATGTATGTTTGGGATATTTAATTTTACAATCAAGAAACAAAAATGAAATAATGATAGTTAATATATTTAAAAAAGAAACAAGGTATTTACGTATTATCCCGGCGGTCATTCTGGCCAAATTATTTTTTCTTCAAATGTGCTGACAAACTGTTGCCAATCGTATTCTAAACCATCAATAATTTCATGTGTCCGGCATTTATCTTGGCGAAAAATCGCTCGTCTTGGCAGACCGCCGGGATAATACGTACGTACCAAAAAGAGCATTAAAAATCGCAAATTATATCATTTGCTGTTAAAAAATTGTCAAATATGCAACAGTTTTTAAGGGTTGTTATTTTTTTCAGTTTTTGTAAATTTTCTCTTGTTTTACCTTTGTTTGAAATTTTTTTTTTGTGTGTGTGTGTGTGTGAATGTTTTGTTCAATTTACCCATGATAATATCGATTTTTCTGTTTTGATATTGCTTACTATAAATGATGCTATTGAGGACTGTCTCATACATTCAGACTGAGAATACGATGAGGATGGAGTAGGGCTGGAGCTTGTTTAACTGGACACATCTGATATACATTCATCAGAATCTTGTTCACACACTCGTCTTTTGGGAAATTTTTCAAAATTGTTTCATATTCTATGTATTTTAGCACTAATGCTACTAGAGCACTCTTTACAGCACATTCTAATAACTTTAGCATTTTTAGCTAATTCTTCAGAAAATTTTCTCATTGGATCTTTTTTTCTACCACATTTATATGGAATTGTACTCATCTTTGCTTTTTCCTTTTTTTTTTTTTTTTTTTTGTTTTGTGTGTGTGTGTGTGGGGGGGGATGAATCCAACACTTAAAGTGTATTAAAACATTAAAACATCTGACTGTACCACTGATGAAACTCACTAGGACTTGGAGAAGAACACAAACTTTTTTCTACATTTAACTGTACTAAATGCAGTGGCAGCTCCTCCATTTGAGCACATGAGCACGTGAACCCCCAAAGGAAAAATTAAAGAACAAACACATTAACAAATTAAATTTAAAACAAATATTAAGCACACTTCTAGATTTGTGAATTTTACTCTCTCCCCCCCTCCCCTTCACTATTATTAAATAGGCTTATTATAGCTAACGCTCTGTAGTGTAGGTTACTACAGCAGTCTTCAATCAATCGCACGTGTGAACGGAAAATTTTTCCCCTGAACCGCTCTCTGGTATGAGAAGCCGAGGTAGCTGGGAAAGTGTACGGCACTGATGAAATCATTCCGTTCGCACAATTTCATCGTGCACACAGCTCCAATTTTTGCGGTATAGCTTCCGGATTTTCAAATTGTTTGTTACATTCGGTTAGTTAATTAATTTTTTTTTCATTTTCTTTATTTCTATCATTTTTCTCTACATTATTTTTGTACAAACTAGTGTAAAGTAAATTAGATGCGAGTGAAAGATGTGTTTCGGAGCTAAAGCAATGGCATTTTTCAATAGTATCCTTTGAAAAAAAAAGGAAATAAAATGAATAAAGACAGCACCTTTGCTAAAACTTTCTTGGTGACAAAATGTAAGACCAAAGATGCAAGGCTGTACCAAAGAGGGGGGGGACCAGGGGGTCTGCCCCCTTCCCCCTTGGAATCCCCCCCCCTTCCGAAATTTAATTTTTTTTTAACAAAACAATAATAATGAAGCCTTTTTGTGAAAAATTTAGCCTTTTTTACCTCTTGGCACCCCCCCCCCACCCGAAATTTTTTTCTGGGTTCGGCCCTGCAAAGATGACTTGTTTTCTTTCATCGCATGCATTGTTTTCCATTAACTGCTGGAAATGCAAATCTCTTTTATCTTTTAAGGTGCGTCGTATCTTCCTATTTAATTTTCGAAAATTGTTTTGTGAACCTCCTCTTAAATAACCCACAAGCTGCCACTGACTAAATGAAGCATCCAACTGTACTAGATATTCAACTCACTATGACTTTGAAAAGAGCAGAGAAGTTATAAATTCACCTTTAACTTTTGGTTCAGATTTTTTAGCTATTGTTCCTGTTTTAAATTTTGGTTTATGTTCTCATTCAGTCTTGGAAAAAAACTTAACTGTGACTGTAGTATGTAGCATAGAATTGGCTCTTGAATGAAGATGAATTAAAGTAAATTTTCCTTTTTTTAGTTTTGATTAAGAATTTTAGTATTTATTCCAGTTTTTGATAACGATTCAGGCTTGAAGCAGAACTGATTTTAGTATGCATCAAATGACTGGTTTTTAAATTAAGAATAAAGGAATATTTAATCTCCTATAAAAGTTTCAAAAATATAATTAATTTAAAAGTACAATTGTGAAAGTGTTTACTATTTTCTCAGTATTATATTGTTATGTGGTAAACAGAAATTAAAGTCCATAAAAACAAAAATAAAATTCTTTTATTTTATATTTTGAATAAAAATGGTTGAGTTTGTTATATCGTAAAAGAAACCCCCTTTCTCATGTACAATGTAATTAAATTAATTATTTGATAACTAATTTATTATTTTATTTTGTTAAGATTAATTTTTCAGCAAAGTATTCCATAAAATTAGTTGCTTTACAATGGAGTTTATCTTTTTTTTTTTTTGTGAACTTATTGAAAATTTCTTTTCTTTATGATTCATATGTGATGACATTTAATGAATAATTAAAAAATATATTCTTATTTTTGTTAAATGTTATATTAATATTTTTGTTAAAATATAGGAACACTGTTTTTTGTTTGCATGATAAGTAAACATGCATCATAACAATACTCTTAATTCAATTATTTTTATTTTGTTCATATGTAACGTAGATGTGCATTTGGACCTTATAAAAAGTCTTCCATCAAAGGCACCCAACTCCTGTACCCTTTTCAGCAAAGCGTTTTTATTAGATTTTCCAGCTTTTATGTTTTAGGTAAATTGATGTTGTGAAAACGTGCCTTTTTCTTAAGTGGATTGTGTAAAGGTGCTATCACACGAGAGCTCTACGCACTGCAAAATGCACGTACAACACTTTTGTACTGCAGTTTTGCCCTTCAGTCAGGCGAAAACCGTTGTGTGATAGTATTTCCCTTGACACCGGACTGTTTCGAACAATGTTGAAAAATGTTTGGTATGAATGGCGAAATCAGCCAATCAGAGCTCTAGACACTGTCCACACCTTCATTCAAGATGGCGACCTCCATGCCTGCAATGTGGACAGCGGAAATAGAAGCCGATTTTATTTCCGAAGTGCAAATCAAAAACCATTATAAACTTTTTTACTGTACTTACTTAAAAATGAACCTTCGAATTCCACCGTCAATGTCAATGTTCGAATGCACGGGCGCGACAGAACCAGTGATTTTTGTGACAAAAACAGCGATGACGTAATAACTGTTTTGTCACAAAACGAGCGATAACGTCGCCAAATCGGCAACCCCGTGCCAATCCACCAGATCGTTTTCTTGCCTTGCAATACAACCCTATACCTTGCTTTTGACAAGAAAAATGAAAGCCGAAAGAGTTGTACGAGCATTTTGAAGGGCGAAAATGCATCGTCTGATAACGGCTTTAGGGAACGTATCCATACTACGTGACCTATTTTTAAAGATTTTTCGACCCCTCCCACCCCTCGGTGACCACTCGTAGTATATCTCAAGACCCCCCCCCTCCCCATTAAGTTTTTACGTAGTATTGACAAGTATGATTTTTAATCATTTCGCAGGCAGAAAGTGGACTGGCCTGCCCAGAGGCCAGACCTGAACCCTATTGAGAACCTCTGGGACGAGTTGGATCACCGAATTAAGGGGTGCACTACCCGTCCAAAATCGGTGAAGGAACTTCTATGTCTACTCCAAGCCAAGTGGAAGACAATACCACTAGCTGTAATACAAAGATTTGTGGAAAGTATGCCCCGGAGGGTTCATGCTGTAATTGCCTCTTGTGGAGGCTCTACCAACTATTGATTTTGAGTAAAGTTAGTTTTTCTTTTCTATCACAGGTGTCCAAATACTTATTGGTAGACAGTGTATAAGTAAAGTGAAGCAATCAAGAAAAAATTCGGATACATGGATGTAGCGAGATATAACTAAAATTGACTAAAATTGAAACACTCGGCCCTTTTAATCTTGCTACTTCTGGAAATGACAAACGATAAGAAAGAATGGATGAATCTGATAACTGGTGAACTCACCATTCTCTAGAAAAAGTTTAACTTTCCAGTTCTAGCAAAAGAAACAGTTATGTCAAAAGTAGTTAAACTGATTGCAGAAAATGGAAAAAAAGACAAAAAAATAGAAAGAGGAAACAGAATTTGTTTCTAAATGATATAGAAAATATATTTGGCCTAACAAAAACACATGGAAATCTGTTGTGCTAAGAAGATTAGGGAACTATACGAGGTACAATTAAATACAAGATAAAATTAGAGAGCAAGCACAGTTTCTCAACAATCACCCATTCATCTTTCTAAGGCAGTATGAAAAAAATGTTTCCCAATCAGAACCAACCAGACTCTGCCACTGATGTATATGACATATCATCAGAAGTTAGTAATGAAATCGGTACTTGTGTATTTTGCAGTCGACATGCCAAGCGAAGAGATTACTCTCCAAGGGTTTGTACTCTGCAGTTCTGTTGCTATTGTGCACACGATAATGCACATCAAAATACTGTATGTTCTGGATAAAATGATGGATAAAATGATAAAAATGAATAAAATGAATAGTATTTCTTTTAAAATTTATAATTTTTTATGAGTGCAGTTGATTTTTAAAACTGATTTATGACTTAACGAAATTTAAGTGTTTAACAAAGCATTGTAATGAGAATAATATGAAAAGCGTGTATTATTAATTAATTACAGAGTTTGCATTAAGCGGAACTGTTATGTGCCACCAAGGCGCCATTTCATGAAACGCGCTTGTTTTGTACTTATTTTAAAATGTTTGTGCATTTAAAAAAAAATGTTTTGTATGTCTTGTTGGAATTTAAGTATTTATTAAATAGGTTTATGTTTATAATACCAAAATTTTTGTGTTTTATAAACTGCGTATTTCATTTAACTAGAGGCATGATGTCAGTACTTTATGTAAGTGCTATTTCAGAATAATATGTTGGTGTTTAAGTTAAATATGAATGACTTTATTGAATTTGAATCCATTGCAGTTTGCCAGAAATCATGTATTGCATTTAGAATTTCAACAAAAATATCTTCATTAGAATGTTGACGTCTCCACATAAACTCAGCCAAATATGAGTCAAGATGTTTTCTGGCTGTTCCACGTTGCTTTTTGTTTCTTCATTTGACATTCTCCATTCTCCTCGGGTTTGTTGCCACAAAATGTTGAACTGATTATCTATCTTAATATGAATGTATGAACTCCTTTTATATATTTCCTGCTTTAAATCTATGTACATGCTCAAATAAAAAAGGCAGTATCTATTGGTTCTTGTTTTTATGGCAACTCGGGTGGTATGTAAATATTTGATCAGAAGTATTTTAAGGTAACACGACTTTAGCTATGCCAACTAGGTGAAATTTTTTTTTTTTTTCAAAAATGTCGACGGTATAATACACAAGTACCGTGAAATCTTTTTCAAAACAGCATCTTTATCTGGATCAGATGAAAGTGAAAATGATAAAAGGAATTGAGAGAGTTGCCCTATTTTCAACATCACAAGGAGCTGACCAAACAATGTGCTTAAACACTGCCTTTGCTGTAGTTTACGCCACTGTATCCAAAGATGGAATGAGTATTCCGACACCATCACAGTCAGATGATTGGTGAGTTTGTGATAAGAAGATGCAAAGTGTAAATTATTATTCTGCAAGAAAAGAAACATTTCTGTCTTCACTTCCACAGTAAGCAAATTGCAAATCATGAGTATCAATTGGTAATCTTGAACAATTCACTTAAATTAAGTAGAGTAAAATGTGAAAATGGATTATCACGGAAGATTTTCAACACACTGCAAAATTTGATGTATGGAAGAACTTCAGAATAATTGATGTAACACAACAGCAGTAAAAACTGGACAAGTCACTGGAATTGTTAAAAATTACAAGATTACAAGAGGATTTGATCAGTCACAGTACATTGGCTGCCAGCATCATATTCTTGATAGAATCATAAAACATATATTAAAGCTCTGTATTCCACCGAGCTAACTTTAAACGAATTTGTGGACAAAGTGATAAAACAATACAATGTCTTGCAGCAGTCCTACAAGCCAGAAGGTGAAATGATAACTTCTCCAAATCCATGTTGGTGAGATGATTTCTGTATGAATTATGTAGAGAATTTCATTTCCTTATAGAAACTGGTGGGAGCCCTGTAACTAAATGGTGTGAGGATTATTGTCTTTTACACTGCTAGATGGAATTCATGAGCTATATATCCTCTTATTTTGTACTTCTTCATTCTTAAATAGAGTATCACTGGAAATAGTGTAAGCTTTCATCTCCAGAACACAGCTGGAATCACTGTTTTCCTGCCATATTTAAGGCATAAATTTACTCGAAACTGATGGATGGTATCCAAATTAAGTTGCACTGTTGCCACAAAGTGCTTTGTAACTCGATTGCTGATAGATCCGTTGTAGGTGTAACAAATAGTTGGTAGGTGTGACACCAGTAGGTGTAACAAATGTGATGTGAAAGACGTGGAAGAACTGTACCAAAAATGCAAAATATATAAATATTTGAATCTGAAATTTATTTCAACAAATGTGTTGACTGTGCTAAAAATTACTTGAGTTACAACTTTCGTTGTCAATGGTGTGGAACATTTTTTATGAGTTCACCAAAATAATTATAATTTTTTGAATCTGTATTAAAAAGTTCATCAATATCCACTACAGGGAATTTTTTTTTTTTTTTTTTTTTTTTTTTTCATAACCCTAGTGTGCAAACAGGAACCCCGAGGTTGGTGATTGGGAGCTGCCCGATGTTTCTATCAATTAGCAATTCACCCAAGCTGTCTTTATAAATGGACCAACCTTACCTGATAGCTGTGCATTTAAAAGTAAATGTGGCTGAGCTATTTTCATTGAATGTATGGGAAAGGAGTTTTGTATATAAAAAATGGTTAAATTAGCCCAGAAAGAAACTCATGAGAGGTGCCTTGGAAAAGCCTTAAGATTATTATTTATCTTTTGTTTTAAAAAATTTTATCAAGTTACATAAATGTCATGCTTGCACACTTCATTTAAAACAAGAAATTAAAAGTACTTTTCAGTAAAAACAGGATGCTCAAAAATTAAAACTGTAGGTACACATGGGGTGTAGTGACCAGCAAGCTTGCTTGCCGACATTAAGCAAGATTGCAGCTATGCTTCACCACTGTAAATGTCTGAGTGCAAATGTTTTTGCAAGATTTTACTACTACCATTTTGGGGATACATCGCAATTGCTTTGTGATCGAATTCAGGAACCTACCCAGCTTTACAACATGTTTTTATTGATAAGATGCAGCATTGTAACACAGTTGATTGATTACAGAATTAAAGTTGAGTTGTTGGTTCATAGTCAACATTAACATGTAACAATAAATAACTATTTTGTTTTTTCTAAACAGCACCACGTTTCAGTATGAGCTACCACTTGTCTTAGGTCTTCATTAGGTGTATTGAAGCATGTAGTAGCTGTATTTTTATATGCATAATTTAAGCAAAGCCTCTTGATAGTATTTAAACAAATAGCCTATTTATGTTTATCTGTATGAATTTTTATCTTTATTTATAATTGCTATACTGTACATGGATAAAAGTATCACTCTGCTCTACAAAACATTAAAAAAATTTAAATACAGCTTGGGATTATGGCTTGTTCGAATTTTGGGATTTTGTGGATTTTGGGCCATAGAAGATAAATCATTATGTTGGCTCATAAAAAAAAAAAAAAAAAAAAAAAAAAAAAAAAAAAAAAAGATTACAACTGCAATTACAATAAATAATAATAAAAAAATCACAGTCAAAAGTATTTCACTTATATTTTCACATTAAATACAAAAGCATAGGAGAAAGAAAAAATGACATGAAGACTAGCAAAGCAAATGGTTTCAAAATTTCCTTTTTTTAATTTTGAAAACATGTTCTACTGTACAGTGATTTGTTTTAAAATATTTTCTTTTGTACTTTCAGGTTCTTTCTTTTCTTTATTTATTTTTGCAATTTGCATATTACTATCATTAATTCTTGTTTTGTTACAGAACTTTGCTATTCTAAAAAATTAAGGTATTCTTCTTCTACTTTAAACTTTAATGAAATTAATTTTATTATTATTATTACCAAAGTTTTTATAATCATCAGAATCATATTTATATGGATTCAAAACACTTTTCAACAATTTCATTACTAGTGGATGACTGTGAATTTCATTTACATCAGAGAAGGTGTGTGGATTTTAAGTCAGCGGATTTTTGGCGCTTGACTGTATTTTTTTAGAAATTATATGAGCTCACATAAAACATTATCAGGTTCAAATATGACTATCCAGAGCTATGGTCAATAATACTTCTTGTATTTTTTTTATCTGAAGAATTTCTTGGTGAAATTTTAATAGAAATTAACAGAAAATTTCAGAATAGAGTATATATTGGGGGCTTTTCAAGATAGAATCCTGGAAAAATCTGCAATAATATAGTTGCTAAAATCCTTTTTTTAAAAAAGTGTATTAAGCATATTCTTGTTTGTTATTGTAAAATAAATATTTTAAGTCATACAAAAATATTTAAATTTTACTAGAAATTGTTTTAAAAGTGAGCAGAGCGTATAAAATTAGAAATAATTAAGGATTTCATATTTATGTTGTTCTTTATCTTTTGAATTTAGGACATAAGACATTTTGAATAAAATAAATTTTATTAACATTTCCAGAAAAGTGACAGTTGCGAAGTAGATATTTATGAAAAGCTTCCTGTGCCGTTTGGACTTCTCAGATATGGTGTTGCTCCTGACCATCCTGCAATTAAAGAAGGAGTGAGTCCATTTCTTGTAATTGATATATCTATACATTTACAGTGTGTACTCCTAAATGACTGGACTGATCGATTTGAAATTTTGTAGAGATATGCAGATAAACATAGGGGGAAAAGCATAAGCTACATTAAAAATTTGAAAATAAATCTATTTCCCAGTTTTTTTGTGATTTGTTGTTGCTTTTAGCTGCAGAAAAATTCTTTGATATTCTAGAGTAAAAAATTTTAACAATTGAGTTACAAAATTAGATAACGTTTTGTTAGATAGGTTGACATCATTTTGATATTACACATTAAAAAATGGTTTAGAAATTCATTTATGGCTGCAAGCTGTGACATAAAAATATTGCCACCGGTAAAATGATTCCACAGATTCTCATCTGCTATAATTGCTCCAATGCCAAAAAAAGCCTCAAGAAATAGTAATTCTCTCCACAATTTATACAAGAAATTAAATGCTGAAAATTCATTTTTATTTACTTTTAGTTGGATACATTTTTTTTTTCTAGAATCTGGCATTAAAAAAATTGTTTTTAATCCATTAATGAGAAAGTGTGAAGCTATTGTTTAATATTTAAAGGTAAGTATCATCCATGGGGCTAAAACTCTCAAAACAGTTTCGGTTTTTTGACAAAAGAAATTGCTGCCTTTCTAGGTTGTTTGGTTTAAAGGTAATGAGTTTTAAATGTAATACTTTCTTGGTAATAAACAAGGTGATTTGGTACTGGTGTACCAAACTTTCAGAAGTAGAGGGCAAAAAGACATTTTGGAATCATATAGCTCTGCAGTGTTGAAAATACCTTCTACCAGAGCTGGTTAAAAGAATCAAAGAAAAAAAAAACAGCAACATGTTAGTGCAACAGGATTCATTTTATTAGAAGTTTTACATTGGCAAAAAGCTATATGCTGCAGAGGATGTTCAAAATGATGTCCAGAGGCTTCACAGCAGTGCCATATGGAATTCCTAATGCTCGTTATGTCTTCCATCTCCTTGGCAGCTACAGAGATGTGAGTGACGAGGTCTAACTGATTCCTAATGCTTGTTATGTCTTCCATCTTCTTGGCAGCTACAGAGATGTGAGTGACGAGGTCTAACTGAATCATCAGGCTCTCATATACCTTCCTTCGACTCTCCAGAAGTCCAGGCATGATAGCTCTTTCCATCCCTGTGATGCCAATTAGAATCACAGTATTCGCAAACATTTTTGGATCTCTGTCGTTTTGAAATAGTTTTTTTTTTTTTTTTTTTTTTTTTTTTTTTTTGTATAATGCAGTGCTTTGAATAACATAAGGAAAGTACAGTTACAAATAATACTTCAAATGCAAAAGAAATCAGAAAAACACTTGTGAATGTTCACATCACTGGGACTGAAAGGGTCTGGTAATATAATTGCAGGGCAATGAACCAGAACACCATGACCTATCTATGCTATCTAAATGGAATGTTTAGGTGCTGGTAGATGTCTTTCAGTGAACACATTGAGTAATGCAATGACTAAATTACATCAATTATACCTTCAATTAATTTGGGCAGTGCTTGCTGTAGGAAGATCAATTATACTCTACTGCCCAGACAAAGGTGCAGTAGGTATTGTCCAAAGGAGGTGGTCTCCATCAGTGATGGCCAGTAGCATAGCCTGAAAAAAAATTTAGGGGGGGTTTAGGCACTGATGTAACGGATAATCTACATTATGGATCGCATTCTTCATGTCAATAATAGAACTCTGCTAAATTTTAGGGGGGGTTCTGACACTCAACCCCCCCCCCTCGCTACGCCACTGGTGATGGCCCAAACACTAACAGGAAAAACGGCTTTAAGCTGCATGTGTTTGTGTATTATTGAGGTTATTCAAAGCCTACAAATAAGCATTATGTTGATGGAAGGTTCCCTCTCTTGTAAAAAATGCCTCATCCGTGAACAATACAGACGCAGCAAATGTGCTATCTGCTGCATTCTGTTGAAGGTGCAAGTAACAAAATTTCTCCGGAGTAGATAATCCGCAAGCTCCAATGCTTGAACATGCTGCAGTTGGTTCGAACTTATTTGGTTTCCTGTTTCCTGGCGTTATACTCCATATAAACCAAGGCCATATCCAGGGGGTCCAGACCCCTCCAAAATTTCAGTTTTTGTTAACAATAGGGCCAGAAAAAACTATTGCCTGACATGCCCAGGGCATGTAAAATTTTCAGCTGGGGACATGTTTCTTTTTCCCCCCTTGCCTGATTGGGCATGTAAAAAAAATCGACTGTGGGAAATTCATAAATTACTTTTTAAAAAGATTATTTGTACTTTTTTAAAGCCATCAATTTTTGAAATTTTGATACGGAAAAAATAAATTTCTATTTCTGTGATTTTATCAATGTCCTAGTGGCAATCTGAATACCTTAACTGTAGTGTAAACAGAAAACAAAATCCAACTACAATGGCGAAAGATAAAAAAAAACCCCACATTCACGTGTGTTTAAGGATTTCCCAATTTTTCTTCAATGCAAACAATCTGAATAATGTTAAATTTTGCAGAGCAATAAAATGCAGTTTTTTTAAGCAAGTAAATTTTGAGTTCAGGCATGTATTATTTTAGGTTATACGCCCGACTGGGCATGCAAATTTCTTGGAGATTTTTCTGCCCCTGGTTAACAAAATAATAATGATGAAGTCTTGTTGTGAAAAATTCTGTCTTTTTCACCATTTGGACCCTCCCTGCAATTTTTTCTGGGTACGTCCCTAATACAAACCCAATCGTTGGGTTATTGCTCGAGTGGTTGTACTAAGATTACCCTCTGACAGACGTAGGACATTATCCTCATTGTCTGGCATCCTTTCAGTTCATGGTAGATCTCATGAAACAAGCAGTCTCACTTAACCTTTTGCGTTCATGTGCAAAGATTTTATGATGAAGAGCACGCCTGTGCAGTAAAACGTTCCAGGCATAAGTGGAGAGCTACACACCTGTTACCATCTGCAGCTCCATTCACAAGGTGCATATTAGCTAGCTGAGTGTTTCAATACTCATTCAATCTACCGGTTTGTAAGCCAGTCCTACAGTTGCCAACTATCCTGATTTAGGCGGGAGACTTCTGATTTTTCATTGACCTCCCGCCAACCCAATTTTGTACATTTCTTGCAATTTTTGATAATGTATTCATTTCCTCCTGATTTTTTATCATTTGTTGCATGAAAAATGCAATTTTCTGAATTTGAAATAATTTTTAAAAGCTTCATCATGGCAAGTGACCCTTCTTGGCATTTATTCCTTTCCTGCAATCAAACAAGTTCTAGAAAGCCATGCCTATGCGACGTCAAAAAATTTGGTCTTTGTCGACAATAGAGATGTGGGGAGGAAAATTTTTGACCATGTTTTTCCGGAAAATTTTCAATGTCAAAAAGACAATTTTTCATGGAACATATTTGAGCTTTCTATATTTTCTTTTATTAGTCAATTTCGGTACTATTTAAACAAAAAAATAGAAGTCATAATTCTAACATTGTAATCTACATAAATAAAATTTAAGTTTGATTCTGTTTTATACTTTCAAATTCTTCTACTTCTGAGCATGACCTATCAAAGGAATGCACAGACACAATATTCTCTGTTAGTAGTAGTAATTCTGATTTAGATTACCCCATGCTCTCCAGTTCAGAGAGCGACCCAGAAAGTTTGTAGAAAAAATTGTGATTAAAATATTCAAAATAATATTTTATTTTTTTTTCCTGAAAATTCTTATTGCCTAAATTTTTTCTTTGCCCCCCCCCCCCCAAAAAAAAAAGAAAGAAAGAAAGAAATCAAAGCTAACATATTTTTTATAGTAATTTGTTTTTTCGTGAAATGTGTTAGAATAACTAATTTTTTATTTTTTGTAGAGAAATATGCAGTTATTTTGGAACATATTTTATTTCCATTTCAGCTATTCATAGATCAATTTAATAAATAAAATATTTTGTCCAATATGGTATTTTTTAATGAATTACTGAGACATTATATGGGTAGAATAATTATTAAAGAATTATATTTTAAATTATCAGCTTTATACATGATTAAAAACTTTTAAATCACAATTTCTGTGCATTGTTAAAAATGTAATTTAGCTTATATTTTGTTGAAAGGGGAAAACTCAAAAGGACATTACAGAGCTGATAATAATACTCCAGTTTTGTTTACTTGTAACGTTTAGTGAATGCGAGTTTAATATTACAATACCTTATTGTGTTAATGGCTTAGAAAATTTTCTGGAAAATTTCCCAGAAAATTTTGTTTCAAAATTTTCCGGAAAACCCACAACTCTAGTCAGCAAATGAATAACATAGAAAAAAGTGCAGCCTCCTGTTCTATATATACCAAAGTATTCCGATTTCAATCTTTTTCCATCGCTCTTAAAAGTTATTATTCGCCTGGCATTGTTTCGTTTAATCCTCCAATGCCAAGAGTAAAAATTGACCCCTATTTTAAAGTGTTTAACTTAATATTATTTTTATGTTACCTTTATATATATATATATATATATATATATATATATATATATATATATATATATATATACATATATATATATATATAAATATATATATATATATATATATATATATATATATATATATATATATATACATATATATATATATACATATATATATATATATATATACATATATATATATATATATATATATATATATATATATATATATATATATATATATATATACATATATATATATATATATATATATATATATATATATATATATACATATATATATATATATATATATATATATATATATATATATATATATATAAACTACTGACTACCTAAAACTACTGAATTCATGACTCAAAGTTAATTTTTTGTGCTCCAAAAATATCTTTTCTGGCACAAAATTGCATCAAAAATGCTTTTCCCCCCCTCCTACCTCCAAAATATAGTTTCAGCTGGTACATCCCTGATCTTTTTAAAAAATTTTATTGAAAACAAGTTTCTTGATTATAAAATGAAATTCCTGATTTTTGCCTTTATCTTTACCAGAATCATGTTTGTGCTCACATATCCTGTAAGTTTGTCGCACCGGTAGAAAATTGCCTTGTATAATGGGCTATTTGGCCATCACTAAATCATTTAATGCTGCACATGATACAAAATAAAGATTATACAAATAGCTCAAATCTCACATGCCCTTTAAGTGCTTTTGAAGATGAACTAATACCATGATAATTATCTTAACCCACATTTCCATGAAAATAGTCTATAGGTTGTTTTGGAGCGCAATTTAACTGTCAACATTATTTCCGCTCCACAGAAATTAACTTTTTTTTTTGCCAGCTCTGTAGTTCGAAAAGTTACACTAAAGCAAACAATTACTATAGACTTAAAACTCATATTTTACAAGTATTTGGCATTGTTTTAATCATTATTCATCAGAACAGAAAAAAATAGATCTATTGATAAGGAAAATACATATTTATTATGAAAAATACAACATTATTATTCATAATGACATTAATAATTATTATACTGTATAGAACCTGTGTTATTCAGAATGGTCAGGGTTTGGACCAGATGCATTTTGGATAACTGGTTGAGCATTAACACGTCATCCCCTGATTTGATTGGCAGCATATATATGATAGTCAACCTTTGATTATAATTAAACATTAACTGTAAATACTAGAAAAATAACATAAAAAAAACCTCAATAATAATCGTATTTAGAGAGGAAGTAGTAAATGTATGATAACTTATTGAAAACTTACACACAGTCAATAAAATAAATAAAACACCTTACCTGATTGCTTACATTTTAAATTCTAGTTTACTGAAAATGAAAACAAAAACACAAGAAATGAAAAAAAAACCCCTAAAGTACCAATTATTAATTTACTTTTTTTGAATATTTGATCAATTTTTGGTTGTTTTAAAATTGAAATTTTGTTTCATAAATAATTCTTGAATTTTATACACAGCCATAATATGTGGTTCACCAATAAAACTTTTTTGTTCCATGCCTTTGCTTAACTCTTTAAGTTCACTGCATCTTGAATTAGAAATCTTTTCTGCATTCTCTCCAATTTCATCTTTTCAGTTGTTGATGAAGACAAAAATTTGGTCTGTTTTGCAGCCCCTTCACAAAATTGCAATCGATTATAGTGACCCCCTTCACAAAATTACAATCAATTAAAATGACCCCTTCACAAAAATACAATTGATTAAAACAGCCCCCATCACCAAAAAAATAAAGTTGATTAAAACGGCCCTTCATTAGCATTTTACCATACATTTTAATCTATTTTATCATTATTTTAACAAAAAAAGTGACTTTTATTAAAAATTGGTATGAAAATTCACAAAATTAAGCATTCATAAAAGTAAGCAATTTTCACAAAAATGGGACCCTGGAAAAAATTCCTGGATCAATCCCTGCTTCTTCACTGTCATTTTTTCTGGGTTCAGAACCAGTTGAAAAATTTCTGTATTGGATTGTTGATATGCAACAGGAACATCATTTTCTATCTTGAAGCACTCCTCAGTGCTGTCTAAAGTTAAAGTATCAGTTTGTAAATTTTTTCAGCATATTCTTTCAATTCTGTATGGAGCAATGCCTCTTTTGAAGATCTAAATCCTTCAAAATCACACTCGTTTTTTCTCTGGATGCTATTTTTGTGGCACCATCTAGTGATTAAAAAAAAAAAACTCTTCTGAATGCTGATAAATAGTGCTCCTCTTTTGGAAAAAATAGGAATTTAATCAATTGAAAAATGAGAGAGAGATTCTGGATAACTGGTTTCCAGATATGAGGCTCTATACTGTAATACATTAAAATAAAACTTACATTTCAAATACTTTTATCAAATGATACTGATGATGGGGGAAAATGCTAACTTAAACATGCACACCAGGCTCGAAAATCTCTTCTAAACAATAAATGGGAAATGTAAATTCTGAAAATGCCTCTAGTGGTCAAGTAGGTGATCTTGAATGCGGCTATACAAACTGTAGAAGAAATTTTTACAATAATTCTGTTTATCACACGGGCCTGAGAGGATTGGTGCAAATCCTGCACTGTTAAATTTTTTATGCAAGATGCTTCAGAGCTTTGTAAAACTTTGAAGAAAACTTGCAATTGTTAAAATTTTTGGAAAAATATTTCTAATATTGGAATTTTAGAAAAAATAGGACTACTTTTATTCCAATATATATTTGATTGTTGATTTCTTAATATAATAGTAATAATAAAAATTATTGCTTTTAGCAGTGGATAAAGTCTTTTCGTGAAGTTGCTCAACATGAAAAATGCAGATTTTTTGGAAATGTAAACATTGGCCATGATGTATCATTGCTAGAGCTTTGTAAGGCATACAATGCTGTTGTTTTGGTAAACACCTTATATAAAGAATCTTTCTATATTTTATTTGTTTAAAATCTACTACTATTCAAGTAATAAAGTGTTTTTGTTAAATTGCATTAAAAGAGGGGTTTGCTAAGGATCATTCCCTGTACTTGTGACCCATTTCATTAAGACACTATTACATGAAATCTTGAAATTTGATGAATAGTTATGAAAATAATCATTTGATAATATGACACAAATTAAAAACTCAATAAAATGTAATATATGTTATTGCATCTGAGATCCTTCTGTTCATACTTTCTCATCCAGGTGGAATCACTGCTTAGGCATTGATGACGGGATTTCAAGTGTCAATTAAAATATATTAGTCACAATTTTCACATTTTAAATTTACATAATTTCATTAAGTGATAATTTCTTTACGTACACAAAACTTTTCAAGGTTTTAAAAGGAATCTGAACTAAGCCAGCATGAGTCCAAGGCAGAGATCTCTCATGGAGCTCTTTCATACTGATTAAGTATATTCAGGCATACATAAAATATTGCAGTACAGTACAGTACAGTTTTGATAATCTGAAATGTATGGGACCAGACAATTGGCGAATTATCAAATAATTGCGGATTACCTTGATCTATTATTTTTGACCAAACTTGAAGTATTTTGTTTATTATTGTAGTACATTCAGGGTTCGTTGATATATATCAATGGATATATATCGCGTTATATATCCCATACTTATTTTAAGATAATATATTTTTGATATTTTCAAACAAGTTTGTAAAATTGAAAGCAGCATTTCGAGCTTGGTAAATTACATAATTTTAATGGTTAACTGTTCAGATTATAGATATTTTAGGACACATTGCAATTGCTCTAGATGAAGTCCAAAGTAATTAATGCATGACTGCATAATGTGTGGGAATTTTATGCAGATTAAACAAAAAATTAGAAGTATGCAGAAAAAACAGTATGAAAAAATTCTCAAAAAGAAAGAAAATGGCTTTATCACCAGCAGATTTGTTAGACCTCAGATATTGTGGAAAAAAAAACATTAAGTGAAATTCAAACCTACATAGCTATTATTTTATACATTCTCTGGATAAAGAACCTGCACCCATGTATGTTCTTTTATAGCCAAATAGAGTCCTAAGTTTTAAAGGTCAGGATGAATTCTTGAATGCTGAATCCATAGTTTGGTGTAATTCTGTTAAGGTAGAAGATCATATGAAAGATTAAACATTTAGGCTATTAATTACAGCAAGTCCATTCGTAGCTAGGTGAGAAAGGCTGTTTTCTAGCTGTTTTAAATTAATCCATTCCAAACTACAGAATCAGTGTGGGAGTAAAAAAATGGGAAAACTCATATTTTTGTTCACATTTTTTAATGTAAAAGAAACAAGAAAGGCAAACAGTAACCAAAGACATCGATTACCAAAACACTTTCCTACAAAGTCTTTTTTGTGCCAAAATTTGGCTATGTTTCTCTCTATTCTAAAAAAAAATAAGGGCGCTGTTGCCGCTGCTGGCACTGTCAATAGTTTGTTTGCCTATCTTCTCCTAAACTATGGGGATTTGAATTTCGAGAACATGTCCACGGATTTGGAAAATTCCAAGGAACCTGATAAGCTGACTTAAATTTCGAAAATCGAATTATTTTAGAAGATATTTATAAAAAAAACTGAAAAAATAAAACATAATGGTTGCCAGATTTGGCATTCATTTCTTTGCTAAAAAGTAATTCCAAGTATACATTTTTAGAAACTGATTCCATCAACCTTTCAAGTTATTAGGCAAGTTGGAGTGTATAGGCTGATTAATTTTATTTTTTACCAACTATGCGAAAAATTCCGGAGCTGGGAATCGAACCCAGGACTGCCGCATAACGTGCGGGGTGCTCTACCACTGAGCTACTCTGGGACGATTCCCAGATGAAATTTCTCGCATTAGAACCGTTGGCATTTATCATCTTCCTCTGCAAACAACAGATAAAACAGATGAAACAATTAATTCGCGACAACTCCATTACGCCGCAGAAATTATACATTTTTAGAAAGTGATTCCATCAACCTTTCAAGTTATTAGGCAAGTTGGAGTGTATAAGCTGATTAATTTTATTTTTTACCAACTATGCAAAAAATTCCAGAGCTGGGAATCGAACCCAGGACTGCCGCATAACGTGCGGGTGCTCTACCACTGAGCTACTCTGGGACGATTCCCAGATGAAATTTCTCGCAGTAGTCCTAGTAATTCCAAGTATGTAGAATCGCATGAAATTGACAAATATAATATTGAATTACACCCTTTTTATGCCAAATTAAAAAGTATATGAAATAAATAACGCAAAGTGTGTTACACAAAGTTGACAATTTTCAAATAGTAAGTTCGCTTAGACAACAGGAGTTTAGAATTAGCGATTATTCGTTTTTCCAAAACAGAATAACTAATTGTAACTGATTTTAAAAGCACCATCTTGGCATTAGGTACGATCTGACAAAATGGTATCTTTCCAAGCAGGGTGAATCTAAACTGCAAATTCAAAAATATTAGAACCCAATATCTTGAAAATGAAAAATAATTAAAATGCAGATTATTTTAAAGCCGGTTCGGTCCAGCTGGAGTATTTGCTACCAGTAGAAATATTGGGTGGCGTTAACTGTGCCATTATAGCAGTTATAGTACACTTTGGATATTTGCCAGCGCGGCGAGATGATATAATTCGTGGTGCTAAATATGCCAATCTGCAAAGGATTATGTAATATATGGATAACGGTTTTCCGGGAACCTTAAATGAGCAGTAATTATAGGTTGTGAGCATGTGTAAATCGCCAAATAATGAAAAGTCGCCATTAGTGGCAAGCTATCCTAGCTGTTCCGTAGTTTTTATCAAAGAAAACATATGAAGTATTGTTTTCTTACAGTTAAATATTAACTATACATATACGCAAGTCACCAAATTATGAAAATTCGCCAATAATTGACTAATACGCAAGGTGTTCCATGGGTTTCACATAATTAAAAATAGTGCGAAGTTTAAATTTTTATGTTCCAAGCAACATGCAAGAACCAAGCAATGTGTAGCTCGGTAAAATTCAATCTGATCCAACCTTTGGGTTTTGTTTGTTGAAATTATGCCTTATTTACGAATAAGCCTTATTAGGGACCGAATGCCTCTTCTTAATTCTTTTAAGTGCTATTGTAAAAGAACCATAAATGCTACATACACTGTTTTTGATCAGAAGCATAGTTTGTAATCTTTAATGATATGTATCAATCTTATTTTCTTTGAAATGACTAATATTTCTCGAATGCAATTAAAACAATCGTTCTTTTTGAATTCTTTTGGGTGCTCCTATAAAAGGAATATAAATGCAACAAACATCATTTTTAATGCTTTATATGGCTAAAAAAATAGAAAGATAATACATAGAAATGACATATATAAATTTCATACTAATCGATATATATTTACGGCAAGTTCGATCACCTAACTGAAATCATAAACACTTTTCAACCTTTTTAGAAAGTGTTTATGATATTTTAGTTTAAACTAACTCTAATAAAGTAAGAATTAGTGTTTTTAATAAATAAATAAAATTATGTTGACACTGAGATTGAATCTTATGTTTTTCAGAGTACATGAAACATATTTAATTTTTGAGAAAGTTGCTTGTGCTTTCTATTTTATTTCATAAAAATTTGTTGTTGAAGGAAAAAAATATTATATTAACAAACATAGCATGGAATATTTTATGTTATAACACTTAAATCATGCCCAAAAATATTTATCAACAGTATGATTAATCGTTTTTTGAAAATATCTGATATATTACAAAATATCAGATATTTTTGATATTTTCGAAAATATCATATTTACGATCCTTGAGTACATTAGATAAGTACACTAAATACATAGTTAAAATACACTAGATAAACTAGAAAACAATTATGATGGACGGAGGGAAGCACAAGAGCAGCCATGTTTATTTATAGGTGGTAAGTGGATCAGAACATAATATTACATCTGTTTCTCGGATAATAGAACGTGTCAGACTACCCAACTGTTGGATTATCATGAGTGTACTGTACTTTATTGTGTATATTGATTATATATGTACATATATGTCTCACACATAAACAAATTCATACATTTCTATGATTGACAAAAGTGTTGTTTCTTGATTTTGGGGCTTCCTTTCAGAGGAGCCCTGGGACTTCTGCCCCTGTCTGCCCTTGCCTTATTGAGGCTCTGAAAAGTAGTAGTTCCTAAATGAATTGGTTTGGAAGATTGTAACATAGTGAATAAAGGGGATGATCCTTACTAGACTTTTCTCTTTAAATATATTTTAATTTGTAATCATCATTTGCTTTCAAAGAAAGATGTGATTGATGAAACATTCTGTGTTTGAGCTGTAGATGATTCAAAAATATGTTCAATTTAAATGATATTTAAGCTAGTTGTTCAGACAATTTGTAATAACTTGAAGTATCATAAGTTAAATATTAATTTATCTCAAAGTCTTCATACGGTGCCAAAACAATCAGAAGATTTTCTACTATTTTAAACATAAAGTTATCTTCATATTTTGAAGTCTGCACCTTTAAGTCAAAGTTTAGTAAAAGCTTCCATTTTATTTCATGTTAGAAAAAGATTTTCGCTACACTGTTCACAAATTGAGGTTCCAGAATGAGAAAAGGAACTTTCTGCACTTATTTTTTTTCATTTAGAATGCTAATAATTCTTTTTTATGTAACTATACTCTAAATATTCTGTATAATATCTATTAATCACTTTTTATGTTGCAAAAATTTAAATTTTTATATAGAAAGGAGGACAGAGTACGAGTACCAATAACTCAAAGTTTTTGGCCAATTTCTTTTGACTTTGAGTTATCACAAATTGACTACAGTATCAATTTTTAAAATTTTTATTTATTTTATTACTGACTTCAAAAAAGGAGGAGGGACTATGTTTAGCTTGTATATATATGTGTGTGAGTGTGTGTGTGTGTGTATACACTTTTTAAATCTATATCCAAGAATAATTTTTTACCACATGGATTGATTTGAATTATTCATTTTTTTATCGTAATGGGATATCTTAGGGGCAGTCCTATATTAATTTGGTCATGTACTGAAGGAAATTGGAAAGAACCACGCTTTTAAACCATTGCCGAAAGGGTTACCAGTAGCATTAGTATGCCAAAAGTCACCAAGGCTGATCACTTTTGGCAATTTATTTCCCCAGTTTGGCACCAAAAAATAAGGTTCCAAAACTGAACCCAGTTGGTGATACCTTCTATATTTATCAAGAAAACAAAAATCCCCAAAATTCTTGCCAAGACTGCCAACTGCAACATAGCCCCCTTATAATGCCAAGATTCCTATGATGTCACCAGTGAGATTTGTACAATTCTAACAAATTCAAAATGCGTATAAATTAAATTAGTAAAAACATAATAAAGGACAAACTCTCCTCAAATTCAAATCAACTAAAAATTCTTCTATAAGTGGTTCGTATTTAACTTAAAAAATCTCTAGTGGAATTTCCACTGCTACTCTAAAATCAGCAGTATTGGCTGGTTGGAAAGACAGTCTGGCTTTGGTGGTATGGCTAAGGTATTATTTGATGAACTTAAATATAAAGAATTAGAAAGTGCATTAAGAGTTTGCTGTTATATTTATCTTTAATTTGCACAAACGACAAAATAATGATATTCTATCAATAAGGTAATTGACTTTTATTTGTCTATTTGCTGAAATTTCAGTCTTGGGCTCCGACTTAAGTAATATTGCTCGTGCAGGCTTGGATGAAAAGTCAGGGTTTCTACAGATTTGGAAAGTCAGGGAAATGAGTTTTGGTCAGGGATTTGGGAATAAAGTCAGGGAAATTTGAAGAAATTGAAAAAAGGTGAGAGAAATGCATGAATATTTGAATTGTGCGGCAAAATCAAGAAAATACTTCCTGTTTGAACCTAATTGTAGAAATTGTTTTATTTTCATTTTCTTATTTAACCTTATAAATAATTTTAAAATGTGCCCTTTATTAGCATATCTTGTTCACTTGAAATATTCTTAATTTTATCCTAAATTCTATCAAAATGGTTTTTGTTAAAATCCGGTGATGTCAAATAATATTTTTGTGTATATTGATTTTATTATTATTATTATTTGTAAAAAAGGAGCAAAATATATAAAAAGTTATTAATTAAAGGATGTAATTTTAAAAATAAAAACACAAAATTGAGGAAAGCACGCTAGATAAAGTCAGGGAAGAGCATGATAGATGTCAGGGAAAAATCAGGGAAGAGCATGATAGATATAAGGGAAAAGTCAGGGAAGGAAAAGCTGTGAAATCTGTAGAAACCCTGTAATAGTACCAGAGATGCATTTCTCGCCAATGAAGAAAGGTTAAAAGAAACAAATGCTTATTTGGATCTCTATCGCGAGTGTGACAGGCAACTTGAAAACGCATTCAATCAAGTATACGCATTCCAGATATTGGAACAGGAAGAGCCCATAGAACTAGACTGTGAAGAAGTTGTTCCATATCTGTCAATGAATGATAACCAGTTCATATTGGCTAAGCAGTCGATGAATGGTGGACAAAAAGAAATTTTCACAATGGTAACTCAGTCCATACAAAGTCAAATGTCGGGTGCTGAAGAACACTAAAAAATATTCTTTACAGGTGGAGCTGGTGTATGCAAGACATTTCTACTGATGAATTTACTATGAGACCAAATTAACAGGTGCTATGCCAAAGATGCAGTAAAAGTATGCGCACTAATGGGAATTGCAGCCCGATTAATAAATGGAGCTACAATACACAGTACCTTAAAGTTGCTCGTACAGAAGGATGGTCGAGTAACAGGTATGTCACTTTTGTCCGGAAACTATTTACAAATAATGAGGCAACAATGGAAGTAGACGGAGTTTCTGATTATCAATGAAATTTCTATGGTATCATATCAAATGCTGTGCATGATTGATGCCTGATTAAGACAAGTTAAGAACCGTGAAGACGAGTTCTTTGGAGGAATAAATGTTGTACTCTTTGGTGATCTTTTGCAACTGCCTTTTATCAAATGTTCTGGAACACCTGTATTCAAACAGTCTGAATATCTCCAACCAGCCAAGCATCTGTGGCGTTAGTTCAGGCTTTGTGAGCTGACTGAGAGTATGCATCAGCAAGGTGATCATTCTTTTATTGATGTATTAAATGCTTCGAGAATCAAGTGAGCTAACCGCACATCCTTTTAGTATTTTGATGCGAAGAGTTATTCGAGATCCAAGTGATGAGTTTGCAACAGACAAGGCGTTAAGAGTATACCCTAATGAATGATAATTATGTGTTGGGCATAGTGTAACCTGAGTACATAGGTAAATAGTATTTATAATGATATACCGGTTGACTTGATAGAAATTTCACGCTCCCAACGATTTTATTTTTTTGTTTGATCAATACCCTAGATTGATGAGACGAGTAGTGTGATGACTGTTACCTAGGACCTTCCAAATTATTTTTTAGCTTTCAGTACATTATCTACATCATTATTATCTTTATTTTCAATAAAACAGTTTATCTTAAAAATTTTTTTTACTTAATTTATTTTTTAAATATGAATAGTTACCTAGAAGAAATATTTTCTAAGTCACTATAACACAAATTTATTTCATATATGCCCTATCTACTCTCTTATCACAGGCTATTATGAAATTGCATATAGTTTTGGATTATGTGTGCAAATACTTTTTTTCTTACCTGACTGTGATCTTCATATACTAATGTATATGCATTTTATTTTTTGAAGGCTTATGGTGCTAGTGATGACAATAAATTAGAAATACCAGGTGAAGTAAGTTGATTTTTATTGTAAATAACCCTTATATAATTATAAGACAAAATAGGAATATTTATCAAGTTATTTGCAATAAATTCTCTGTATGTATGTTTGGGTACTTGTTAAAAAAGAAGGAAAGAAAGTGTTTTGATAAATTTAAACATTTTGAAAGTTATTTAACAATAGGGATGTACCAAGTACTTGGTACTATGTCAAATTTTGATTGAACAGTTGTAAGAATTTTAGTACTTTTAAACTTTATTTAAACTTTTTTGAAAAAAAAAATTCAAATATATGTAGCCTATTTAATAGTTTATATAATATTTTTTGTTGACTTGCCAAATCTCAGGATTTTGGTCCAAGTTTCAGGTTTTTTTTAATCCTATTTTAGGCCTCCTGATTTTTCTTAGACTTTTTGAGAGTTTATTCAGAAATTGAAACTTTTTCCAATTTTATTCTTCAGGTTTGCTAGCTAGATCAGTTCTTGTTCCTTTCATGTTGATCAGCCTGAGAACATTTGATTTGAAATAATGTATATGAAAATAATGTATTCTATAAAACTATATTTGCATATATTACATAAATGAATGCTCATTTATTTATCTGGAAATATTCTGGAAGTTTAAAAGCTGCATGAAATTAGTGGAAGGTATTTTTTGTTAAAAAATTAGAAGTTCTCACATTTTATTGTTATAAGATATCTTTATGTAAGTTTTGTATATGAATAGTTTATCTCATATGTATTTTGATTGTTGTTTTTATATTTTTTGATACATTTCTTAGGCAAATTTTTGAAATTGAATTAACATTATACAGCACAAGTAATGTGATACTAAGTTTATATGGACACATGGCAATTAAGAAAAATATTTATTGTGTGGAAATTTTATGCTGAGAAAATATGCAAAAGAAATCTCAGGCTTTTCAACTTTAAAAAACAGGAGATTTCAGGTTTTTTAAGTATGGAAACTTGGCTTACCTGCTGTGCTTACTTGCGTATAATGAGCATGCATGTATAACACGCACCCTGTACTTAAGCAAAAAAAGGCAATTTTTTTTATCGCATGTATAAGGCACACCATAAATTTGGGAATTATTGCACCACCATAAATGTTCTTTACTGAACATTTATGGCCTGCCAACTGTAAGTATCGACTCTGGCAAATGCATATGCTGATTGAGTTCTGAGTTCTTTTGGGTGTTGTTGTTTTCTTTTCAGATATTACTTTCTGCTTCAATTCCTGTTGGTCTTTTTTACCCAGCTTCATCTTCCAGCAGTCACTAGGCTTTATTGAACTTGTCTTGCTGCACTGTATTTACACTGTCATATTTTTAGACACTTTACCTCTAGGAATGCATAAAAGCTTGGATGTTTTAGCCACATTTGTTCCAGCTAGTTGGTCTCCTACAATTTGGCTTCTTTAAAAGTCTGTGATACCTGACATTTTACGCTTTCAGCAAAAATCCAAGATGTATAGAACCTCACTAAAGCTCCCCATTCTACTATGATTTATAATACTTTTTATATATTCAGAACAAAAACTGATGTCTAGGATTATATTTTAATATTTTTTCGAAGCACATACTAAATGTCACTTTTCACAGGTGTTTCCATTATTTTGATAACCTTCTGTACATATAATATTATAAGGATAGCTTTGACAGTAAACTCAGCTCTTACAGGAATTAACATTGCCATTTACCAATAGTAGCGTAAGTGCACATTTCCCCCCTTTTAGAAATTGAAATTTTGCAGCTTTGTACTATTATGTAGGAAAAATTCAGTGATGTGCAGAGAGTCTCGGGAAACTGCAAAGAGTGTTTGTATTCTTTACAGTTTTTGAAACTAATTATGTGTATTTAAATGTAATGAAGTCACATGCTTGTGCAATTGGTGTTGTCAAGTCTATAACAACTTAAACCTATTTGAAATTTTTAATATATTGAATTAAACTTTACTTTCCACATTTTTACTCACCACATTTTTCTTTTAAGAGTTGTCGCAATGTGTTTTCAGCTGGAAGATTTGTTGGATGGTATAATGGTCATCCTTCTCATGTTAATGAAAAGTTTGATTTAGATACCGAAGTAGCCGCTGTTGTTGGACATGGAAATGTTGCCATTGATGTTGCCAGAATTCTTCTGAAAAATCCAGATCAATTGAAAGTAACAACTTTCTTAGTTTAATTCTTGTAAAATTTTTTATTTGCTTGCATTTAAAACTGGTTTTTGTGATTGCTATGTCAAATTTCCATAAATTTTTAAGTTATTAAAGAATATTTTGGTTGAATTCACTGTAAACTTAAAACAAAGCTTTTTTAAAAATTATCTAGTTAGTAAAATATTGAGTTTGTGTTGACAATTTCATTTTTTTTTTGGGGGGGGGGGGGAGGATTGCCTAGTTTTAAATTAAGTTCGGTTAAAAGAAATGTACTCAACAATTTTTAAGTGACGTAGAAAGGAGAGTATAAAAACTCTTAATTAAATTTTTATGGTTATTATTAAATAGCTATTATTTTTCATAAAGGATTTAATTATCATTAATTGGATTAACTGATGGAATTTTAAGGATTTATTTTGTATTTATGCCATTTAATGCTTTTTGGGTGTGTCAACTAGAGATGAGACAATCTCAGTCTGAGTTCGGGTCCAAACCAGGCTCTGGCTCTGAAATTCTTAATTGTGTTCGGGCTCGGGTTCATGAGAAATTTCTCCTTTAATGAACATATTCCTTGTAAACAGATTTAAAAAAATGGTTCTTGGGAGAAATAAACTAAATTTTACTATTCGATAAAATTTATATTCTATCAATAAGGTAATTGACTTTTATTTGTCTATTACCTAGTCTTGGGCTTCGACTTAGTAATATTGCTTGTGCAGGCTTTTATGAAAAGTCCCCGGGCTTGGCCTTTAAAAAATGATCCTGAACTCATCTCTAGTATCAATACCTCATGCACGTTCTTGTGTTACTTTTTAAGGCTCACGTTCTGCATTAATGCATTTTATCGCTTGTTTATTTTCTTTCTGTTAAGGTGAAAAATGGTTGGCTAAAAGATACCTATAACACAACTTTCAATTTTTGAAGACTTATTTTACGCATGAAATTACTGATGGTTCCGAATACGATTGGAAACAGTTTGCATGCACATCTTATGAAAAAATAATTTGGCGGGAATGAGCACTGGGATAATACGTAAGTACCCAGAAATCTGTTGATATTGGGGCTAGATAAGGAATAAGAAACTCCGATACAAAATAAAATTCAGTGTAAAATTATTTCCTTTTGTCATGTAATTTGTTTGATCTTGTGGGATTACAAATCCCGATTTGCTGCGAATACTCTCTTGGAGTTCTTCAACTCGCAAAATGAAAACTCATCAAAGTAAAATAAATAGAACATTAACTTGGTGGTACTTTAAAAGGAGTTGGATTTTTGTGTCTATTCTATTTTAAAATTTATTTTCTTCACATGTATGGCAACATTTCTATGAAGCCCATCAAAGAAACACTGGTAAATCCAATTATTTAATTATTTGGAGCCGCATATGCGTTTGATCCCTTCCAGGGCTAACGGTTTAGGGTTAAATTATTATTGGAAAAATTGGAATCATTTCAATAGCTATAGTTTCATAAACGATGCTTATCATTCAATATTAAATTTCAAATAAAAGTACTTTTTCGGTGCCAAAAAAAAAAAAAAAAAAAAGCTACAAAAATACTTATTCTTTCAGAACTCCAAAATATCGTCACCAGAATATCAAAGGTTGAAAATCTGATGTTTTATTTTTCTATTGTTTGTGTAATTTGGCAATCAGTTAAATTATTTTCTTGCATTATTTACACTTAGTCTGAGAGTTTTGGGTACTAAATAAGAGACAAATGGTCAACGAGCTAATACATAAATAATTTTGTCTGCAGTGCATAAAACTTTAGAGAAACAAACTATTACAAATTTCCACAAAGTAAAGTTTTTTTTTTTTTTTTAAACTACCATAATGCCAGGTTAGGAGCGAAACAATTTGATAGTTTTGCTTAATAAATTTTAATCATGTGTATTAGAAAAATATCTGCTTTCTCCCGTATGAAGGATGGGTACACACACAGCTAGTAATATTATAAAATACACAGCACATTATTATTATTATTTTTTTTTTTTTGTGTGTGTGTGTGTGCAGCTTTTCTTATTGAATTCTTGAAAAATATTTTTATTTTGTTTCTTAGTATATTTTAAAAAATATATTTTTTAGTATACTAACTTTTTTTGAGGGGGGTGACAAATTTATTTGGCATAATATGGCCCACATCACTGTTGAAGCTGTGCAGGTCTGATATAGATTACAATGTTTTTTAAAGATTTTACCAATTAAAGAATATTTTCCTTGTTCCACAATATCAGATTTACCTTCCCACTAACAGTTTGAGCAACAGAGAGAGGGAAAACTCAAGCCGATGAATGTCAATCAACTCTGAAGATGAGATGGTGGATGCGTATTGAAAAATCTAGGCAAAACAATAATTAGTGAGAAGGTAAATGTGATATTATAATAATGATGCACTGAGTAAGAAGTTAATAAAAATTTTTCTTGTACCTTATAGTCAACTAATATTCCTGAATATGCCATGGATTGTCTTGTCAAAAGTAGAATAAAGAAAGTGTTATTAGTTGGCAGGAGGGGTCCATTTCAAGCATCTTTCACAACTAACGCATTAAGAGAAATGACAAAATTAAGCAACTGTACTACTGTTATGTCACCTGAAGATTTCACTGGTGTTGCTGAAATATTACCAAGTAAGAATTATGTATAGTTTCTTTGACACTAATAATATTAAATAAATGTTCATAAATTTATTAATTATAAAGTTTATAGATAAGTTAGGTATTATGCTGTGAAATTTCATACTATAAGAAAAAACAATTACCTTTGCATAGTGAAAGCATTTTTTATGAACTAATTCCTTGGCCGTGTTAATGAGGTTTGGTTGAAGTTGATAAACAATGATGGGTTAGTTATTGTGGAAAATAAGAGCAGAAGTTTTCTTGGAACTCAAACATTTATTCTTTTCCTTTTGGGGAAAGGTAATACAGTGTCTTGTGTTTAAAAAATCCCACTCTGCCAATCCGAACCCTCTACTGAACTGCCTGCTGTATCGCGCACTTAGCTAAGAGTGATGATTGTGTTCCAGGAGAATGGTCAGTAGAGTGGAATGAAAAATTCAACTTTCGAGTTTTAATTTGTGATATTGCAGAAAAGTTGCCTTTTGGTATATAGATAAGATAAATTAAGAATATGAAAAATTTTTAAGTACATCTTGAGGTGCCACAAGGACATTAAAGTTTCATAAAATTGAAATTTTTGGTACATTTTAAAGCTTTTTTTATGAAAAAGTCAACTTTTGATTTTTAATTTGTAATAGCATGGAAAAGTTACCTGTTGGTGTTGATAAGATAAATTAGAAATATGAACAATTTTGGAGTGCATCTTGAGGTGCCACAAGGACGTTAAACTTTCATAAAATTGAAGCTTTTGCTACATTTTAGTTTTTTTTTTTTTTACATGTCTCGATTATGAATCCGGGAACATGATCAACACCAGAGCGAATGTTATGAGTGGGGTAAGGGGTGGGAGGCAAGGGCGGCTCCAGTGAGGGGGCCATGGCCCCCTCCGAAATTTTGTTTTGTAACCTTAGATTCGCATACTTCATGACTTCGTGCATTCAATGTGCATTTTGGACAATGTATACCCATCTGAAAAGTTCAATGGCAATTTTTTCTGAAATTTGGGGACAAGCTCAGAGCAGGTGTCAGGTCAGTAGCTTTGCCATTATGTAATAGATTAATGTAATATTTTGTTAGTTTGTGTTCTACTTTCATTGCCCTGAGTAAAAATGGCTCAGTATAAATTAGAGAATTCAAGACAAATGTCTGAATGTATCATTTTTGAGAAATTGAATGCTTGAAGTTGAACTGCCTGCTTACGAGTATGTTATGAAGTGCTATTGTTATATTTAAACATAACCCCTATCACTTATAAAGGAACCAAATTCAAAGTTTTAGGTCAGGTAATACCTAAATCTGGTACCAGAAAAGAAATAGCAAACAGGAATACTGGAATTTCTTGAAGATAGGGAACACTGCAAACAACTTATGAACTCCACTGCTACTGGGTATGATGGAATCGTAAACACTAAACATAATAATGGTGCAATTTCTTTGACGGAAAAGAAAATCAGAAGTTTACAATGATTAATTTATTTCTTCTGCAGTAATGAGTTACCATTGGGGCACCCTTTTTTGTCATTTAGATGGTGAAAAGAAGGGATCCAATGAGTTTGAAGACAATTGGTCAGAAGCTAGAAAACTGTTCTAATCTTCCTGTGTGGTTACTTTCTTGCCAATTGAAAATAACTTTCCTCTTTTGGAAGAGAACACTGATTTAAGTTCAGATCAGAAGCATTTATTAGATATTTGTATCACTGAATCAAGGGGAAATTACTCATTAGATTTACCTTAAAAAACCTGAGAAACTTGCCCACTCCAGGTGGTTGACATTAGACAACCGAAGCTTAGATTGTATATGGCAACTGAAAATCTTAACTGGCTAAGTATGTTGTGAAAGTGTACTCGCCTGTGTGGTTTAATATTAAGTTAAAACCTTCATGTGCTTATTGTTTTAAACATCTGTTTAACCTCACTTCATATTTACGCTATCTTTCTGACGATCTCAAGAACGTTATAGATCCGATTATTCAAAGAATGCTATGTGATGAATGCACATTTAAAAAGAATTTGATTTAAGACGTGTTTTAAAGGCAAGAGCAGAGAGAAGAGGCGGAGTCAGTAAACTTAAAATTCAAAATAAAACTTCTAACAACTTCTTCTTCAAAATAAAACCTCCCTTGCATAGCAAGGGATTACATCCACATAATCTTATAGTCTGAAAATGAACCCCCCTTGTATTTTTAAAATAAGAGTTACAAGTAAAGCATGTGAAGCTGGACCAAATAATAAACCCAGTTATTGACTTTCTGTGTCTTCTTTGTTACAACTTAGCAGTAGAAAGAGATGTAAGGCTGGTTGACCGAATGGGCTCAAGATGCCTGTGGTTCAGTTGCAAGAGGATACATAAAGGCAAAAATTGGCTCACATCAGAATACGCTAAAATTTAATAATAATAATAATTAAAAAAAATTTAGTGTGTCAATGAAGTTTCCAATTCTAATGCATATATATGTATTTTAAGCCATTTTTTGTAACATATGTATGAGTAAGTCATAAAAAACATTTTATCAAAATCTATAATTTTTCAGTTTTTTTTTTACAAACTTCAAGCTCTTTGCAGCACCTCAAAATATTATAGTATTGCAACCAAAATTTTAAAAATTCTTTTTAAACCTAAAAGGAAACTTTTCCCACTATTACTAAACTAAAATCTAAAAAAATTTTTTAAAGACCATTTTCGTTCCACCCTAATAGTCAGTCAGAATATGACAGAACTGCTAATGTGGCACAGAGACAATTGAGAGATAGTCTAAAAATGTGCCATAGCCTGGCTGTTTCGTTGGCACTTTATGTGTTGTTGTGATTACTTCAAAACACAGCATTTTAGTATGTTACATAGTTGGGCAAAAATACACCAAAAATGTATTTTCAATACAAAGTACAAGATATATTGATTTAAAACACATTAAAATACAAGATTCTTTCTGGGAAAAAAAAAACCCAAAAGCCAAAATACTAACTTCTTATAATTTCAAAATACGTGTTAAAATTTAAAAGTATTTTAATTGAAAATAGGTTAAATTTTCAACTAAAAGTAATGAAAACAGTATTATTTTAACAAGGGAATAATGTATGTTAGTTTGCTTCAAAATAGTTTATGAAATCTGTCAAAACACGCAGTTCATAAAACAAATTTCTTTAAATACTCATCTTTGTTGATTTTATAATAAAATTTCAGTTTAACCTTTAAATGAGTTTTAAAATTTGTGGTAGATTTAAATGTTCAAATGTTCTGCACAAGTTTTCAGCTTTCATAACTGTCGTTGTTCCTTAACTTTTTAGTTTCATCTATGGATAAAATTTGGAAATTCTTTCCTCTAAGAATTGCACAATTGATCTCAAAATCATTGAGAATGGCAGTTTGATCCATCCATCATATTACTGCAAAAACACTACCATGCGAAGAACGGATACTCAGCTATAACTTGAATAGTTAAGCCCATAAATTAGATCAAGAGCTAGGAAAAGTGAATATCAACAATTTTATCATTTTCATTCAAAAATTGTAATATGAGCTATCTGTGGTGTTATGGTTAATTAAACATCAGAATTCAAAATTTATTCTGAAAATAGCAGATACAGTATCTAATTATATTTAATGAGTGTAATTAAGTAAATAATTACTACTGTTAATTATGATAAACAGTTGCAAATTCCAAAAAATGCATTGTACAGTGCTGCTGGGAGAAAGAAAAAAAAAGTCAACAATTCAGAGCAAAATATGGACATGAATGGCCATGTTTTTCAAGGCATTAAATATTTCACAATTTCATATTTTTAGCTGTAAAAAAAATTAAAATAAATTTCTTCCTAATTTAAGTACTGATATTTTGAATGCACTTCCAAAAGAAAAACCGAGACCACCTACATACTAAAACAGACCTGTTCATGCAGAGCAAAGGCTTGTCTGCTTGGAATAATAAAACCACCCATAAAGGGTGCTACTAAGGAAGGTAAATATATGGATAAGCATTCCATTACTCACATGTTTTTTAATGTGGATTATTCGAACTTGCTGGCTTAATTTTTCAAATTATTTTTATTTCCAGCGAAGATGATATGTTATTGTGTACTTTTATGCAGGGATTCGAACCATAATTAATTTTGTTCTGGTTGAACTAAAAAAAAACTATCTTTTCAGTTCCTGTTTTCATTCCAACAAAAATAAAGGTTTTTGGTTCAGTTTCGAATGAATAATTTTATTTTAAGTATATTCTTATTTGTACTAAAATTATAATTCTATCATAAACAAAAAAATGTAATTCTATCAATATTTAAAAGATTTTATTCTTTTTTTAATTGATACACTATGTGAATTCATATGTCTTTTTATGATGTTTTCCATTTTGTTTTATTTCAATACAGAATTTAAGAAACTATCCTACTTATTGCTAGTTCAAGTCTAAACATAGTTTTAAACATGAAACTGCATAGCTAAACTTCTGCTCACTCCTATTTTGATGAAATCGAATGAGACCTGATGCATCTGTAAGTGGGAGGAAGGCTCCGAGAAATGAAAAGAGACTGTACATGTAATGATGATAATTATTTGGCTGACATTGAATTAGGCACTATTGATAAGTTTTGGTTACAGTAACAAAATGACTGACGATGTATCGAACCAAAATTAACTGATATTGTTTTTTGGTTCAGTTCCGGTTAGAAGCCCTGCTTTTTTGTAAATCACATAGCAAACGCAAACAATAAGATGGGCTGCTAAAAGTTTCTTTTCAGGAGTTTCCCCAGGGATTTTTTTATCCGAGAAAAATGTTTGACAATACTGATATGGGCTGTTCATAAATAATGTCAAACTTTTTTCAATATTTTTTACCCTCTGTCGCCCCCTCCCTTCCCCTTGTGATAATATATAATATATATATATTTATTGTACTGCATAAACATATACTTACAGTCCAGAAACAAAACACTGTTATAGATTGTACTTCAAATTTTATTTTTAAACTTAATGTGTTTCAGTGACATTTGTAAACATCTGTATCAAATAAGATCAAGGTTTACAACAAGAACATAATTAAATTACAGTAGTAATGAAATATTAATATTAAAGAGTAATCGAAAACAATAGTATTTTAGAATTTGAAATGCAGTTCAATGTATTTTGCTTTAAATCTTATCTTTACTTTATGAACACAAGATACTTTAAAACAGTTTTTTTTCCCCTTGTTCTTTTTTTTTCTCTTCTTGTAAGTATATCTGTTTCTAAAACTGAATTATCATGCATGAATCTGATATGTTGATTATGAATATTTTCCTGTTTAAAATGGCATGTACAAAAAAATGTATAGTAGGAAGCAAACGGCTGTTATGAAATAAGACAGAATAATTTATAAAACACTGTCCATTTCATTAGTCTACACTATAACCTATTAATCAAACAAAAAACTGGTTATTTTATTGGTGTTTCTTTTTGATTTTTAAGAGTAAGCATGTACCATAATTTTATATCTTTTTGCACTTTAGAGCTGGATTGATATAACGCTACTAGAGATAAAGCAAAGCTACTAGAGAGTTAGCTGCCTAAGGAGGGGTGCCTTGGGTGAAAGACCTTTTTAAGGGGCTGTAATGCGTAGTCACGATACATCTGGAGAAAACCACCCAAAACTCTAGACCGATAGCTGCGAGATAGGCCTGAACCGTGACTAGACTGAACTGAGCAGGCATGAAAGTTTTCCGTCAAAAGACGGAATTTTTTTTATATAAGTTCTACTCTATTCATTTATATTAGTTAAATAACGAATATATAAGATATTAATAGCCAGTAATGTAGTAATTGTATGTTAATGAGATAGTTTTGCATCGCTTGCAAAGTTCCGGCTGTTCTGCCAATTTGCACTTTCATGCCTGACTGAGTGAATGAAAAATGTATGCCAACAATTTTCTATGAGGTTGGCATACAAATCATGCTTAAATATTAATTTGGTAACACTTAGATGAATTATCTATGAAAGACCCTTAAAGTTAAAATTGAACCCAAACATGAGCGTAGTCAGAAGTTATACTAAGGGGGGGGGGGTCAGGACCATGAAGGAAGATATCAGAGTCCAACTAGAGGATTTTAAGGGGGTTCAGCTGCCCCTTGCCTCTCATTGGCTACAGTCATGAACCCAAACTAATAAAACTCTTTAATTATAGTTACCATGGCATCTTGCCACTTTCTTTTACACACATTTGTATACATATTATTCTTTTTTCTCCCTCTACATAAATAAACATAAAAAAGTATGAAATGCAATTATTTACTTTTAAGTGTTTCTAAATGCTGTAATTTTGCTATGAAAAGCATTCTTCAGAAATATTTAATTCTTCCATATTATTAAAAACTTACATTGAACAATATTTTTTATAAAAAAAATCACCCCTCCTGTAGGGAAAAAGTATTTAATTACACGAAAGTATTACAAATTATTAAGGAATATACTTTTATTCCTTAATATTCTTATGCAGTCATGTTTTTTTAAGAATATGAACCATGTTAAAGAATTTGCTTTTATTAATGTTTTAAATAAAACAGCATATTGAGTTCTGATCAAACAATTTTGAACAAACATTAAACAACCAACGTTAACATTGAACATTTAATAGAATGAATAAATTAAATTTATGTTGTCGTCAGGGGCTTAGCTAGAGGAGGGGGTAGGGGGCTACAGCCCCCACCCAAAATGGGACCCTTTACTTAGCTTACAATTTGATACCCCCCCCCCCCACACACACACACAAAATGAAATCCTGGCTACACTACTGGTTGTTGCATAAATAGATTTTTAGGTCCCACTATATTACTGAATAAAAAGAGCCTTTTCATTCAATCGTAAATTTAAATTTGTTAGAATGCTGCCGTTGTGTAGATAATTCTTCCAAATGACAATGCTTAAAAATGCATTTAATTTTTTTCTTATTTAAGCTAGTAATCTTCTTTAAAATGATTTTTTAAAGACAAACCGATATTACTAAAACGGAAAAAAGGCCTGTTTTATTTTACGAAAGTAAATTTTAAAAGCAAAAGCTGCCTAAAATACGCATATTCTTTACAACAATAACCATGATTTTTTACTGCCATCTGATGGCATTAAGCTGCATAATTCAGTTTTGTGCGAACATTTTCTCCCGTAGAGTTGCCTGAAATGAACAGGTCTGTTTATAGTATGTAGGAGGTCTTGAGAAAACCCATGAACAGAGTGGTGTATGTGTATGATGATGAAGAATTTTTGAAAGAACAAATAAAATTGGTAGAATTATGTACTAGTGTCTTTTATTGTTTAATGAAACACACACAGAAAATTAATGTTGAAAATGAGTCTATATTTTATTCTAAAAAAATTAATAAAATTGTTAGCATTCTAATTATTTTCGACTCCACCCTTAATATGAGAAAGAGTAAAATTATTTAACTATACAAATGGAATAAATGTGTTTTAAACTATTTATTTTGGTTTGATGTCAGATTATTCCAAAATTTCATATTCCCTTTTATTATTAACTCTAAATATGATGTTATAAAACAAGTAAATTAACACTAGGACGCCGGAAATCTTGCTTCCCCTAAAACACCGGCCAGGTGTCATTTTGACACTAGTCAGTTTTAAGCAAAGCAACGAACAAAATATGCATTTTAATATTCTTTTTTGCAAATATACATGGTATACTAGGAAAGTATTAGATCAGAGAAATAAGAATTTTTCTAAACGGTACAAAAATATAAACAAAAGAAATTACTTAGATTACTTACAGTCCGGGCACTTATAGTTCACATATTTAGTGCATTTGCCACATGTCATTCTTTTACAAGAAGAACATATTTTATTTGTGACATTTCCGTGGCACTTTTTTACCTCACATTTTCTATGTTTAGGTGGATTGTCAGTCCTCAGTTCATCTTCATCCTTCCTTTGTCTTTTCGCGGATTTCTCAATATATCCTGCTCAGAGTTCTTCAGCTAAAGTTAGTATGAAAGTACGCCTTGATATGTTTTCCTCGTATACACATTTGAAAATAATCCAAGCGTTTATGGCAGCAAACTCTAAAATGTTATAAAATGTGTAGACTGGCCATCTTCTTGATCCTGCTTTGACGGAATATTGTCTTGCCATTTGGTCAACAATATCTACACCACATTTCGTTTCATTATAGAAACTGACAGTTTCTGGAGTTTTCTTTTCATTATTCGCAATTGCAATGTTTGAATGCATAGAACTCAGGATTAGTACATTTTTCTTTTTACACTGGTAAACTGTAAGTGTTGAGCCGGATTCTTCATTTTTTAGTATTTTCGTGGAATATAATGTCTCTTTTCCCGACTTTATACAATCTGGAATTTCGCGTCTGACTCTGTTCATTGTGCCAACTAAACTCATTCTTTTTTCCTTTAGTTTCTTAGCCAACTCAAGTGAAGTGAAAAAGTTATCAACTGTGACATTTCTTCCCATACCTTCAAATGGTTCAATTAATTTTAAAACCACATATTCTGAAAACCTTTGATTTTGATATCGTTCTTCATTTTTTCCTAGATAATGAAATGCGTTCAAAATATACTTAGTTTCTAAGTCTGCAGCTATCCAAAATTTTTGTCCGTATTTATCGGGTTTCGATGCAATGAATTGTGTGAACAGACAACGAGTTTTACTTGGAAACAATTGTTCATCAATTGTTATGTTCTGCCCTGGCTTGTAATAGCTAATGCAATTTTCAATAAAACAATTCCATACTTCTGAAATCATTGCGAATTTATCCTCTTTTGTTCGATTACGACGCATTGATTTCTTATCAAACCTCAAAAATCTCGATATTTGACAAAATTTGTCTCTGGGCATGGTTTCTTTACAAAAATTCAAACCCCATGTAGAAGACCATAAAGAATGGAGTTCCAAGTTCCTAGCTCCTAAGACTCCACGTGCATACAAAATGGAAATATAAGCGAAAAGTTCCTCTTTCGAAATAGACCAAGCTTCATTTTCTAATACTCGACGTGCTTCTGTGTTTGTGCATTCTATTATATACTCTAAAATTTTTCTGTCGATAAAGAGTAACCAAGCACTCAAAACATAAGGGTCGTTCAGATTCCTTTTTACGAAACTGGTAGGGCCGCTGCTTTCTTGCAGAATATTTTGGGTTGCTAATCTACCAGACGCACTTCCAGAAACACATTCTTTCCACACTGAACCATCGTGAGCTGTAAATTCCTTGAGATTTTGAAACTTGTTAGTTTCAGTGGCCTCATCGTCATCGTTTTCCGATCCAGATGATTCAACAGGAATAAAATTTTTATCATCAGATTCATCATTCATGTCGGATAATTCTCCCCCTTCTGATTCATTATCAGATAAATCTCTGAGAAGTGCAGTTATTTCTTCAGGAGTAAGCCCTCTCTTACGAGACATTTTAAATTTAATCCAAAGAAAGAAAAAAAAGAGAACGAGAGACAAGTTATTACGAAAATTCTAATTTGTTATGAGTCACAAGAAATCGATTGCATACTTTGCTTGAAATATCAGCGACAGGTGTTGGTGCAGCTGAAACAGAACACGTGATGACCGGATGTCACAAAACAACATTCCAAGACCCCTTGCTCTTCTGTACACTCACAATACAGTAGGAAAATAGCACAAAAGAACGGAATTTGAGATAAGGAAGTTGAAATTTCTGCCGTGTCCAATTGACACCGAGCAGGCGTTCTAGGTAAATTTACTCGTAAACTATGCTTAAATAAAGCTAATCTCTTAAAACTTTTTATGTGAGTACTACATACAAGTTTAATAAAAGTCAGAAAATAAAAACGTAATTCATTAAAATTTACAAATTTTAGAAAGTAATTTAGATGCCCTGGTGTCGAAATGTCACCGCCCGGCGTTCTAGTGTTAAGAGTAACTTTTCATATATAAATATTTCTTTATTAGAAAAAGAAATTCACTGAATTACTGACTTCATTGCTGTAATGTATTGAAATTGTTACTGAAAATTCTTGAGAATACTATGTATTTTTATATAAACCATTGTCTGAAGTTGACATTTTAAGCATCTTGTGCTTGGGTATATAACATTACATTTGTGATTTGAAACTTTAAAAATATAATGCAGTTATATAGTATTAAAAGAAATAGTGAACACTCAAATGATTCAGGGAGGATGCATCTAAGCTTTCTGAACAACATATTTGGTGACGTGAGCTGTCTCCTCCTGGCAAACAACTATCAAACGATGTTAAATATGGGATGAAAATATTCTGCCTTAGGCAGATTTCTGTTTCCCTGCTCCTTTCTACAAATGTTCAGCTTTCTGCGAAACATTTTTCTCTTTTTTTCTTTTAAAATCTGTTTTATTCCGATATTAAATTTAGGATTTGTCTTGACCTCGGATTTCATGAAATTGCTTAAAATTTTCTTTTTAAGTAGTGATAGTTTATATTTCTTTATTAAATGATCTCTATTTAAAAGTAACCATTAAATTTGTATTTATATATAAGTGCTTAAGTTTTTTTTCTTTTCCCCCTTCCAGAATAAAGGTATTTGATTTGTTTTGTGATTAAAATGTAATAGTAAAACATATGTGCCTCACGTGAAAATTTTTTAATGCTTAAATTCGAACTCGCATACTTTTCCTCTTTTTTAATCTTTGTAAATTCTTATTCCTGTTAAATACATTAATAACATCATGGATGCATTTATTATATTATTTTACTGTGTGTAATGTGCGAAATCAGGTTGTAAATTTATTCAACAGAAGGATCTTTGATGCATGCATGAAAAGGGACAAAAAGTAAATAAATACTCTATTGTAGATAAGTGATTTCATTTGAAAGTTTATCTAGTGATATAAGCTATTTTGCATTTTAAAATAATGATTAATTTATCAAACTATTTACTATTTTTAGATATTATTAGAAAAAAGCGTCTTGTGGAATTCATGTATAACATTGCTGTAAATAATGAAAAGAAAATGTCAGAAAAAGTATTTGAAATAAAATTTTTTAGAAGCCCCAAAGAAATAATTTGTGAAAGTGGCAAACTTGAAAAAATGGTTCTGTATGTCAATTCTGTGGAAGTATGTATCAATATATATTCTTTCACAATTGTTACGTTATTCTATTTCTTTATTCTTCAGTTTTCCAATCCTGACTTCTTGCTTACTAATAAGAATACAAAAACTTTGGTTTCTTTAGTATCTTTGTTATAAATAAGTATTTATATTTTTTAACTTTTTAAAAAAATTGTCATTTGCTAGAGTTTTTTTTCCTGAAAATATTGGTTTTATTATTTTTTAATTTCTAAAAATTAGTTTGCACTATTAAATTACTATATTTCTCTGGAAACAAGGTCCATTTTTTCCCCCAATTCTTACTATTAGTTCACACTCTTCCTATATTTATATATCTTATTCAATCGTTAATAAAATACTTTTTGTCATTCACTCAAGTTCAAATACATTTTTTAAAACTTGTAGCGGATGGCACTTGATGTTAATACAGTTTTTTCAAATATTAATTCATTAATTAAATTTTAGATTCTGTTACGTGGGATTAAAAACGAATGAAAAAAATAAACTAAACAAACTGGATTAATGGTATTGACCCTTGCTTCACAAAGGCCTGCATTAATTAATTAATTATTAATTCATTAATTAAATTTAATTAAAAGTAACTAAAATAAAATTTTTCTTTGTTGACCTAAGCAGGAATAGACATTAAATTTTTTTATATTACTTGTTCACATTTACTTTTGATATTGTAAGGATTAATTATGTTGAAATATGGTTACTTTATATCAGGCACACAGCCAGGAAAGAATTCTGTGGAAAGCCCAAAAGGTGAAAAGGGTAAAATTTTTCACAAGAAGGCTTGAGCAAAATTAACAAATTAATGAAAATGCAAATTTTGGGAGATATTGAGGTTCCTGTGGCTACTCCCTAGCTACGTCTCTCCTGTAAATACTTATGCATAACCCAAATATGCCTTACATTGGAAAGTATTTTGTAATTAATATAATTTCAAATAAGTTATTTTTCTTGTTCACAGTAATTCATTTTCATGAAGTTTGCATTATTGTATTGTTACCATAAGAGTACATTAAACACTTGAATTACAGATGTGTTGTGATAAAGCTTAAACTAAAGATTTTGAACCCAGCTGCCTGTATGAATGTTCTGTAAAGTAAACAGATACAGAAAATAGCATTCAATAAAGTGGTTATTCAGAATAGTAATAAAAAGTGGTGCACCTGGGGCTGTAAATCATTGTCACTTAAAAAGCAAAAGTATAATAAAAAATATATCATGTATAATAAAAACAATTAAAACATCCCTAAAAACTGTTAAAAACATATTTCAGCCTCATACAGGGTCGTCTTCACTGATTCTGGTTTCATCATCTGTACTATGTCTTGTGAGGAAGGGGCTCCATATGTCATTCAGAGTTATGTGTCATGTTGTTCATTGTGTCAAATGTTGAGATCTCCAGAGATTCTCAAAAGAGCATATGTTATTTTTATAATCAGCAATTTTCCTAATATTGGTAAAATCTATTTGGATTTTTGGGATAAAGGTGAAAAGGCTGTTCGTAGTGTGTTAAATTTCAGATTGTTAATATTCAAGAATCTTTATAGATCTTTCATCAACAAATAATGCAATAAATGACATGATACACAACTCTGGATGAAAAACAAAAATGCACACATACAAAAAATGAGTGGAAAATTAAAAAAACTTAAATGGAAGCGAAAATTAAGTGAAAGAAGCCTGTAATTGAGATACGTACTCTTATATTTTGAAGACAAGAAAAGTAAACAAAGAAAAAAATAATTAAAAATCCACCTAAAATGCCTGAACAAAGGGAGTAAAAACAGTAATTACATTGATGAATGAAAAATAATTATTCCTATTAACAGGAGATTAATGTTAAAAGATGGGAAAAGATTACTATTACTATTGCAAGTACTTGTCAGTAAAATCAAAGAAAATTCATTTTTGTAAAGGCAATTAACTTATCTTCTAATAATTATCAAAGCATTAATTAATGTGATTGTAACTGAAAATTTAAACTTTAAAAGAGAAGGTGTTATGGATGAAATCCTTACCCTAAGTTAGAAACACAGTTTGATTCAAAATTTATCTCTAAAGCAATAATTAACTTCAGAAAAAAGAAGAGTTACAGGAGAAAAACATAACAATATAAATAATTTTTTATTGTTTATATTGAAATTTATTTATCTATTTTTTGTTTATAGGGAGCATCTGGAAATGCCAAGGTATTTCAAACTGAGAAAACTGAAGAAATACACTGTGGATTGGTAATTTACTCATTTTACTCATTCTCTCAAATTTTTTGTACCTTAATTATACTATTTTAATATAATCTATAATCTGTATTACATATAGTATATCTGTATTACATAAAGATATACAATAACTGATAATTCTTAAAACCAGTAGCTCATGAATACCTGTAAGAAAATGTCTGCGTCACTAGCAGAATCTCAAGTACATACTCGTACTAGACAATTTATGTCAAATAGTAATTCATAATTTGAAAACTATCACATAAATAGATTACTGTTTTGAGAATAAGCTCATATTAATGTACAGCAGGTGGCCAGATTATTAGAGCCTGTATTCATACGTTTGTAGTTTCTAGTTTAATTTCTTGAGGGTGTATGTCGAAAAAAAAAAAAAAGAACTCTGTTTTTAGTCTTGTTACACAAAATGAAATAAACTAATAGCACCATGGTCTGTAAAAAATTCCAGATTGTTCTTCATAAGCAGTTTTACACACTGCAAAAAGCAAAAACTCTGTGGCGTTTGTGAAATTTTCAGAAAAAATTCTTAAACATGGATCTGAGCTGCAAGATTTTTCGAAGAAAGACACGTTTTTCGAAAATTTCCAATTTTTAAGAATTTTTTCTAAAAATTTTGAAACTGATACAGATTGTTTATTTCAGTATGTAGTACAACTTGTAAAGAGACAATTTCAAAATTTTAAAGTGCCTGGCATAATTAGTTTATTTGTACTTATGTACCAGAATCACCTGATTTTTTTTTAACTACACCGTTAAGTAGAAACATAGCTTAAGTTTTGTAGATACTTTTTGTTTATTACTGTATTCTTTTTAAATCATAAAAGCAACATATTACGTCAATAAAACATCATATGTTTACAGATCGTATTTTTTGTGTAAAAGTAATATTTACATTGAGTGAAACTCTTGGTATTTGGTGTTGCCCCAGTTTGATTACCTTCTTTGTGAGCTCTGAGATGCTCTCGATGAGTATGAGCTCCCTGGCTATTTTAACATTTAATATGGACATGACGACACAGTATTGACACTTATCAAAAACAATAATGAAACCAGCAGAAAATATATATATTGTGGCATCATAAATAAAGAGATAGAAGCCCTTTTGCTCACACAAAACACTTAATTAGACGGCACATACAAACACATGAATTATGAGTTGGTAATTGAACAGTCAGATGGCAGGTTTGGAAAAATCTGGCCATTACCGGCCTTACACCAGAGGAGAGTTACCTCTGCACCGTCACTGTCTGAAACCAATCTCTTCTGCCTTGATCTGTTCATCTCGTCTCTCGGCTGGAATCTCAAGTGGATTTTGATCAAGTGGGATGCTTGAAGTAAGTGTTCGAAAGTTATGAGATTCCTGATGTCACTATAGCATCAAATTCTGAAGAGCCCTTGAAACACTCGGGGATTTATTCGTTCTATAACGTCAGAACTGCCCATTATCAAAGATCTATAGCTCCTTGTCTACGACAGCTCCCAGATCAAAGGTTTTGGTTGCCTTATGTTGAAATTTTTGATTGTAACCTATTTATAGAAAAATACATGTGATGCATATTCTACAGCTTGCAAAATATTGTAACAATAGATTAAAGCTGTTGTGAACTAATAGTATTTAAATATATATAAAATTATGTCGCTTTTTTGGGGCACATTTTTCGAACAATTTTCAATAAAGGAAGTGAGAGATAAAATGACTTAGTCATTAATATGCTCAAGAAACTCCTTTGAACTAGATAAAACAAGAATTTAAGAAGTTTTCTCTATAATTTGGCCACCTACTTTGGATATTTTCTTGCAAGGAAGTTTTACTGGTTGCTTGAAGAATTAAAAAACTAGCTTTTTGTTTCTTTAAATTTGGTTGTTTATTATCATATCAGTCTTTTTTAACCTTTTATGATAGTATTTTTATGTAATTAAAAAATGCAAGTTTCTATGTACTTATTAGTAATAAAATTTATTTTTTTTACTTTTTTGATTTATAACAGGTTTTGCGAAGTATTGGCTTCAAGAGTTTGCCATTAGATCATGAATTGCCATTTGATCACTGGAATTCTCTTGTGCCAAATAAGTTGGGACGAGTTTGTGATTCAGAAGGTATTAATTTTTAATTATTTGTCGGGTTTGACAAATTTCTTGCATTAGATGAAGAAATTGAATTAGTATTAGCCTGAATATAACGTGACCTCTAAATTTTTCTAGGTAATTAGAAAAACCCTATATTTAGATTTTGAATAATAGCGCGAGTCATTTTTTTTATGGGCAATGATCATTAAAAAAAACTCCGCATTATATTCGGGCCAATACAGTAACTGATTTTCATAAAGAATTTACCACTTAAGTTGTAAATTCATAATCTGTTTAACAAATGCCCTTTTTTTGAATAACTTTCTGTACAGATTTAGTTAAAACCTATAAAGAATTAAATTTGTGTGCTATTTAATAATTATATCAATTTTTTTTAGCCATTATTATACGCTTTTTATTGAATACCAAAAGAAAAAATATTTGATTCACAACACACAAAATGTATCACAAATTGTCTGTTTATGTATTATTTATTACAATTTTACATCCTTTGATACAATTTAAAAGTTAATGATCTTAGAAATAAATCATTTGGGAAGCATTCAAGTTAATGATTTTATTTTTGTTTATTTGAAAAATACTATACATCATTTAAATGGTATATTTTATATGGAAAATAAAGAATCTGGGTTTCTAGAGACTTGTAAAAGTTGGGAAATAGTGAAGAGGTCAGGTAGTGGATAATCCATGTAGGCTAATATTGGGGAAAATTATGAAATAAGATAAAATACAAGAAACTTGTATGACATGAATGTAACTTAAACATCCAAACATCATTTTTGTTTTCTCTACCAAGATGGCTTCTACTGAACATTCAAGTATATTTTCCTTTCATAAGCTTCTAATTTATAAGTAAAACACATTAATAATAATTATATACCTATATTTTTCTGTTTTATTCTCTCTCTTTTCTTTTACTTATTTCATGATCCAGTCTCATGCATCTTTAATGCATGGGGAGCAATGATGTATAATCAAATGCCTTTGGCAAAACAAACATAACAAACAAACAAACACTTGCTTGAGGGAAAAATATTCCTTTTACTATTACTATTATTATTAATAATATTTTTATTTGTAGTAGATTTGAATGATTTAATAAGAAACTTGTACCATAGAAAAAGTAATGATTTTCTAAAATGATGAAATCTAGCATGCCCATCTTGTAGAGTTGTTTTCTGCCTCAAAGAGTTTGAGAGAGCGAATGAGAGGAAAGGGGGAAGATAGTGATCTTTTCTCCAAATAACAAAAACAATTAAAAATTTCCACTTTTTGAGTATCATGGGTTTTACAATGCCCTGCTGTGACCCAGTGTTTGTGCACTGCTGCATACGCTGGGTTTGGGCTTCTTAAATATTATTTAATAAGACTTTTTGAATCCTAATTTCTTATTTGTTACTTAGAGTAAATGTGAAAACCTGCTCTTCCTAGGCAAACATCTTATCTCCTATTTAAGAAGTAAGAAAAGAATTAGATTTTAAAAATTTGTTTGTGGCAGTGTATATCTTTCATGTGAAAATGTTAAACTTCTGATATATTCATACCTTAAAACTGTCTTCAGATATTCATGATTTAATATTTTTTCAGGCTTATATTGCAGTGGTTGGATAAAATCAGGGCCGATTGGTGATATCAACAACACTAGGATAAATAGCGAGGAGACAGCTGAAAAAGTGCTAGAAGATATGTGTTCCAGGGAGGCACATTTTAACATTCCAAAAAGAGGCAGTGAATTTATTATAAATGAACTTAATAAACGAAGTGAGTGTTTTCTCTTTAATATAAAGAGTTTGAAATCTAAAGAAGAGGGAACAAGGAAAGTGAAAAATTTTACTCTCCAAGGTTCCCATTAAGGAAAAAAAAAAAAAAAAAAAAGTTGAGAATTTCTCTCCTATCTAAAATTTTGAGTTAATTTTCTGAAAGTTGAATCAGAACACAAATATTTATATTACATGATATTTTTAATTTATTATGTTTAGTTTTAAAATACTGGTTTTTGTATTCTAAAAGTTTTCCTTACAGAAATTTACTGAGTTGTTGAGAAATTTATTTAGTTTTATATGCAATTGATTTAAAAAAAAAAAAAAAAAGCATATAAAACTAATAAATGTTTAACTAATAAAAATAATAAATGTTAAGTCTTTTACTTTTAGAAAAAAATTAATTCTTATTTTAAAATACAAACAAAAGCAGTGGTGGGAAGGAAATTTTTTTTCTGAATATTCAAGTTTGAAAATCAGATCATCATATATATTTTTATAGCTTGACACAAATTGGAGAAAAATATCCATTTTATTATGAAATAATTTGGTAATTTAAACCAAAATCAAAAGCTGGTTCTTAATGTTTTAAAAATTACTAAACTATTAAAACATATCGTATTAGGATCTCATTTATGCTTATCTGCTAGGAATGAGTTTAGATCACTTTTTTAGGTCCCAGGTTCAGAAACTTGCAATTTGAATCGTAAATGTAAACTAATTAACAAACAAAACTCAGTTTTGATGCCGGAAGCTATGTAGCTTCAATCATCACTTTAATAGGCATTTTAGTAATATACAGTAAAATACGTTTAACACAAAAACGCTTAACAGGAAAAATCGGTTAACACGTAATGATGTAGCGGCACTGACAGTAATTATGCAATTTATTATGAAACTTTTAACACGAAATTCTTTTAACATGAAAAAATATTTCGATCCCCTTTATTTCATATTAAATGTTTTTCACTGTACTATTAAATTTTTTATCAAATTGTACTGGCTTTGAAGAAAATTTGGATAGTTTTCGAAGTATACACAGCAGCTGTCGGGAGTTGAGTCAGTGGCAATTCCCGACATCTAATGTAGTCAAGACATCTTTCATTGCTCTATTTCACTTTTGACAGAAATTATATGCTTTTGTTCAAGGTATGTTCAATCTCATGACTAATACCAGCGAACTTGACAATTGAAGGGGCTGCTGAAGAAAGGAGTTTGTGGAAAACAGTAAAAAACATTTGGGGATTCATCACAAACTTGGACACTTCATTTCTTGAGTAACACAAAAACTAATGATTGGAGCTATATACTTTTTGGTACCAAATGAATTTTTTTTAATTTTTATTTACTGAAAGATACTCCATTTAACTCCAAATTCCCATAGGATGGAGGTACCTCCTTTTTGTAGCAAATTCAATTACATATGATTAATTGTTATGTAATTGAATTTTCGAGTTCAGTTATATATGATCAAACATATATGACTTTGTAGTAAATATTATATTAAAATAAAAACATTAACCCATTTGTGCCTAGATATTTTTGCCACTTTCTTAGATTTTTGCTAATACTGGCAATAATAGATAAATTTCTGATATGAATTTTGTGAACAAGGGATTTCTTTTAAAATCAGTATGTATAAAAATTGAAAAGGTACTATTTTAACATCCTACATTTATTTTACATCCTACATGGCCATGTTAAAATATTTTATGGAGTTGAGGTACAATACTCCAAAATAAATAACGTTTTTGACTGATGGTGAAAATGCCCCCCCCCCCCCCCCAAAAAAAAAAAGGGACACCAGGCACAAATGGGTTAAGAGCATAAAAACATTAAAACACAACAATAAAATATTCAAATACGTAGAGTCTTTTCGAGAGCATCAATCCTTTCTCTTGTAAAAAGATTATCTTGTAACAAAAGAGGAAGAAACAAATTTTAACAGGTAAATGTTAAAATTTTATTTCATTTTTATCTTATTAAAGAAAGAAGCAAATTTTTAACGTGTTTGCTTGCTTGTTTGTTCAGTGAAGGAGAGAATTTACTCAACAATTCAACCATGAAATATTAAACCTAGACAGAATTTTAAATAAACTGAAAATAACTTATAAAGGTAAAAGAAATTTCTGCTTTATGAGAAAGACCTGACCAGTAAGGTAAGTGCTTAATGTCAATGATATGGACCTAAACTTCCTGTTGCTGGGTAATAGTATACTCAATGGGAATTAATTCTTTGTAACCACTTTTGACACTTTTCATTTTATTTCCAATTTTTACTCGCAGGCCTCTCGTTTTAGTAGATTCCAATGAGCAATAATATAAGATGTCATTGACTTTAAAAGAGAAAAGTTTGTATATCAGTTTATTTGAAGACTTCAATTAAAAATTTAGCTGCATAATCTTGTGTTAGTACTTGAAATAAACAACTCTTGAGCTCTATTGAAAAAGGTAATAAGAACTGAGTGCTGATAAACATGTGACAACAAATTGTAAGATTAAAAGAAAAAACAGTTTGATCATAAATGTAATAAAAGAAAAAGGTGGATAAAAAAATGCCTAATAAAAAGTTGGAGGAAAGTTGTATGAAAGTCAAGTAAATTTGATTTAGAATACTGAAACCCTGTTTTAGATTATTTATTATGTTATGCATTTCTTGTCTGGAAAACATTGATTATTCACTTACTGTTTATGTTTAGGTATTAGGTATACTACATTTGATGACGTTGAAAATAGATAGCATAGAGAAGAAAGAGGTAAAGCTGCCAAGAAACTGAGAACTGTAACATCAAAGAAATGCTTAAAATTGCTGGTGTAGAATAAATTTTAATTCCTAAGTTTTATGGTTTGTACAGTTACTTAATTAGAGAGATGTAATGAAATGTAAAAGAGTTGTTATGAAAAAATAAATACATAAATATTAAATCACATATGCAGTTTACCTTAACATACTACAACATAATTTTTATAATTGTTGAATTGATGTATGAATCATCAGTTCTTTTTTTTTTTTTTTTCCTGTGTGATTTACTTAATTTGGGAGAATTTTGAAATGTGGTCACTATGTTTTATCTTGTTTAAAGGGAAAATTATAAAATTAGCATCTTACTTATTATTTACTGTAAATCATATGTGATCTTTGTACTCTGTTCTGGGAAAAGTTCCTCAGGAAGAAAAATGTCAAAAGAAAGATTGCTTTGTCAATTTTTTTTTTTTTGAAAGGTTGCTTTGAGATTAATGCTTTGTGCAAATTCTTCTGGCTCACACAAACTTCTGTTTCTGGTTCTAGGAAAAGTCAAGCTTCCAAGTGCATTTAAAAATGCATCTTTCTTATCGGTTACCTATAAAAATGGGGGGGGAAAAAGGAGGGGGGTGGTTATCCAAGATCATTTTACCAAATGAATCAACCAAGATTTTATTTTGTTACCCCCCCCCCCCTCCAAAATAAATAAATAAAAATTAAATAAATAAAATTACAATTTACCTTTTAAAGCTTTATTACTTCTGAATATCACACCAGGACACTTTGGGCCTGCCACACACAACACAAAACACACATCCTGTTTAGATTCCATGTTAAGCAGTTGGAGTATGTGAACTGCATCTGCAGATGCACAGGTGCAAAATACATCGTGTGTGTTGTTGATTCAACATGTTCATTCTTTGCTACTTTTGTGTCTTGTTGTCCTTGAACAAAGACATTTTTAGAGCACCCTGGGCTCAAATGTATGTCCCGAAATTTATTAAGAAGTAACAACACCTAAGAAGTTGCAATTATTGAAAATTGGTTTGCTTGATTTATGGAGGGCAATTTAATTCTTGGTTGGTTCAAGAGGTTATGAAAAACACATTTTGTATATTCAGTTTCTGTACTGCAGCTTACGCAGTTTCTGCGTTGCCTGCATTATGCACCCTGGCATCGTTGGTGCATTGCTGGCCCAAAGGAGGGGATCTATGCTCTGAAGATAGGCAAATTCATTCAAGTCCTCTACATGCTTCCAAACACAACACCACTGTTGCAACCCACGGTCTAAATGTAATTCAGAAAATAAAAATTAGAAAAATTGCTCCAATTTGATATAATAAAACAAACTAACTTCATAGATAGATTAAAAATGACATCATTATTTTTATTTATCTCACAGCTGGAATTAAGTTACGCTATCCAGTTTTTGTAGAATAAGGTTTGGCCAGTGCACTCTGGTTTCAGTTGTGAAGATGTTAACTCGACTTTATAATTGAGTTCTCAGTTTTTGCAAGAGAAAGAAGAAATGTGCTAAGAAATGTGAAGTAGATGTTACCCAGCCGAATGAGGATATCATAACAGGGTGTCTACTGGGTAAGTAAAGTCTAGAAAATGCCAAGAAAGTAGGAAATAGGTCAAGAAAGTCTAGAAAATGACTGGAAAATGCAAAATGGGTCAGAAAAATTCTCCTAAAGAATAAGTTTTCCTCCATATAAAAATTTCTTGATAGGTTTTTTTTTGTCAGAGAGGGAAAAATGCTGAAAAAGGTGATTTATGTCTATGTAGAATAAATGGATCGGAATGTTTGTGGGGTACAGGATGCACACAGCTGTCATACATTCCGTGGTGCAACATTTCTTCTGACAGGAGGATTAAAAAGTTATGTCTCTGTCTATGAGTAGTGATAAAATATGGAGCTTTTTATTATTATCACTCTTTATTCTTCCATATTTGAAGTGTAGTAGACAAAAGATAAGAATTTTTGTTTAAAATTTGGCATCTGTATTTAATTTTGTCGTCTAGATATATCACAGAAGTACCTCTATAGCACAAACAGTATTGATCAATATTAGTTAAATCTGAATTACCAGTATTCTACTTGAAACATATTAATTTTTTTCCATCTAATTTAAGTGCACCAAAAATTATATTACAGTTAAAAATCTATTTCAAGTAAGTTGTAGCAACATATTTAAATATAAAAAGGGGTTGTTGTTGTTGAGCGATTTCTCAAAGTAAAATGTGTGGTCAGGAAACTTTTTTCCAGAAGCTCCCAAAAGTCAGGAAATTGACTGATTTTGATAGTGCTGCAACGCATCAACTTCTATACCGTTCGACCGATCGGCATAAAATTTTTTATACTTACACATTTGAGAATATATTCTAACTGTGTTACTTTTGATGTTACTTACCACTAGATGGCACTGCAATGCATTATTATTTTAACTTGCCACTAGATGATGCTGCAGCAGGCCAAATTCTTGACCATTCAAACGGTCGCTATGAAAATCAGTATAGCTATTTGAACAATGAGAATATTTTGGCGTTATCCATTTTGCTATAATTCGCCACTTAACGGCGCTGTAGCAAATCATTACTTTAATTAACCACTAGATGGCCCTGCAAAATATCACTTCTCAACTGTGCAACTGATCGCTATGAAAATAGGTATACATAGATATTTGAACACGGGGAAGAGTTTGGCCCGATCCATTTTCCTATAACTTGACACTGGATGTCGCGTCAACACATGAACTTCAGGACTATCCAGCCGATCGCCATGAAAATTCGTATACATCGATATCTAAATGCGAAGAATATTTTCGCCGTATCCGTTTTGCTAAAACTCTCCACTAGATTGCGCTACGCCGCATCGCCTTCGTACAAACGATTGCATTGAAGTTCGGTATGCATGATTATTGAATACAATATAACGCAATATCCGTTTTGCTATATCTGTATTACAATAAATAGAAATCACAACAAATCTTAATATCAAAAAGTCCATTCATTGCCGTGCGAAGAACGGGTACTTCAGCTAGTAATAAATAAGTGTCCGCGAGTTACGGAATAGCGCCTGCTTTAATTCTCGCCAACATCCCTGGCGTGACTTTTCATCCTGGCGTTTCTCCTCCCGCTTTTTGCCCTCGAGGGATGGACCCTAGTAGCAATAACCCATCGGCTGATGAGTTTAATCAGAGGAGAATGAGCAATGGCCGATCTCTGTTTTTCACCCAAAAACGGGGAAAATTCATCGGTAACTAGTACAAAATGTCCTCACGCGATCGTTTTCCCGATGATTGTGATGAAATAAAGAAAAAAAAACCCGCTGAGAAACCGATAAACTGTTTAAAAATGTATTTGTTAATAAAGAAAAAACCTAAACGACTGGCAGCAAAATTTTCAAAAAAATGTCTGTTCTGTTTATTATTTTTTCGTTTTTTCGATGCTAACTGTCAGTTTTCTGAAAAAAAAGAAAAAAAAAATTCTTCATCAACCAGGTCCGAATCCTGAGCAAACTGAGTACATGTATAAGACAAAGGCCAAAGTAGCGATTATTTTAGTCTCGATTGGGACATGGGGGTCAAATTTTGACAAAGTGCTGTTGAGCTATTATTAGTAATAGTCAAATTATTGAATTGGTAAGAAATTAATTTCACTTTATGCGCACTCCCGGGAGTCGATACGATACAGGCTCGACCGCCTGCCAGTCGTAACGTTCTAACGATAGAGCAAAGTGGAGGGCGCTTCTGCTAAGCTTCCAATACAGCATATTCGTTACAAAATTGTATTGCTCCGCGAGAGGAAGATGGAACCACTGGAGACCAAAAAAGCAGACGAACCCTATGTAGATACATTAATTACAGCGATTGATTGACTATATTGAAGCTTTCTTCTTTACGAAAAATGATTTAGAAACGAGAACGAAAGTAGAATTAAAAATAACATAACACAAAAGAATGTACAACATGCATCTTGACAATTTTCTTTTAAAGATAAAATGTTTTGCACGTATATTTAATAACGCTGGTGTTAGTTTCATTTTCATATTTTCAATGTCTGCAGTAATTGAATTCGGAGGCAGATTAATGATATTTTGTGTGCGGTGGCGGCTAGTTGAAATTTATATAATATTACCAATGACATTTCTTAACATTTGAATTACACTAGCTTTCAAATATAAACAAATAAAATCTGTAATCATTGCAAGACAATCAGTTGTTATATTGTATCTCTCTATTCTAAAAAAAAGTAAAGGCCGCTGGCGCTGTCAAAGCTTGTGGACCTAACTTCTCCTAAACCGTAGGGATTTGAGTTTCGACTAAGGTGCCCACAGATTCCAAAAATTCCGAGGAACCTGCTAAGCTGATTTAAATATCGAAAATCGGATTATTTTAGAAGATATTAATAAAAAACAGAAAAAATAAACCGGATGGTTGCCAGATTTGGCATAAAATCATTCATTCCTTTGCAACATAGTTTTCCAAGTATCTAGAATCGCGTGAAATTTACAAACATGAGTTAGAATTACGCCCATTTTACGCCAAAATAAAAACTATATGAAATAAGTAACTCAAACTGTGTTACACAAAGTTGACAATTTTCAAATAGTAAGTTCGCTTAGACAACAGGAGTTTAGAATGAGCGATTATTCGTTTTTCCGAAACAGAATAACTAATATCTTGAAATTGAAAAATAATTAAAATGCAGATTATTTTAAAGCCGGTTCTCGTCCAGCTGAATTATTTGCTACCAGTAGAAATATTTGGCGGCGTTAACTATGCCATTATAGCAGTTATAGTACACTTTGGATATTTGCTAGCGCGACAAGATGGTATAATTCGTGGTGTTAAGTACGCCAATCTGCAAACGATTATGTAAATGAAAATATAGATAACGGTTTTCCGGTAACCGTAAATGAACAGTAAATATAGGTTGTGAGCATGTGTAAATCGCCCAATAATGAAAAGTCGCTATTGGTGGCAGGCCATTCTATCTGTTCCGTAGCTTTTATTAACTTTACATGTACGCAAGTCGACAAATAATAAAAAATCGCCATGGGTGGCAAATTCGCAAGGTGTCCAATAGGTTTTACATTATTAAAAATACAGCTGAAACAGATGTTCTGATTATTACGCTTTAGCTCCTAATTAATATAACTTTTGAATGGCAACATTAAATATCAGTGTGTTTCTGAGGAGTGCAAATAATTTTTCCATCGATTATAAGCGGAGTCCGCACTCCAGGTGGAGTATAGCTCAGGACCCGTACAACACGGATTCCCATAACAAAATATCTTGATGCATCAAGCAATGTGTAGCTCAGTAACATTAACGAAAGTAATAAGAAACGTCCGATATCCATGGTCACGGATAAACTTACTGGTGAAGGTTTTCGGGTCAAGGCCATCAAGGACGCTCTTGATTGTGACAACTGCATCAGAAACATGTACACCGGAAAAAAAATGTTTTCATTGTCCGGGAGGACATAGATTTATTGATTCTGCTGACTGTCTATGTAGCTCTCCCATCTGCAACATCACTTTTTTGTAACATCTATCTCTAAAACCTGGTAAAGGGAATCAGGACCAGGGAGTGTAAGCTTTCAGATGACACAAAAAAATATTTGTTGTTCCTGCATGCCTTCAGAGAGTGCGGCAGTACATCCGCTTTCTTTCGACAGGGAAAAATTAAATTTAAAAAGAAGCCTCAAAATAACTTTAGCCTACTTTTAGATCCTATAGCCGTTTTTTAGATCCTGGTGAAACAGTTGAGCAGGTTGGCGAAGCAGGAGGTGTTTATTGTGTATATCTGCACAGACAGCAGCGACACATCATTAAATTTACTAACAAGGGGAGGCTCAGACGTTGGGATCACCGATTTTGATGAAATGTTGATGGGTTATAGGGGACCCATAGTAAAATAATAGGCCAAAGAATTAGCCACCAACTCTCCCTTATTTTCGAGAAAATTCCATTTAAACGTTTGATGCACTCCACCCTAGTAGCAATAACAAATCGGTCGATGAGAGGCGGGTGAGTTTAATCTTAGGAGAAGGAGCAATGGCCGATCACGGCTTTTCATCTAAAAAAGGGGAAATTTCATCGGCAACTAGTACAAAATGTCTGCTCGGGGGCCATAAAACTGATCATCGTTTCCCGATGACTCCGATGAAATAACGAAAAGAAACCGATAAACTGTTTAAAATATATTTGTTAATAAAAAATAAACGACTGGCAGCAAAATTTTCAAAATTGTTCGTTCTGTTTATTATGTTTTCGTTTTTTAAATGCTAACTTTCCGTTTTTCTGAAAAAAAAAAAATTCTTCCTCCACCGGACCCGAACCCTGAGCGTACGGAGTCACGGACTAGTGCTCTACCACAAAGCCATCCAGATTTATCATGCGTCAGCCAAAGATTGAAGTACGGGTTATTTTAGTCTCAGATTGGGTCTTGGGGGGGGGGGTGAAATTTTGACAAAGTGCTGTTCAGCTATTATTAATAATAGTCAAATAATTCGATTGGTAAGAAATTAGTTTCAATTTTTACCAATGTATGTAAGTAGCAACAACATTCAAATAATAATTAAAAAACAATACTGAAAATTGTATAGGAATTTTAGTGTGATTTTAATTTTCATATTTCTTAGATAACTTAAAAAAATTAACTGATTTCTCTTTTTGCTATTTACATTAATGAGGTTTCAAAAGAGTTGCTCATTTTAATGAAGTTTCCGTTATTCTTATAATGCAGCTGACGCTCAAATAGATTTTCTTTTCTTTTTTTTTAAACACAGTTTTTTTTTAAATTATTTAAATATTACAAACGATTTCATATACTAATCACTACATGTTTTTTTTTTGTAAATTTTTCCTTGCAAAACAAAATTTTGTGGGAGCGGGCAAGGGGGGCGCGATACCACCCTCCCGCCCCGTCCCCACTCCAATATAAGAAATTTGAAGTAAATTATGCAATTAATTCAAGAATTGTTCAAAATTTCCATAGATTATGCAAAGGCACATCTAAATTACGCAAATATTTATAGGAATTTAGGTAAAATGTGAACCACTGGGACACCTGCAAGGCCCGATGACTATAGAGCTGTAGTTTCGGATAAAAAATTGTTTGTCGGTTTCCCATCGGCGAAATTTCTCATCTAGATTACCTCTATGCTTGAATAAAAATTCATCTATTGCAGAAAATCAAAAGTGCTCTTGCCGATGTCTTAATTCGATGAGTCGGTGAGTTAACGATGTGTGGATGAACGCCCATGCAGAAAACGAGCTGTCATTGCTACTAGGGTTGCACGCAGGCCCGGACTGGCCAGGGTGTCCGACTGTCTGCAGACGGGTAGACCCCCACCTTCGGCGGGCCCTCCCTGCTGAGGGCGGCCCCCCAAACAGAGAAAAGAAAGAAAATGCTATAGTGATAGCACTTGAATGAAGTTTGACACATACGAAATTGTTTGCAGCTGTAATTGCGCCCTAGAAGGCTTCAAAACACTTCATTTTAAATGAAGTTCTCCAAATTTTTTGAGTGAGGGTTCCGGAATGAACAATGGATTAATTAATATGAATGACGCATATTAATTAATAGATCAATATTTTATTGATACACTAATTATCAATCATAATTAATTAATAATAACACCATACCCCCCCCCATACCCGAAAGTTAACAAATCCTATTATTTATCGGATACACAATAATCCGGGCCCCCCTTCTCTTGAGATTGGCGGGCCCCTACCCTCCCAGTCCGGGCCTAGTTGCACACTCTATGTTCAATAGTGACCTGCCAAGAAAGACAGGTGTACTCGAAAGAAATGAACGCGGGTTAAGAACTTGGTTCTACTATGAAGCACGTTTATATTTTAAATATAAAAAATCCTTTTTTATTTTCTGGTGGTATAAACTTTAAAAATAAACCCAATAAAATCGTGCTGGTAGCGTGTCATATTTACTATTATTCGTTTAAAACCGAATCACAGTTCATAAAAAGAACGGAAATCAGTGGCGGCTCGTCATTAAGGGCCAGAGGGGCCTGGCCCCACCGACTAACCACCGTCTAAATCAAAGTTTCTTCCTATTATGTAAGACAGTTCTTTCAATAATTTACTTTCATTAAAAAAATGCACGCATTTTACTCTATTCTAATACTATCCATTAAAAAACGCACTTAAAAAAGCGATAGTTATACGATTTTCATCCTATCTAAGCCATGCATGGGCTGGCTTGTCCTGAATTTGGCGTCTTTTCTCCGTTCACGCATTTCTCCGTTCCGGGGTGACATATTTGGCATTGAGCACAAAAGCCGTATTGACGCGGAATTAACTTGGCTTACAAGCGGTTTATTTGGCGCTGTCTCCTGGGCCCAGATCCTCGGGCCCTCGCATGGCTATCTACATGGCTGTACGGGGAAATTTCGGCAATCGGTAGCTATTGGCGAAATTTTCCGCTTAGGAGGAAATCATTTTTTATGTGCGTGATCATATTTTTGCAGTGCAATCCGATATTTTTCTGTTTTCTTTTCTTGATTTACGAAAAGCGATGTACAACAGTCTTTTTTATATACGTTGATATTGATTTTAAAATAAATAAATCATCTAAAAATTATGAACAAGTAGCTATAAACATAAATATTAAATAATTAAATGTGGCTTTTTGTTTAGTAATAAAGTAAACTTTTCGCAAAAGTTGTATAGTAATTTTGATAATAATTTGTCATTTGAGAAATTTTAAATACTTACGCTGTGTGCACGTGGGGATAGGTTGTTCTATCTTATAAATAAAAATGAAATTCTGTTTGTTTGTTTGTTTGTTTGTTTGTGGATTTGATTCGTATACAAATCCACAAAAATGGACCTATCGGCCTGAAATTTAGTACAGATATGTAAAATAATATAGAATAACTCATAGTCCACTTTAAAACTTTGAAAGTCCACCCGTTCCCGGAATTTAAGAGATTTTTTATGCTCTTCACGCAAAAATCTTTCCGTAATTGTAACCCCTGTAGTGAAAAAAGTTTGAAATAAGGATCGTGGTTGCCATGTGTGGCGATTTTGCCGAATAAAATGTCGTTCGTATACAAATCCACAAAAATGGACCTATCGGCCTGAAATTTAGCACAGGTATGTAAAATAATATAGAATAAATCGTAGTCCACTTTAAAACTTTGAAAGTCCACCCGTTCCCGGAATTTAAGAGATTTTTTATGCTCTTCACGCAAAAATCTTTCCGTAATTGTAACCCCTGTAGTGAAAAAAGTTTGAAATAAGGATCGTGGTTGCCATGTGTGGCGATTTTGCCGAATAAAATGTCGTTCGTATACAAATCCACAAAAATGAACCTATCGGCCTGAAATTTAGCACAGATATGTAAAATAATATAGAATAAATCGTAGTCCACTTTAAAACTTTGAAAGTCCACCCGTTCCCGGAATTTAAGAGATTTTTTTATGCTATTCACGGCAAAAAGCTTTTCCGGTAATTGTGAAACCCCTGTATGTGAAAAAAAAGTGTGAAATAAGGATCGTGGTTGCCATGTGTGGCGATTTTGCCGAATAAAATGTTTTAAATTCTCAAAGTAAAAATAAAAGAATAATAATGATTTTTTTTTTGTTAGTTTATATTCGTAAGGTTATTTTTTTTAAATTATAATATCGTGTGCATGGGAAATCAGAGCAGGAATGTAATGCTTTACACGCAAAACAATAAGAATTGAAGATTTCCGAGGCTAATAGGTAAATTATTTTAGTTTGGCGAAAAAATAAAATGGCTCAAATGCCGATTTTGTGAAAGTGAGTTCTAGCGGTTTGCACAGATTTCGGCTTGGCGCAATTTATTGAGAGCTTAAGGAAATAGATTTTTGAAAACAAGTGCAAAGGTTTTATTAGAATACAGCGTTAAATTTTAATGATCCGTGAAGAAATAATGCAGTTATTAAGGGATTTCAATTGATCTATCTTCAGAATTCTCGCCAAATGAGTACATTGATTTAAGTTGGGGGAATTCCGCCAAATTTCAGAAAATTGAAATCTTCTCATTTAGTACATCGGAGTAATGATGAATAAAACACGTTATAGTTGATAATTTTAAAAAATTCGGCTGTATTAAGGGATTCAACTTTTCAAATAAAGGCTTGCTTTACTTTTTCGCGGTCGAACCATTTCCAATATATTATTGCTGCTAAGTCAATGCTTCGAATGATTTCCTGAAAAAACGCTTGCAAAATGGCGTATGTTGGCACTTTGGCGAGGCTTAGATTTGAAACTGGATTTTATTTGAGACTGGGATATATAATGACACTGGTTATAGATAAAAATGAATGTTGGTATGAGTGTATGAGGTTGAAAAACTCCAGCACCGTTGAGCACCGTTGCACCATGAAATTTGGTTCACCTAAGTCTTTTATCATGGAGAAGCTTTTTATGCTATCCGTTTTCCTCTAACTTGCCACCAGGTGGCGCAGCAGAACGTCGAATTCTATTCCGTTTAGCCGTTTGCTATGCGAATATCGTCCAACTGATTTCGATGAAATTTGGTACACGCGAATATTAGAACACGGAGAATATTTTTCATTATCCATTTTGCTGTAACTTGCCGCTAAATGGCGCTGAAAAGCATCAACTTCTATACCGTTCGACTGATCGGCATAAAATTTTTTATACTTACACATTTGAGCACGAAGAATATATTCTAACTGCGTTCCTTTTGATGTTACTCACCACTAGATGACACTGCAATGCATTATTATTTTAACTCGCCACTAGATGACGCTGCAGCAGGCCAAATTCTTGACCATTCAAACGGTCGCTATGAAAATCAGTATGCATAGCTATTTGAACAATGAGAATATTTTGGCGTTATCCATTTTGCTATAACTCGCCACTTGACGGCGCTGTAGCAAATCATTACTTTATTGAACCACTGGATGGCCCTGCAGTGTATCACTTCTTGAGTGTGCAAATGATCGTTATGAAAATTGGTATACATAGATAGTTGAACACGGTCGCTATGAAAATCAGTATACGTAGCTATTTGAACAATGGGAATATTTTGGCGTTATCCATTTTGCTATAACTCGCCACTTGACGGCGCTGTAGCAAATCATTACTTTATTGAACCACTGGATGGCCCTGCAGTGTATCACTTCTTGACTGTGCAAATGATCGCTATGAAAATAGGTATACATAGATATTTGAACACGGGGAAGAGTTTGGCGCTATCCATTTTCCTATAACTTGCCACTAGATGTCGCGTCAACACATGAACTTCAGGACTGTCCAGCCGATAGTCATGAAAATTCGTATACATCGATATCTGAATGCGAAAAATATTTTCGCCGTATCCGTTTTGCTAAAACTCGCCACTAGATTGCGCTACGCCGCATGGCCTTCTGCACCGTACAAACGATTGCCTTGCAATTCGGTATGCATGATTATTGGACACAATATAACGCGATATCCACTTTGCTATATCTGTTTATTACAATGAATAGTAATCACCACAAATCGTAATATCAAAAAGTCCATTCATTCCCGTGCGAAGAACGGGTACTTCAGCTAGTATGTATATATATTTTCGCGATTTTAATGGACACTATTTTTTTTCGGGCCCCACCACTGAAACAGGTCACAAGCCCCCACTGACGGAAATCGTAACTTACTTAAAATACCCCCCCCCCCCCCCATCCTCAATAGAAAATCATACTTGTGTGATTTTGAAACTCAATTTAACTCACACTCGGTATTTTTAGGAATGCGTAAAATGTTTCAATTACAGCGGTTTGGCTTCATTTTATGTAAAGCTTTTATTTAAGACTGGAATAAAAAAAAAAGTATTTAATACTATTAGCAAAAAATATTACTTTTGTGTAAAAACAAGTAATAAATATTTTCAGCTCAGGTTTACATTTACATGTAAATTTTTTAAATTTATTCGTCGGTGAATTATCAGCATAAGAAGCAATTCAATTTTTAGGCCAATTTTAATTTTGAAATAATAATAATAAAAATCTGATGTGTCCAACACATGACTTCCTTGCACGTCCATTAGATCAAAAATATTTTCGACGCACTTCCTCTAAATTTATTTGTTTGAAAGAGATAAAATATCAATAATAGTAAGGTTTAGCGATTTCTAGCCAAATATTTCGATATCGCCAAGCTGAGTTCAATGTGAAAGATTTCCTTCTGACACTTTATTTGGCGATATTTCACCAAAAGCCGACAAACTTGAGATAGTCAGCGAGATTTTGGGGATAGCCAAAGTAGTCATTGACCACAGACTTTCAATGAATTGAATGCATCTATACACCTCAATGTATTCAAAGTCATTTGGCTCACCATGTAAATAAATTCTCAGTCGATTGCTGTCAAAAAAGATATTGAAAACAGTTAGATATTACAATAGTTCTAAATACAAAGTTAAAAAATCTACGGGTTAAAGTTTTAGAGTTATACAAAATAGGAAATAATTTTTGGCGCCAAATTTGGCGATATTTCTGCGAAACTCGTCAATGTCGACGACATTTGGCGAGATTTTAAGCATAAACCGAACAATGAGAGATTATCGCCAAATTTGGCGATATTTCGCCAAAACTCGCCAAGAACGATGACAAATGGCGATACTTTGGGCATCGACCAAATGACTGACTATCGCCAAATTTGGCGATATTTCGCCAAAACTCGCCAAGGTCGAGGACAGACGGCGAGATTTTGGGCATGTACCAAACAATGACTGTCTACAGTTGTATTATAATGAAGATGTCCATAGACATTAAGGTACTGAAATTCTTTTCGGTTGTCCTGTAAATAAACTCTCCAGTAGATTGGAACCAAAAATCGAGATGCACAACTAGATGTTACAGCATTCTTATATATGAAATTTCATAATAGTTTTTGAGATTTGAGAGTTAAATATGCACACACGTACACCAAAAGCAGTGGTGGGAAAAACTACTTTTTTTTTGTAGCGCGCTACAACTACCGCTACTTTTCGAAAAATGTAGTTAACTACAACTACAACTACTTTTTGACAAATGTAGCTAGCTACACTACTTTTAAATTTTGTCGCTACTTCGCTACTTTTTCGCTACTTTTAAGAGACAAATTTTGCTAACAGATTCAATTTGCATTACATTCATATTTAAGGATATTTATATACTAATTAGAGAAAACTATCGATATCGAAAGCCTTGGTTTTCTACTCGCGTCCAGCGTGATTAATGACCTCAGCTGGTGTCTCTCGCGTCCAAAGAACGCGTTTATTAAAAGGTGGTTTCCTTGTAGCGTTGAGCGCCGCAGATTTGGTGGACGCACGAAAGACCCCGGGCACCTTTTCGCCTTTAATTAGAAAAAACTATTGCTCTAATAAACAACTACCAGGCGAGTATTTGAGCAGGGGGAGGCGGGCCCCCTCCGAAAATGTAAAGCAATTATTAAAAGGAGCTATTTTGAAACATTTCTTTTAACTTTAGAACAATAAAGTTTAAAATACCGAATCGTCCCCCTCCCCCCGAAATGGAAGCGTATATATACGCTACTGGCAACTACTGCTAATTATTGAAGTATTGCTGAAACTAATTAAGTTTTAATACCTCTATGATAAAAATAAATTGGGAAAGTGAGCTCTGAAAGCATGAGAAAAATCATGAGAACTAAAAAAGTTTTTAAAAATATAATAATAAAATGGATGTCTGAACGGGAAAAAAAGGCCCGTTTTGAGACCCCTTTCATGTTGTACAAACATTCTAGTTTCTTGAGCACAAATCAAAATTAATGAGTATAAAAGCCTTTTTTCATGACTTACCAAATTAGTGATTTATGACGAATGACCCGTGTGAACCATGTAATATTGTATAATTGTTTTAATTGAAAACATCACATATGATATGCATATTATAAAATAATGAAAACAATTACTAATTAAATTCATGATATATCTATTTAAAACATTGCATTAAAAAAATCCTCTATATATGTTAAAGAAATTTTAAAAGTTATTATCATCAACACAACTTTTTCTTTGTGTTAGGTATAAAAGAATTTTATAGAATTATATTGTTATTTTAAGGCTAAGAGAGAGATAAGTCTCTAAGGATTTTACAAACTATTAATTATTAATAGAAATTCTCATATTTTCGTATTAAATTCTGAAAATTATTACACAAAAAACCTAATAATTTAAATATAATAGACACTTTAAAATTTTAACGAAAGAAAGAATTTCAACATATTCATGGAAGACTGCCATGCCTCTAGTATAAAATAAAAACCACATAAATTTATTCAAAAACATGTTTATTAAATTTTAACAAGAGCTGGATCTCAAAATTGTTATCCGCCAAACATGATCGTCGAAAAGAAAATGCGTCCGATGCAATCGAAAACAATCTTTGTACAGATGCACTGGACGGCACGCCAGTGTTAGTTTTTTTGAAGGCTTCTTTCATATACGTGTACGCCGAAAGCGAAAATACGGGTTTAATTGGCTCTGACAAGAACCTTGTAAGTTCTTCCTCGTAACTATTTCGAGTGCATGCGAAAGAGAAATTAAAAAAACCAGAAAAGTCATCACCCATGGGCTGATCCTCGATACTGATATCTGAAGTTGTCGGAAACATATTCTGGAGGTATTCCTCCATCCATTTTTTTTGGCTTCGGTCTTCCTCTCCTCCTCAATCCAGAATAGTTTGAATCTGGGATGGAAACAAGCTGAGAGAACAGTTTCTCTGTCCCACAGCAAATGACTAAATCTCGTTTCCACCTGACAACTGAAGATTTTGCGCCCCCTCCTATTTTTTAAAAATGCAACTAGGCAGCTTTCATATACCATTTAGCGCTCATATACCATTTTCTTTTCTTCATCATAATATTTAAAAAAATGCTAACTAATGGATATAAATTTTCAATAACGCCTTTAATTTCTATTTTATTGATCTAGTCTTAGAAACCATTATCATTGTGTTAGAAAGAAGAACAGAAAATAAGTCTCGAAGCCTTTTTATTGTTACACAATTATGATATAGATAAAGGAAATTTAGCTTAATAAAAATTATTATTGCAGCATATATAAATTTAATATACAATAAATGGAGAGATTTGCGAGGCCTTTATTTTTCAGGGTCTCACGGGCCCACACGCCCGTGTGATAATGAGACTCTCGAGGCCCCATCAAAATAACCTCTGTTCAACTTTGGACCTCTCTTACCTTCCTTTTTTTTCCTCTTTATGGCAGATTGGTGATTCTACAAATAATACTGAGAACGATAAAAAGAAAAAAGACGCACAATGTCAGGCTTCCGCTTCAGGCAAAGCAAACCCCCTCCCCCCCCTCGTGTGCGTGTGTCCCCTGGGAAAGGGGGGGGGGCGGGGGAGTGATTGGGTGTCTTTCAAGGCCGATTTCCAGTTGCGTCTTTTTCCGGACGCAGCGGGTTTTTTTTTTTAATGGTCAAGGCATTGTACAAGGGGGGATACAGTGCAGGGTCGAAGAATTTATTGACTTTTAATGACCACCGCCAAAGGATAACGCGTGAAACCACAAAAGCACGCCCACCGCTCAGTGGGGGCACTTTTCTCCGCAGTGCGTCTTCAAGATTCTGAAAAATACATTGGGTTCCCATTATAGCGTACTGAAACGCACTAGTTATGCTTGGAGTCAGAAGAGAGAGAAATTGCACCACGGGATCAATCGCCGGAAATGATGACACGGCAAAAGTAGCTTCCAAAATTCGCTACAAACTACTGTTTTTTTGTAGCGCGCTACACGCTACACTACTTTTTTAAAAAAGTAGCGCGCTACACTACAAACTACAAAAAAAAGTAGCGGCTACTGTAGTTTCGCTACAAGTAGCGCGCTACTCCCCAGCCCTGACCAAAAGTCGCCAAGCTTGGCGACTTTTGGCATAGTTCTTGAGGGAGGCACGTGACCGTGGTCGGACCATTACCTAACTTATGTGGTAGGACGGTATTGTGCTTGAAATGGATGAATGCCCCTAAAATTGCTATTGACCGTAATGTATTGGAAATCTTTTGAGTGTTCCTGTAGCAGAACTATAAATGATAAAGACACTTTTTTTAATGGAGAAATTCATTTTCCAACTCTTTACAGCATATATCACTTCTGAGTCGTTTGAAATAGCCCAATACCTCTAAAAAACGCTTTGATGAATTTCGGCCCATAGAGCGTAATGTATTTCGAATCTTTTGGGCGGTCCTGTAGATAAACTATTCAGTCGAATGGAACCGAAAGGGGAGGTGCACAACTAGATGTTACAACAATCCTAAATATAAAGTTTCAACATTCAACGCCTAACAGTTTTTGAGATATGCGAGTTTAAAGAATTTCGGCCCATTGAGTGTAATGTATTTAGAATGTTTTGGGCAGTCCTGTAGATAAACTATCCAGTCGAATGGAACCAAAAGGGGAGGTGCACAACTAGATGTTACAACTATCCAAAATATGAAGTTTCGACATTCTACGCCTAATAGCTTTTGAGTTAGGCGAGTTTAATGAATTTCGGCCCATAGAACGTAATGTATTTCGAATCTTTTGGGCGGTCCTGTACATAAACTATCCATTCGATTGCTACCAAAAGGGGAGGTGCACAACTAGATCATAGAACAATCCTAAATATCAAATCTCAACATTCCACGACCAATAGTTTTTGAGATATGCGAGTTACATACATACGTACGTACGTACGTACGTACGTACAGACGGCATGGAAAAACTGGCCACAGTAGACTCGCCACTGGTCAAAATGAGTTGCAGACGCGTTAATATGATCGTGCATGCTAGCCTACGATGAGATGCATCGAAAAAAATTTTTAAATTAAATTTAGAGGTAGTCAAAATCGGTTTTTATGTCGAAATTTGGCCCCCAAAATTTTTCGGGATCACATTACTTCCTTATACTACGTACAAGGAAGTAATAATAAAATTACTTTTTTTGCTTTTGTAGTACTTCCGTTTTTAAAAAAAATATTTTTAAAATAAACATTCGTGAAATGATGCATTCACATTTTAATCAGAAAGAAAATGGTTGTGTGTGTGAAGGTGCCTAAGGATATCTTAGCCCACGTAAATGCTTGTTGCCGCGGTTACACAAATGCAGAAAATTTCTATTTTAGCGACTTACAGTGACAAGTCTGAGTCAACTAAGGCCGTTTCTTTTCACGGAAGCATTCCTCAGTTGTATCCAGGGGCGTAGCCAGGGGGCGATATCGGGATATATCCCCCCCGAAATTTTTGGATTAGTGATGAAATTCCGTCTATTTATACACATATAAGTTCATATCCCCCCCCCCCCCCCGAAAAACTTTCCTGGCTACGCGCCTGGTTGTATCCTCTTACTGCTGCTTTTAAAAATTCTTTAAAACCCCATAAAACCAACCTACGCTTTGTTGTTCCTTATTTATTATCTTCCCAACGAAAATACAAGTATGTTTCAATCTGGTCATGAACAAAATTTTACATCAATTTGTAAACATATAAGTAGGGCGGTTTCAAAGAAATAGCAGAATGGGTGTTAACACAATCGGTTTGCTTTTAAAGCTGCTCATAAGTCCTGCGACGCCTATTAATTTTCAAACGGAACTGTCTAGTGGACCTTGTAGGCGGAACTTTCCCTTGGAGTTTACGCCCATTTCAGGTGGGTAAAAAACACACATTTCTAAGCTTCACAGACAGTAAACAAAAAATTTAAATAATACATCATGCCCTTTTGAAAGTAATGTTGAATTCTGCTGAAATAATAAAATCCACAGCATGAAGAATTTTGAGTGCAAGCAATTACTCACTCGTGTAGGTGGAAACTTCTTACTGATGTGTACTCCCACCCACATAAATTGTAATAAAGGGTTATGACTTTCGATGGGTAAGAAAAGCAGTATTTTAAGCTTCCAAAACAGTAAACAAAAAATCTCATTAAAAATTTAGATAATCCATCCTGTTCTTTGAAAGTAATGATGAATTCTGCTGAAATAATAAAATCCGCATCATAAACAATTTCAAAAACCGTTTGTGCATATAGGCGGAAACTTCTTCCTGATGTTAATGCCCACATCAGTTGTGAGAAAAGGTTATGACCTACGGTGGGTAAGAAACACAGATTTTAGAGTCTCACAAAAGTAAAATAAATAAATAAATAAATAATTACTAATTTAAGTAACACATTATGATCTTTGGAAGTGACGATAAATTCTGCGGAAATAATAAAATTTCATCATGAACTGTAGTTGCGCGTGTAGCCGGAAACCTGGATGCGTCGCTGCATACGCTCCTGTGAATCTGTAAGTCGAATGATGAAGTATATTCATTAGGCTTTCGTGTTGTGGATATACCAACGTAGTGTGATTATATTTTCTACAACGTTTTACTTTTTTCATGGAGTACTGGGAACTTTTCTCACAAAATATTGTTCACCTGCAGTTTAAATTGTAATAGTTTCTTAAGTTTTATTTTTTATGTGCACAGATGAAAAAGCGTTTCATAATATTTATAGATGAAGAGCCGTTTGTTTCAACACTACTAATATAATAAATGTCAATGCTTGTATGTATGTTTGTTACTCTTTCACGCTGATACGGTTTGACGGATTTGGATGAAATTTGGAAAAAAGACAGTTAAAGTCCTGGATTAACTAACAGGCTACTTTTTTTAAAAAAAGAATGCAATTGAGCTTTTCTTTACAAAGCCGTCGAGAGATGGCGCAAACTTATAGAGTATCAAGTTTTTAATAAATAAAATCACCTGAATAAATTTCCCTTCTGGCGTGGATTAATAAGCGGAATTCGGGCCAAACACAGAAATCCGAAATGCAAGTTCCCAGGTAGCACACATACGTTGGGCAACGTATGAATGCATACGTTGGGGCAACGTTGAAATGACACGTTGGCTTACGGTTATCCAACGGTTGGCAACTGGTTATTTCTTACATTGGGCCAACGTATGCTCTAACGTTTTGCCAACATATTTCCAACCGTTGGGCTAACATATGAATGCATACGTTGGGCTAACGTATAAATACATACGTTGGGCTAACGTATTAATGCATACGTTATGTTAACGTATAAATGCATACGTTGGGTTAACGTGTAAATGTATACATTGGGGCAGCGTAAAATCTGTATGTTGTCACTCTATTATCCAACTGTTGGAAATTGGTTATTTTTAACATTTAGCTATCATAATTGTTAACCGTTACATTTATAAGTTAGTTTCATATGTTAGGCCAATGCAGAAACCTAATGTTGGATAATTATATTTGACGAATATTTGACAAATTGATGTGCTATTTCATAACATTTCTATAGATATATGAAAAACTGTCAAATTTGAAACTAAAGTTTTTAATTATTTTACTAACAGCAAATGCAGTGACGGATTCAGATAAGTTGTAAGGGACGGCAGATATGTAGAACGAAGCATATTATCAAATAGTCACATTTTTTCTTTCATCAAATATGGTTCCACCTCAACAGTGGGTTTCTGTGCGCTTAGGAGGAGGGCGAGCGGACACCCCACCCCCTAAAAAGGACTTTTGTCGACAAAATCGTCAGTTGACGAAGGACTGTCAGCAAATTTCAGCTTTAATCACCAATCTGTAAAATGCTCAATGTATAAATTACCAGTTCTGCCGACAGTTTAATATAAGTTATACTATATCATGAACATAGTCTTGTTACGATTTTCATTTTAGTGATTTTTGTGCCAGTAAACAAGTCCCTTTTGTCCCCTCAAGCCAACTTCATTCCAGATCATGTAATGTAGTGTGTATTTAAGGCAAACATGCACATTAAGTATCTGCCTGGGGTGGTGGGTGCCTCGGGCGAAGGACTTTTAGGGGATTTAATGCGTATTCACGCTACATCTGGAGGAAACCGCCCAAGAGGCCAGAAAATCGGTGTATATTTTTGAAAGCATATTGGTATATATCGTCAGAAAATTTTGTCTTTACACCCCCCCCCCTCCCAACATTTTTGCTTAAAACCGGCTCTAGTCCCGTCACTAACAGAAATGTGTTATTTTCAAATAGTAAACGATCTGTCAAGTTACAAACATATATTAATCTGTAGAAAACTAACCTATTTTGCACTATGAGGAAAATTAATATTGCAGGTGCAACTTATGAACTGTTAAAAAAAAGGAGGGGGGAGAGATCGGAAGCAGGAAAATATTTAGAAGGTCCTTTCAGAAGCTATCCTTTACAGTTTTAGCGAAACAGGACGACAGGCAAACCAAAATCATAAAAACTTTTCGAATTAATTAAAAGAAAAAAACTTATAACGTTAAAGGAAGGAATGTTTTTTTTTTTGAAATATGATTCACATCCCTCCTTCTACTTTGACAGTTACTTTTGTAAAGTGTCCCTCAAAACCTCTGAAAATTTACTCCATTGAAACTTTTGTAAGGAGGCTTAATCTCTCTCTCTCTCTTTTTTTTTTTTTTTTTTTAAATATTCATGTGGGGAAATCCAATAGGAGTATAAAGTCACTGGAGAATGTCACAGAAATCATTCTTTACAAAAATATTTATTTATTATTTTTTACATTTATTTCAATTTACGTAATTTTCTAGATTCTTAATTTTTAGTTTGCCCGAATAAAATTGGTATGGAATACAATGACATTTCGTAGTTCTATTTTTATTTTCAGTTAACTGTAGATATTGACTGCAAAGTAAAAGGAAAAAAATATTGCATGCGTAATGCATATGCATTACGCATGCAATATCAACGCATGCAATATCAACGCATGAAAGTATCAACACATGGGTGCATCTATATTACCTGACTATGAGAAAGGTATCAGTACAACAGAATGTATTAGTGATGCTGCTTACACGCTATAGCACATAAAATGAAAAAAGTCGTTGAAGGTATGCAAAAAAAAGTTACGACGCGTCCCACATAATTACCATTGCACAAAATTTTGAAAAAAAAAAAGAGAGAGAGAGAGAGAACTTTTTTTTTCCATAGCGCATCCTTTCTCTAATGCAAAAAATAGAATGTCTGAAGAAAAGTTTTAAAAAATTAGTATTGATTTCAGTTCAAAGACCTGAACTCTCAGTCACAGCCTATTACTTAAAGAGCTACTGATATTTTTCATTCAACTAAAATACGCAGAAGAGACTTGTCAAGGCAATAAAAACGTTTTTTCTTCCAGTACTCTCAAAGAGTATTTGATTGCATATAGATTATGTATTTTTCTCCATAAAATTTGAGTCCTGTAGCATATAACAGGTGTAGATACAAAAATCGCTTCTAAAATAATAAATAAATAACAAAATGAAGTTGGTAAATATAGGTATATATATGAACTGTAAAGTACTAAAACACATTTGTAAAATATTAAAATAACTGAATTCTTAAAACTGTAAAATACCTATACATACCTTTAACAACAAAACAGTTTTGATGCACAAATTTAAATCCTTGTTGTTGATTAACCACTGTCAATCAACAAGATTTCAAAATTGAAGTAGTGTTAGTTTATTAACTACTTCTAAATCTGAAATCTCATTAGTCATTATAATCTTGCAAAATATAAGCACGGCTCAAGTTGATTTTTTTTCAGAATAAACTTATTAGGAGAAAACAATTGTGTCCAATTTTACCTTCTCGACTGTTGTACAACTATGAGCAAATAAAACTTTATTATTAAGCTGTCTAGCATTGTTTAGTAATCCAAAAATGCATCTTTTAATAAGCACTGTGCAATTATTACATATTTATTACCATAGCTGCATAGTAAGTTGTTAGATTAAATACTTTGAAGATCGTTAGGCTTATGGACAATCGAACTATAATCAATGCATCAATAATAATAGTTATCGTGATTCAAATTACTTCGAACCTATGCAACGAATAAAATTCACAGAAATATAGCTGAAAAGATAAATATTCGTTTCAGATTTCAACTATCAATCACTTTATAAAAGTGTATCAACACATCATAACAAGCAATGGCGGAAACGGAACGGACATGAATCTATCGCTTTCCGGTTTCCTGAATGTGTGTCTCTGCGCATGCGCAATCGTCGTTGTTAAGCTACGGTTATCCAACACAACATTCAACCAACCGATGGCGATTCGTTGTTTATCTACGGTTGTCCAACACAACATTCAGCCATCAAATGGCCAACGGTTGTTTACCTACGGTTGCCCAACACAACATTCAGCCATCCGATGGCCAACGGTTGTTTACCTACGGTTTCCCAACACAACATTAAACCATCCGATGGCCAACGGTTGTTTACCCACCGTTTGCCATCACAACCTTTAGCCAACAGAATACCGACATTTCCATATAGACATGCCAACGTTTGCCAAACGTAACAACCTTGTGCCAACCACGTGCCAACAATAACCCATCGTATGTGTGCTAGTTGGGTTACACAAACAAACAAACAAAAAATAAGTTTTTGAAACTTTCATTCAGTTCGAATTATGCATTTTTTGCGCGTCTTTTTCCCCTTCTATTTCTAATGTATTACATTCAGAAAAGGATGTTAGAAATATCAATTTTAATTTTGTATAATCACACTCATAAACAGGGTGCGAACTGAACATTTTCTCCAGGGGGGGACACTTGAAAAGAAGGAGGGAAGGTGCAAATGCTTCCCTCACATGATATTACTTGACAAATGCAGTCGCCGACACGTGTGGGAATTGGCTTATATTCAAACAAAAGTCATAGATTGTTTGTTCTATGGAATCACAGATACACAAGCTACGTACAATGTACCCGTATTAGAAGCCACCCTTGAGGGTTTTTAGCTTAGAAAAGAGACGAAATTTTAAGGCAGTCGCCTTAGAGTATAGTAACAAACGATAACATACCACCTTCATTTTGACTCCTTGACTTCCCTTATCTGAATCCCAAAATCTTCACTCACCAGTTTAATATTTCTTCAGCAGGGGATAAATAGTATCCCTGGCAGGGATCAATTAATATTTCTATAGCCAGGGATATTACATTCTTCAGCCGGGGACGATCCCTGGCATCCCCCCCGTCAATTCGCACCCTGCTCATAAATAATGATACACTTTCCAACTTAATAGAATAAGGAAAGAAAATAGGGAAGAGGCATGGATATGATACGCTTTTAATATACAGCACTTTAGTGCGGATTTAAAATCTGAATTACCGATTTTGGTCACCGAATTTGATGAAATGTTGATGAGTTATAGGGGACGCATTGTAAAGTCAAATGCCAAAGAATTAGCCACCAACTCTCCCTTATTTTCGAGAAAATTCCATTTAAACGTTTGATGCATTGTTATCGACCAATTATTTGACAAGTCGTTCGCGTCCTCCGTGGCGCCGTGGCTCCGCATCCGGCCAGAGGTCGAGAGGTATCAGATTGAATCTGCCCTGTTTTTTCATTTATTTTTCTCTCTTAAAAATTCACAAAACAGTTTAATATTATATAAAAATAATTATGTAAAAAATATATAGTGACTTATTTTGTAAAACTGGTGTTAAAGTTTTCTGCTGTGTTTTTATTTGATAATGTACTGATGCTTTTAGGACCCGGGAAGAATGATAAAAATGGATTTGCTTCTTTCTTCCCATTCAGCTAAAACGTGTTACACACATGTAATTACAATTTTATTTAATATTTGGTAATAATTCAATATTTGGTATAAACTATAAGTTAAACCTTTTTATATGTTTAAAACATTTATGATTTGATGCAGAATGCATATAATTTTACATTTGTCAAACTTCGCGAGTAGTGGATAACGCGGAAAAAAAAAAGAATGATAACAATAATGAAATACCCGGAGCTTTTGGCTCCCGAGTGGAAAAAAAAACTAAAGATAATTTAATAAAAGAATTAAATAAAATATAATTGAATAAAAGATAATTTAATAAAAGAATATTCCAAACTGAATGTAATCTGTTCAAAGTCGGGGAAACTTTCAACAAGTAACCCCTATACTTCATTCTTTGACCAAATTTTGAAACCAGGGAACGAGAAGTTTTAGGAAAGGTCAAACGACTCCAGAAATTTATGACAAAATATTTTTGTGATGATGAAAGTAATTCACCTTGTCTCCTAAAAGTAATCCCACTTAAATGTACACCACTTTGTCAACCATGTGATGAGCAATTTTGCTAGAAAAAAAAAAAATTACAAAATTCTCCATACTTTATGCAAAATAAACGGGAATTAGTAATCTGAGAAGAAAGAGAAAAAAATAAATAAATCTTAAGTCACGTATTTTCAACTATCACCGCATTCACGCATTCGTTTCTGAAACCTTAAAACATGCATGGTTTGCAGCAAAATTTTTGATGAAAGGCAGATATTTCTAAATTTAAATGAAATTTTTTCCCCACAAACAGGAATGAAAAGACGATGTGAATGCAAAAATATTTCTTTCATATGTTGTAGCAGATGTCCAATCAATTTGTTTCGCAAGTTTTTAGGACAAATATCAACCTTCCTGAATTACACATCTGTAGAAGTACTGAATGACTTTTCGAAATGTGTTTGATAAATAATATTTCTCATTTTCGACGCTTTCATTTGCTGTTATTCAATTTTATTTCACAGAATAGTGTTTATTCAATAAATCATGTCAGTTTTCTAATGCGTGTCACTTTAAACTGTTTTATGAATTTTTAAGGAAGAAAAAAAAAAAAACAGAGCGGATTCAATCCAGAGTCCCCTCGATCTCTGGCTAAATGCGGAATCGCGGCGTCACGGAGGACTCAAACGATTATCCAATTAATTGGTATATAATAGTGCATCAAACTTTTAAATGGAATTTTCTCGAAAATAAGGGAGAGTTGGCGGCTAATTCTTTGGTATTTTACTTTACTATGGGTCCCCTACAACCCATCAGCATTTCATCAAAATTGGTAATCCCAACGTCTGCGCTTCTCCTTGTTAGTAAATTTAATGATGTGTAGCTGCTGTCCGTGTAGATATACACAATAAACACCTCCTGCTGCGCCAGCTGCTCAACTGTTGGATCAGGATCTAAAAAACGGCTATTGCATTTTGTAGGCTAAAATTATTTTGAGGTTTCTTTACAAATTTAATTTTTCCCTGTCGAAAAAAAGCGGATATACTGTCACACGCTCTGAAGGCATGCAGGAACAACAAATATTTTTTTGTGTCATCTGAAAGCTTACATTCCCTGGGATCGTAAATCACGGCGCGTGATTTACGATCCTGATCCTGATTCCCTTTACCAGGTTTTAAGAGATAGATGTTACAAAAAGGTGATGTTGCAGATGGGAGAGCTACATAGACAGTCAGCAGGACCAATAAATCTATGTCCTCCCCGACAACGAAAATATTTTTTTTTCCGGTGTACATGTTTCTGATGCAGTTGTTACAATCAAGAGCGTCCTTGATGGCCTTGACCCGAAAACCTTCACCAGTAAGTTTATCCGTAACCATGGATATCGGACGTTTCTTATTACTTTCGTTTGGCAAGAAATGATCTTTCATCATTGTTGCAGTCATTGGCTCGTCGAACAAAACAGATGCTGATGACATAGCACGGGCTCGTTCAGCTGATTTTATAATTTTTTCCCATACCATCTTGAGGGTATCCAACATATACTATGATACAATTGGAGCCACAGTGTTTTTTTAACATAGTTGACATATTTTTTAAAGATAGTGGAAATATTTTATTAATATTGCGCACAATTCGATGTAATAGGAACCCACCGTCAGCAACGAAGGCAACGTCACATTGCTTGTATTGGCATCGACAGGATTGAACAGTTTATCGAGATCCGATTTTCTAGTCTTTCGCATTCCACCGTCGTACACTGGCGGATTTTGAAAATTTTTTGGTCAAAACCTATAGATGGATTTAAACATTGTAAAAGCTGAAGGAAAAAAAACCTTGATTGGCATATACTAAAAGCAAATAAAAAGTCGTGTTAAATCATCCTCAACACCGAAAAAAATTTTTACTTTGCCGACAAGATTTTCAAATATTTTATAATTATCTTTTGAATTACAATCTCTATAATTTCAATTAATTGTTCATGGCATATGACGACATTTTCAAAAAATAAACCTTAAATATATATATAATTTAGTGTTTTTAATTTTTGTTAATAATTATCTAATAATGCGGATAATAGCAAATATTAGCAACCACAGTTAACAAAACGTTGAGCTACGATGAGGAACATTATTATAATCTTTATAACTTTGCCTGATTTTAATGAATTTATAACTTTCTAGCTCAATAAAGTCAATCATTGCATTACATTACATTTAACTTAAAGATTTGTTAAATTTTGGTTTTTGAAAAAAAAAAAAGAACTATAGAAAATAATAACTATATTTTGAAAACACAAATATATACTCCCAGGTTCATAATCCATTATAAAAGTTACACCAAACACTTATAAAACACGAGAATTTTCCTTTTTAATAACTTCAAATTTAAACAATAATCATTTGTTATTTAGGAGACGACAAACTTTTCAATAGTGGTTGACCTTTAAAACATTCGATTCAAATACTATGCAGGCTGTTATTGGGTTCAATAAACCAATTAGAATTGAAAAAAAGGTGACTTGACCGTCATGTTTGACTTCGTATATTGGAATTTTGACCTCGAGTATTGTAAAATACGCCTGTGTGAGTCGTCGAAAAGAGATAGTTTATATGGAGCTAATTCAAATTTGAAGTATATGACTCGAGCTGCTTTCGTGATTTCATGTGATAAGGGTTTCTGCGGAAAATTGTATCAGGGCTGACTGGGACTGCTTCGCCGTTAATCTTGACTTTGCAGTTCACTGATCGTAATGGCAGTACTCTGTTTTTTTCTCTGGAATTTCATGTCCTTAAAGTTTTTGCCGTCAATACTGCTCAGGCTAATTTGCCCAATTTTATACGCATTGTGACAGTTGATGTCATCACCCACCAACAATCCAGTGCTTATGCGCATGATGGCTCTCTGCGAAGAAATGGGTTGCAAAATTTTTATCATCAATGGTGCCTCTATTCATCTTGGAATTGGTGATGTCAACGTGTTGGTCCAACGTGGTAAACGAAACACCGGAGATCTCCCCCTATTTGGTGCTAAGGGGACAAGGGACGTTCATTTTCAAAAGTTTCGTTTTTGAATTTTTATTTGTAATCATATGTGAAGTTGTTTAACATAAAATCATAGTTGTTTAACATAATAGTTTGCATCTATATTGAAACTAAAAATTAAAAAATAGATAATTTTTTAAATGAAAAATCGATATTTTTTTGAAAAAAATACGCCTATTATTTTTTATTTAGAATATCCCATGCGCATTGCAAATTAATAAAAAGCTATAATTTTTTAAATATACAATTTTATTATATGTATGAACATATCTGTGCATTCATTTTTATGTGTGACAAGGGTAAGCTTTAAAAAAAAATCATGTGAGGTATAGCTTTTTTTTTTTTTTTTTTTTTTTTTTTTCAAATTTCTATCCTATTGCTACATTTAAATTCCCATATCTCTATTAAATATCCTTTGTTTGAAAATTTAATGCACAATTATGTTCATACATGCATTACAAGTGTACAATAAACAAACTGAACCTTTTTATTAATTTGGAATGCTCATGGGATATTTTGAAAAAATATATTCAATGCGCATTTTTTTTCAAATCATTAATATATTTAAAAAAAAGGATTTAATTTTTTATTTTTAGTATTAATGCAACCTTTGTTTTAATCAAATTTACGTATGATTTGAGACTAACAATCAAGAAATGACAGAAAATTAAGAAATAAAGTCCCTTGTCCCCTTAAACGTCTACTGCTGTTGGCATTCCCGCAATCCATCTGGCAGAGTTGCATTGCTAATCCCTCGCCCTCCGCCACATGAGGATATATCCCTCATTAGTACAGTCACGTGCAAAAGTTTAAGACCAGAAGCCGTTTGCCTGTATTTTAACAGATTGCATTATTTTCGCTCGTGATTGCGTCATGTCATGCGTTGATTGCATCAGACGCTTTCTACTGCTATAAATAAACGTGCCTGTCATTAGTTTATCAGTAGTTAGTTATTGGATTTTGCGTACACAGTGCTGTTGCATAATTTTTGTAATGGGTAAAAAACATTCACTTATTGTTGAAAAAAGGGGAGAAAAGAGTGGCCCCTGTATGAAGTTGGCTTTTCTGAGCAGGAAATAAGTTTGAAGTTAAATGAAAATAAACACTCCAAAAACTGGTGTTAAAAGATAAAATAAATAAAAACTTGTGAAAAAACACACACATAAAAGGTTACTTCAAGGCGTAACGATCGTTTCGACCGAAAATTCGTTCGGTCTTCCTCAGACAAACCCTTCCGTCAAACAGAGCAGAGGGAACTCGGCATATTATTGAATATATTGAAAGCATATTATTGAATGCATGTATCGATTACTACCACGTATCACAATGATATCATCTTTATATCTTTCAGACAACTTTTCCAATACGTGATCCTTTCTAGGAACAGTGCCTTGATATGTTTTGAGAATATCGTCCAATGAAAATTGACACGAGTCCTCATTCTCCTCTATGTAGTTGCATATGAAGTTGATGCACTCAATCCTTTCAATACTTTCGGGGAAGCCACTAGGAGTTGAAGTTGATGATGAACCTGGTCTGAGGAAGAATTGCATTTGACAAGATGAGTGGTATCTGCTTTCAGCTGCTACTGATCTGTTTCAGTGGCAAGTGCCCGTAAAACACTCTCACCCAATGTATCCCCTCTAGGATTAGCAGCTTCTCTTGTAGCTCGCATTGTATCCAAACTCATTACCAGGCGTACAATTTTGTTTGGTCTTGAAAATGTCAGAGGCATCCTTTGCGCAAAAAAGACATAGTTCTTTGAAATTAAATTTTTCTACACTACCTCTTGTCACACGGCTGGATTGTTTTCTTCTCTTATAGCCTTTAAAGTACTACCTTTCTTTGTGTGGGTACCTTTTCAACACTTTTCATGTACTATAACAGAGGTCTGAGTCTCCAACCACGTATGATGGCCATCTTTTCTCCTCTTACTGGCCTCAATAAAAGATCGTAGTGCCTTTTCCTTTATTCTACCTCTCTAATCATCTACATTATTCACCACATATGAAACAAGTAATGCTTACCATGCAAAGCGACACGCAAAATCTGTGTGGAAACTAATCACATGCAAATGTTGATTCCCAGCAAACACACACCTGCTGGCGGAGTACCTTGCCAGTGCCTTTCTGCCTTTACGTCCAGCACCGGCCCGGCACTGCAAAAAGTAATTGAATCGTACCAAAAGTGGTCACCCGAGAAGTACCTTACCAGAAGCCCGGGAAGGCAACGGCACTCTGCTGGCATACTGCATGTGCCGGCCGTTACTCACAATAAAGGCACTAGCCCATTAAGTTTATAATGCCCAAAATGAAACGGCCAGGTGCCGGCTATTATTAAAAATAAAGGCACTGGACTGGTATCTTAACAGTGACTACAATATAATGGCACGGTACCGGATTAGTGCCTATTTAGAGTAATGCTGCCATAATTAAACTATGAGCCAGTGGCGGATCCCAGGTGAGGGGGGCTTATTCATCAACTCCCCCCTCCTCCCAGGGCCGTGCGGTAGATTTTCTCAGTATGATGCGAGTCTTCAAAATTCCGCCTCTTCAGTATAAAGGGGGGTAAGCGGTTCAACCCCCCCTCCTCCCCGAAAAAAATTAACATGAAATCCATTAAATTTTCATTTTTAACGAAAGTATTACATTTAATCTCATCCCCCGTTAAAGGAAATCTGTGTACGCCGCAGCACCCCTTAAATGTTTCTTCCTTAAAATAAATACTCATTATGATTTAAAAGCAAAACTACACAAAATGTACAAATGCTATATTTATTTTACTAACATTAACAACAAACTATTATAATTTTACTCTTCTAACTTTAGCAAATTCGTGGATTAGGGATGTGTAGTCTTGAATAGCAACCAATGTTGATTCACTAGAAATTATTGACAGGTTTCTTAATTTTGTTTGGTTTATTGAACTTCTTCGATAAGTTTTGATTAATTTTAATTTAGAAAAACTTCTTTCCCCACTGTGACTGACACTGGGAGTGTTAGAAGTTCTTAATGCTATGACATATTTGGATACAAAGAAATTAAATTATTTTTGCACAAATATTTTAAAACATCTAAAGGTTTCATTAAATATGGCAGCATTCTACATACATCACGTAATTCTTCTTGTAGAGCACTCTCATTAATGTCAGATTCATTTTTGATCGAAAGTATTGACTGGAGATTGATACAGTTCTTTTCTAGCGTTTTGTCATCAATATATCTCTGAGTTTTAAAATATCATATAAAAACTTAAAATTTTTGTTATGGGTTTCCAGAAGCGTGAATCGTTCATTTAGAGAATTATATGCAATGTCCAGAATGTAGTTTTTAAAGTTTAAATTTATTTAATTTCAAATTTATTCTCCTCTGTTAAAGGCTCGTAGACAGCATTTTCATCAAATTGAAGTTTTTTTCTTCTGGCTCTAGCTTCAGTTTCTGTTGGGAATTCTATGCTGATTTCAAGATTTTCTGCAATTTCATCTGCAGCAATTTTGACCTGATCATATCCCGTTTTTCTGTAATTTTTTACCTTTTATCCTTACACAATCTGATAAATTGACCGTTACAGATTGCAATTGCTTTGAAACTGAGTTTATTTCAACTAAAATGTCATGCCAAAGAATTACACCACATATAAACTTCGATTCAAAATGCTTGTAATTTTAAATATTTTTTGCTAAACCTATAGCTCTAACTTTCGTTTCTGCATCCCTGTTGACATCTTCTATTATTTCAATTAATGCATCATAGATTTCGCAAAGTTGAAATCGTAATGGATTTAACGCATCAATTCTGCTTGACCATCTTGTAGCACTCAATGGCTTTAGAGTTATTTGGGAAACATTGTTTTTAATCACTTCCCAACGTTTCGTAGAACTAGAGAAAAAAGTGTAAAGTTCTTGCACTACAGGGAAAAAAGTTGCTGTTTCTGTAGAAGATGCTGCATCATTCACAACAAGGTTTAAAGAATGACATGCACAGGGCACATAAAACGCCCTTGGATATTTTTCAGTCATTCTGTTTTGAACACCCTTTCTTACTCCTTTCATATTAGAACCATTTTCGTATCCTTGTCCTCTAAGCCATTTTAACTCAAAACCTAATTTCTCCAAATGTGTCGGAATAATCTCTGTCAAACCCTCTCCGGTTTAATCACTAGCTTCTAAAAAACCAATGAAAAATTCTTCAATTTCATATTTATTTGTTTGGAGTCAAAAGCAGCCATTCTTATTGTTAATAATAGTTGTTCAATATGGCTTACGTCTGAGGTACAATCGCGGTTACCGAAAAATATTTAGCTGCTTTCGTAATTTCGACAACCTTGTTTAAAACAGCCAATCCCATTAAATTTATAAACTCATCTTGAATGTTATTACTTAAATAGTGACAGACATTTATTAGATTCGCGTTGAACTCTTCTAATATGTTCTTCCATAGCTGGATGAAACTCGGAAAGCAAGTGCCCCGGGTTCGGGTCCCATCGCGAGGCTGTCGATCTAACGGTCTGGAGTTTTGGAAGGTTTTTCTCCAGATGTAACGTGAATACGCGTTAGAACCCCTTAGAAAGTCCTCCTACCAAGGCACCCCGCTTGGCAAATTGCCCTAGTGTAGCGTTTCCATAATCACACACAAACAAACAAACAAACGAAATTCAGAAAGCAGTTCTACCAACTTTAAGAAGTTTCCGTTATTAGACTGAAACAAATGTTCAGTTGTCCCACGAAAAGCTAAGCATTGTGAGGCAGCAGTCTAATTATTGATACAATTCTTTTTAAAACACCTCTCCAATGTTGAATTTCAAGGTCCATAATTATTTGGTACTCAGCTTCGATAGTTTTTTCTGCTTTAATCGAATGAAAATAATAGTTTTTGAGATATGCGAGTATTGTGCCTGTTTTAATGAATTTCGGCCCATAGAGCGTAATGTATTTCGAATCTTTTGGGCGGTCCTGTACATAAACTATCCATTAGATTGAGACCAAAAGGGGAGGTGTACAACTAGATGTTAGAAAAACCCTAAAAATAAAATTTCAACATTCTACGACCAATAGTTTTTGAGATATGCGAGTTACATACATACGTACGTACGTACAGACGGCATGGAAAAACTGGCCACAATAGACTCGCCGCTGGTCAAAATGAGTTGCAGACACGTTTATATGATCGTTCATGCTAACTTACGATGAGATGCATCGAAAAAATTTTTTAGTTAAATTTAGAGGTAGTCAAAATCGGTTTTTTCGGCGAAATTTGGCCACCGAAATTTTTCGGGATCACATTACTTCCTTATACTCTGTACAAGGCAGTAAAAATCCGCATGGCGATTTCAACATTGGGAAAGGCGGAAAGAAAAAGTCATTTACTAGTATGCAAATGATAATACAAAAGTGAAATGCTGAAAGTTGTCCTCTTCGAATCATAACTACTGGCCTCCTCTTTAGAATCATGAACAGTACCCTATTACTTTCTGCTCCTTCTGCTGATTTTCGGATAGTTTATATCGATACATTTCTCGCACAGTTGTTCATTCTTCCATTTTGTAATGTTTGAGATGCACTGCTATCAAATATAAAGTCTTCTTTATTGATGCCGTTTTTATAATAAGAAGTCAAATTTTCGCGATGCTGTGTTATCTCTTCCTCTTCCAAGTCGTGAATATTTTCAAAAAACCCAAATTCTTTGAAAGTTATTTCATAAGCTTGAAGACGTTTTCTTAAGTTTGACGATAGACGTCAGACAAGATTTTAAGTTTTTTTTTCCAAATAATAATTTTGGGAAGAGCTTTTTTTCGAGCTGAAGCCCCTTTTGGGTTGATGCCCTTGGCGACAGCCAGGTTCGCGTATGCGCTAAGACGGCATTGTACGTATGTGTAAATTTATTACGCTTAAATGAGTATGAAAAGGGTCACATAAGGCAGACCTATTTTATGCAGCTCTTTGAGTAGGCGCCCATACCTAAGGGCGAAAATGAGCCCCCCCCCCCCCAAGCTCTCAGAAAACGTATATACAACCGCAATTATTTATGTATTGTTGCAACGTGGAAGTGCTTGAACCAGGTTTTCGGTGCAAGACCACCGATTCTCCTCCCCTTACAAACGACTTGGCAGATCTCTACAAGCATTCTTATAGGCGCCCATAGCCCCTTGAATTGCGCCTCCTCTGCTCGGAGCAGATACACTAGTTACTTTTTAGTTTGCCTTAGTAAAGATAACTATTTCCAGAGTTAGATTTTTGAAATGCTGCTCACGAGTGTTGTAGCAGAATTATAAAATTATAGGAGGGGAAAAACTCAGATTTAAATATTTGCATTAACATACTAGTGTAGAACACACTAGTCGTTGCCCTTAGCTTCTGTTGAGCTTGAAAAACATGGTAAAACTCGTTAAAATTATTGAAGTAAAACTTCTTTAGGCTCAACTAGTGAGTAATTCAGATTTTTTTTCTGACGGAAGTAACGCTCGCTAAAGGAAGTGACATATATGCCACATACTCCACGCTGACCCTGAAAAAGAAGAACCACAGAAAAACCTATCTTTTCGACCGCTCTGCTGCTTTCACCGACTTCATCCTGTTAAAGTACACAGGACCTCTTAGGGAAAGAAACGGCAAGAAAAACAGTCAAGTGCCGAACCTTTGAGACATCAATCTTTATTTTATATATCAATAAGCGCTGTAAAGGTACATCCAACACAATATTTTACATGTAATCCCAACCACACAGGAGGTTCTCGATAATCCTTATTTTTAGATGAATAATGTACATGGTTTTGGAAAAGCACAAAGAAACGGATCCTGGCTGCAACCAATCCCAAACAATAGACAGAACCTGCAGTTTAAAAGCACGGATACAGAATAATAACTCGAAACCTACCAGCAAACGAAATCAACGCTTAAGAACACTGTGATAGAAAAACACAAAAAAATTACACTACCTGCATTCGAACCCAACAAACAGAGGAAAACATCAGTTAAAGAACACAGTTAAAGTATAATACTAGACTATGGACATCCCCCCCCCCCATTCGAACCCAACCTCCAGACGGAACAGTGGTATAAGAAAACAGTTAAAGAATAATACTGCAGCATGGACACTTCCTAGATTTTAATGTTAAATTTTCGCTCTCAAGATTCTCAGCCGTTAGTTGATTTTTTAAAAGAAAAATTTGATTTAACTATGAATACTTCTCGACTTCAATCAACAGCGCGTTTCGGTACAATGATAGATGCTGTATTTTCAAGAAAATTAGCATATTTAGAGAGTAAAATTTATGTTTCACATTATAGTTACCACAAACCTATAATTTCATACATACAAAATTAGGATGACATTCAAAATTTCAACTACAGCTCCTAAAGAACATAAAGTTAAGTCAACATATTTACCGAGTACTTGGCACAAGATCATTGTCCGTACGCAAAATCTTGTAGAATGCAGAATGAAGATTTGTTGAACAGTTCACATATTAGTACGTAATATTTTAACAGGCACTAAAAATCTCTGTAGTTCCAATTTCTGTCAGATTGACCAAAGTTTCAATTTGTCTTTAATTAAATGTCCGCTGTTTTCAAATGCGCCTCGTAAAATGGCGCAGCTTCACACATCCAGTATTCATCTTCTAAGAGAACACAAAAACTTCAAAATGGTTGGGTTTCACACCGACATATTTTAACGCGACACACCGATAGAATAAAGACCCAAGCTTGCATCAGCAACTACTTCGTTACCATCTCAAATTCGATATCGTGATGAAGGATCAAGAATTTTGAATTCTATCCTGGAAGAATTCTGCACGGTATCAGCAAAATCGAAGATCTCCGCAACGGTTCGCCGAAACTGATGACATAAGAACTTAGCACTAGTCACTGTTCTGCAACCATTTTTGCACCGACCTTGTGACAAAGATTCAGATGAATTGTAGATTCATATCTGGAGAAAACTGGAAGATGTGCCATGCGTTCAACAATTTGTTCATTTTTCAGAAGAGTCCATTCGTAAAATTATTTTCAGTTGAAAATTTCTCACAGCTACTTCGTTATCACTTTAAAACTTTGCTTTTTTTTTGAACTGCTGATAGCGTCCCTTGAACGGACGCGCTTTGAAAACTGTTGACAGATATCCTACGGGAAAAAATTACTGTGCGATCTTTTTCTTCCGTCAAGTACAGCGAAACCGGTTTCCCCGTGCAGGAAGTCGTCAGTCCACACTGGTTTTCTTCTGCGGAAAACTAGTGAAATGGCATCGTGGGCTTTGTTTACATCTTGTTGTTTTGATTTTGTGAAGATCTGACTGACGGTGCTACATGACTATGTAACACATCCATTGGAGTGTTAACCGCCAATTCCACATCAAGGACAGTCCACTTCATTCACTGCATATATACTTTTCCGTCTTCCTTCGTTGCGCAGTTCTGCATGTACGCTGGCCCGCCACAACGTATGTGCACAACTGCTGACCATCTCCCTTCTCTTCACCTGGGCAGATGTGGATGCACACTTTCCTCAAAGTGTACATGCACAACTTTTGAACAACTCTCTAAAGTATTTAATTGCGCTAGAGACTTGGAAAATATTTAGAATGCCTCTTTACAAGCTGCAGTGTGAGCTGTTGCAAACAATAAACCTACAGGAGATTCGAAACACTCGGGGGACAAAATGCTAAACATACGGAATTTTGCAATACTTCCCTAACCAGGTTAAGTGCTTGGTCCATTTTTGAATGCAGTTTTTTGTGCCGAAGAATTTTTATCTGAAAGTTGCATGAGACGTGCAGCTTTACTGTTAGTGTTTGTCTATAGTGCATTCCCAGACAGCACAGCAAACTTGCATCAAACTTGCAGCAAGCTTGATTTATCAAGTCAATAATCTTGAATTAAGCTTGAAAATTCCAGGCGTGTAAGCTTGATGCAAGCTTGAATCAAGTGTTCTAATTTACACTTGCCCAGCTTGCATTAAGCTCGACATTTCAAGCTTGATTTCAAGCTTAAAAAGTTTTCGAAAAAAAAAAATTCTAAATGCACGGGGCGCCCGCTCCCCCCATACTTTATTTTTCCGCGTATTTTCCCCTTCTATGCTGTAATTTTAAGCTGTTTCTATCGAGTGTCCGTGGCTAGAATAGAACACGGGACCTTTTGGTTCGTTGCCGAGCGTGTTATCCATTCAGCCACCGGAGACTTGTGCAGCTATGACTAAAGTTTGAAGTGAATTATTAAGCGGTTTTCTGGCCAGATTGATAAGTGGGCGATATGTTATTATTTTTTTTTTTCCATGGGATGCATCAAAATTAAAATAATTTTATGTGTGATTTAGAGACTCTACTAATAGGGAAATAAACATAATATAAACTTAAGAGCAACACATGTTTTAAAACTTTCGCAACACTCATGAGCAATACTGTCGCTGGCCAAAATCGAGTCAAACGACTGATTTTGAAATCAATTTCGTAGTATAATTGTATTTTATTTTGAAGAATTTCCATATTTGGAAATATAGAATGGGTTTACTTACTTAACACAAATTTTGTGTTAACTAATCTGAATTCAAAGAAACAGATAGTTAAACGTTACTTCGAAATGCTATATCACAGTTGCTAACATAACATGTATGGAATACAAACACTTTAATCATTTTTGTAAATATTTCTTATAATAACAAATAATTGAAAAATTTTGCTATTTTTTAACGCTAAAAATTCTCTTTACAAATGTGGTTAGTTATTTTCCTACATATTGGTATGCTATATCGATATAGAGCATTTCGAAGAATTAAAAATAAGTTTAAATTAATTTATACAAATGTAAATTTGAATTATTTTCATTGTTCATACTTTATAATTAAAAAAATTATTTAACTTCTCAATTTTTTTTTATCCTTTGTAATTTTATTTTAAAACTAAAGTGTAAGATGTAAGATTTTTGGGCCCTAAAATCTGTAGGCCCTGGGCAGTTGCCCCGTTTGCCCTGCCGGTAATATGGCACTGGTAATAAAATAAACACATCTTTTACGAACTTTCAGCAAATTTGAGGACGCTAGAAAATTAATGTCCATTCTCTTTCACAGATGGCGCCATCAACGCTCCTATAAAAAGGAAAAATCAAGTGAGTAGCAATTGCCAAGCTTAAATCAAGCTGTATTTAAGCTTGACAATTCAACTTGACTCCTGCAAGCTTGCTGCCAGCTTAGAATGAGTTGAACTGTCAAGCTTGCATTAATGCGTCAAATTCAAAGAAATGTCAAGCTTGATTTAAGCTTATGTGCTGTCTGGGTTGGGTGGAGAAACACTGTTAATTTTTTCAAGTGTTTAACATCATTTATTTATAATTAAAGTTGTTCAAATGTTCTGTGGCAGGAATCTCTTTTCAGATGGAATACCCTTAAGGTGTTTCTTTTAAAAATTCCTGAAAGTGATTTTTTTGAAAAATGAAAGTGAGCACGAGAGTTTTGAGCTGTTTTAATAACAAACCAATGATGTACTCGAAAAAACTAATAATCTTCTTCACTAACAGTAGTTTCTTAAGTAATAGTAAGCTAATCTTAACAGCCAACCCATATGTCTTATGCAATATTTAGAAAAAAAAATTATGAGCACAAAAACATCGTCCTAAAATCGGGCGAAGTGTTACACATTTCGGGAAATGTTACAAAATTAAGTATGTTAACAATTTTTTTCTGAACTTTTTAAACTCTTATTGGTTCATTTTTCGTAATAGTTCGCAGTACAACTTCTAAAGAAAAAAATCTAAATTTTTGTAGTCCCTAGCTCAATTCGATACTTTAAAAAGCTGTTCAAAAGTTGCACGATTTCCAAAAATAACAGATGTTAGAACTTTTAAACGCAAGGGAAAGTTGGTTCAATTTCGACCCTCGAGACAGACAGACTTTGGACCTTGTCTCGTTCAAATCATTCCTCTCACAGACTACGTAAGACAAGTTTAAAAACCGCGACATTTTAATTTACTTTATAAGACGTATTATTTATTTGAGGGAGCGTAAGGTAGCGTCGTATTTCGTGTGTGAGTATATTTCCTAGCCAAAACTACTGAAGCTAATAGAGCATGTTTCCGTTGCAAAGAACCTCTCGATACCGTAACACTTCGTTATAACGGAAATTTCGTTGGAATGAAATTACGCTAATTTGAATAAAACGGTAGAAAGTTATAATTATGCACATTCGGCTGTTATTTTGAAATAAAACCAAGCACAATACTTACATATAAGAAAATTGCATTAACTACTGTGATAAGAAAGTTGTAATAAGTTGATTGCAATTCACGGAAATCAGCCAGAGAATTTTTTTTCAAATGAATTTTTTTAATTCTGAAAAAAATGACTTACCTCTTTAGGGAAATATCAGCCTTTAGTGAATATAAAGAAGCGAAAATATTTTATGAAATCTACTATTTTCTTCTGAACGGAGGTTGCTGTTGTACGTGAGGTACAGTGGAAGACATAAAACCGTTTTTTTTTTTTTTTTTCTTTCAGCGCTGCTCTTTACATTTTGTACTGTGAACTCTTATGAAAAAATAAACTTTACAAAATACTCAGGAAAAATTGCTAAACGTGGGTGAAATTTCACTACATTTCCCCAAACATGTGACTCCCGGTCCATTTTGAAGACGATTTCTGTGCTGTGCTTATGAATTTTTTCTGAAAGTTGCATGCAGCTTCACTGCTAGTACTAGTCCATTGTGCATTGGGTGAAGAAGCGTAATTTTTAATTTTTAGAGGGTTTAACATCATTGATTTGCTTTTGAAGCGTCCTGTGAAGACGATCGATCTTCAAATGGAACATCCTTAAGTTGGGATTCCTCACTTCATCCTAAACATTTTTCGGGAAAGAAAAATTCTTAAAATCAATCCAGTGAAACTTCATCTTTCCTGACTTGAAAACGATGTGGGTCACGAAACGCTACCTTATACTTCTTAGAAGCTATGTCTATTGAAAGTTGAGATAGTAATTTGTAATCAACCTGAACTATACTTTATTAACGGTATTTGACTATATTCTATAATATAATGACATAAGTCAGCAATTCCTTAAATAATGAAAAAAAAAAAAATCCGAATGTAGTCAATCAACAGTTTACTTGAAACTGAGTTTAAATTGATTATTTTTAAATTTAAAAACTTTGTTTTTTTAAATTGTTTTTATTTATTCTTTACATCACTTTTATTCTACACTACAAAGTGCTTACACTAATTACAAATCATACGTTCGAGTGTTAACCGCCGATTCCACATAGAGGACAGCCCACTTCATTCACTGCTATATATACTTCTCCGTCTTCCTTCGTTGCGCATTTTGTATGTACGCTGGCCGCCCACAGAGTACATGCACAACTGCTGACCATCTCCATTCTCTTCACCTGGGCAGATGTGGATGTACACTTTCCCTCAAAGTGTACATGCACAGCTGATGGGAGTCGAACCGAGCACCGCATTCGAGTATATACATCCAGGACTTTATCTTCTGGGCCGTCCTTGCCCGACAGTAAAGGATGATAACGTCTATATGAAGTTTCTATTGTTGTGTAAAATTTGTATACATGGGGTTACAGCATTGGAGTAGTGCAACAATGCTTTAATCTGTGTCTGGGATACCATCATGGCATAGTGGATAAGACACTGTACATGAAAGATGGCTGACGTTTGAAGGTCTGGGGTTCTGGTTTACCGCGAAACTGTTGATCTAGTGGTGTGGAGTTTTGCGCGTTTTTTTTTATCTAGATGTAACGTAAACGCACATCAGAATCCCTTAAAGAGACTTCCAACAAAGGATTGAATTGCGCCAACAAATTTAATATTTCTTGAAATTGTGTGATATCTGTCACTGATTACTGCTACTCGAACAGAATCAGTAATCTGCTAATCGAATAGTGAGTATTCGTGATTTATACTATTCGAACAGTATTCGCGATTTCTATTCGAACAGTATTCGCGATTGTAACTATTGGAATATCGCGATTTTGCTAGTGGAATGTTATTTACGATTTCTATTCCAATATTATTTGCGATTTCTTTTCGAATAATTTTCGGAATTTTCACTGTTATATTAGTATTCGCGATTTGACTATTCGGGATTTGGAATGTCATGTGCTTATCTATCAAATGGATTATTCAGATTCGTTTATCTTGATTGCCCTTGATAATCGACTTACGTATTGGCCGGAATATATCGCGATGTTTTTTGACTGATCAATTTCCGTTAAAAACCTGACTCGCGCTAAATTCGAGGTGTAAATATATGATTTTTCTAATTATCTTGAAGTTTTAGGTTCGCGTTATATTCGGGGCCGTGATGTATTCGAGCCAATACCGTAATTCGAATTGTTTCGGAGGCGGGCACCAGAATGGAAGGTATTTATGCCTGTAAAACTACTTTCCCCGTTACAACAGTCTGTCTGCCGGCAAGCAGCGGTTACGCTCCGTGTACGCTTTGAATTGACGAGGGAATGAATGCTAAATCCCCGATTGTCGATTCTATCGCCAAAAGTGGACAAATTAAGAACATTTGAGGCTGTTCTCTTTAAATGAAATCAAGCAAATTTTCAACAATTCTTTAAAGAATTCCATTGTGCTTGGAAACATTTAGAAAGCCTCTTTGCAAGCTGTACTGTGAACTGTTGCAAACAATAAACCTACAGGAGTTACGAAACACTCGGTAGAAAAAATGCTAAACATACGGAATTTTGCAATACTTTCCTAAACAGGTTAACCCCTTTGCCCATTTTGGAAGGCAATTTTTGTGTTTATGAATTTTTTCTGAAAGTTGCCTGAGACATGCAGCTTTACTGTTAGTATTAGTCCATAGTGCAATAGGCGGAGAAACATTATTAATTTTTTCGAGTGCTTAACATCATTGGTTGTTATTAAAGCTGTTCAAAAGTCTTGTGACGATGTTCACCCTTCAGATGGAATACCCTTAAGGTGTCTCTCTATTCTAAAAAAAAAGTAAAGTCCGCTGTCGCTGTCAAAGCTTGTTGGCCTATCTCCTCCTAAACAGTGGGGATTTCAGTTTCAACTAAGGTGCCCACAGATTCGAAAAATTCCGAGGAACCTGCTAAGCTAACTTAAATTTCGAAAATCGAATTATTTTAGAAGATATTAATAAAAAACTGAAAAAATAAACAGAATGGTTGCCAGATTTGGCATAAAATCATTCATTCCTTTGCAACAAAGCGTTTCCAAGTATCTAGAATCGCGTGAAATTTACAAACATGAGTTAGAATTACGCCCATTTTACGCCAAAATAAAAACTATATGAAATAAGTAACTCAAAATGTGCTACACAAAGTTGACAATTTTCAAATAGTAAGTTCGCTTAGACAACAGGAGTTTAGAATTAGCGATTATTCGTTTTTCTAAAACAGAATAACTAATATCTTGAAAATGAAAAATAATTAAAATGCAGATTATTTTAAAGCCGGTTCGGTCCAGCTGGATTATTTGCTACCAGTAGAAATATTTGGCGGCGTTAACTCTGCCACTATAGCAGTTATAGTACACTTTGTATATTGGCTAGCGCGACGAGATGGTATAATTCGTGGCGCTAAGTACGCCAATCTGCAAACGATTATGTAAATGAAAATATGGATAACGGTTTTCCTGTAACCTTAAATAAACAGTAATTATAGGTTGTGAGCATGTGTAAATCGCCAAATAATGAAAAGTCGCCATTGGTGGCAAGCTATCCTATCTGTTCCGTAGCTTTTATTAACTTAACATGCACTCAAGTCGCCAAATAATGAGAAATCGCCATGGGTGGCAAATTCGCAAGATGTCCAATAGGTTTTACATTATTAAAAATACAGCTGAAACAGATGTTCTGATTTTATTATGCTTTAGCTCCTAATTAATATAACTTTTGAATGGCAACATTAAATATCATTGTGTTTCTGAGGAGTGCAAATAATTTTTCCAGCGTTTATAAGCGGAGTCCGCACTCCAGGTGGAGTATAGATCAGGACCCGTACAACACGGATTCCCATAACAAAATATCTTCCGTATTATGAGGAAGAGGGGGTCTACTGTAGTGTGAAGTTAAAATTTTTATGTACCAACTAGCGGCTACCCGCGACTTCGTCCGCGTCGGCTTTAGAACTAGGTCCCGAGAGAAACGAAGCATGTGTGAATAACAAATATGTTTGCGACTAAAGAAACTGCATTTAAATATTATTTGCTTTTTACTTATTTTAAATGAAGTATAATGCATGGTAGTATACTTCATTTAAAATAACAGAGTATGTAAAATTACTAAATTTAGATTTTTTTCAGGCATTTGGCGAATAGAGACAGTTACGACAGTATTTGTGAACTGTTTTGAGTGTTCTTGTAAAAGAAATATTTATGCTATATGCATGAATTTTAGCCTATGTTAATCAGGAATAGTGCAGCTTTCTATTAGCGAAAAAGTTTTAGAATCGGTTCTATAGTTACAGAGATACCCATAGAGCGTAATGTATTAGAATTATTTTGAGTGTTCCTGTAAAGGAACTATTTGCGCTACATGCATTAATTTTAGCCTATAATACTCAAGAATAGTGTAGCTTACTATCAGTGGAAAAAGTTTTGGAATCGGTTCAGTACTTACAGAGATACACATAGAGCGTAATGCAATTCTTATGAGTATCCCTGTAAAAGAACTATTTGTGATATATGCATAAAAGGTAGCCTATAACACTCAGGGTCCCCCCAGTGTCTAAGAGGGTCTGCTCTCAAACCTGGAAGGCGGGAGGTGCCAGGTTCAAACACCGGTCGCGCCTGTCGACCTAGCCGCTCGCAGTTTTCCGTGTTTTTTTCAAAAACCTCGCGAAAATACGGGCTAGGATCCCTTAGAAAATTCCACACAGAGGAATTCTCCATATACGCCTAGGACCCTATAGGCCTAGGACCATATAGGCCTAGGATTTCAATCAGTGAAGAAAGTTTTAAAATCGGTTTAGTTGCTACAAAATTTCCATAGAGCGCAATGCATTAGCATTATTTTGAGTGTCTTTGTAAAAGAATTATTTATGCTATATGCTTGAAAGGTTGCCTGTATGTTAATCCAGGGCATAAGCTATCTTCATTACAAATTTTTCCAACCATTTTTGTGTGATTCAGTCAAAAACATCCAAACACATAAACGTACACATTTATATTATTTGTAGGATTTGGAAATTTACGAACTTTAAGAAACACATCTGGACTTTTCTTGGTACTTACCTATTATCCCGGCGGTCATTCCCGCCAAACTGTTTTTTGTCAAATGAGTTGCCAAACTGTTGCCAATCGTATTCAAAACCATTAATAATTTCATGTGCCCGGCATTTATCTCGGCAAAAAATCGCTCGTCTTGGCGGACCGCCGGGATAATACGTAAGTACACTTTTCTTTATTTATGCTTTTTAATTTGGCGTAAAATCAACATAATTTCCATACTTATTTATGTTTTTCAAATGCATGTGATTTTGCAAATAGAATTTCTGCTTTATTTCAAAAGCATAAATCATTTTGTGCGGGCGATAAAACGGTTTTTAATTAATAGTTAGAAAAGTAATTAAAATTTCCGAGCCTCAGATACACTTTACCGAAGTCATGGGTCCAGGCATGCTCAAATTTTCAAAGCTCTGCTTTCTGTAGATTTGTCTGGAGAACATTCATTTTTATTATTAGAGATAGATATATTTGGCATAAAACTTGTAAAAAGGTTGTTTATATTTCTATCGAGGAGAAATAAATGGAGATCGTTGAATTAGCAGAACTTCAAAAAATTAAATACATAAACTTAAGAACGTGATATATAGTAATTACTGGCTTCAGATGTGTTTTAATTGCATAATTGTCTTAGAATACTATTTCGTAATGATTATAGGCAATAGTTTCGAAGCGAAGTGATATTATTATTTGTCAAATGTCAGTTACATTGGCCGTTAGGCCATTAAACTCCTAAATATTATGTATGTCATGTCTGTTATTATTTTGCCCAAAAGCTGTATTTTAAGAAATGTTAGTAAATTTAGAAGAATGTAGTTTGTATAACTTGAAGGTACATCTAACATAATATTTTACATACATGTAATCCCAACCTCACAGGAGGTTCTCGATAATGCTTATTTTTAGATGGATATTATAAATATTGCAGAACGCAATATTTATAATGATATAGATATAGTGTAATGATATATATATTTATATATAGTAATAATATATATTTTTATAATCATATATATGTACAACGTTTAAGAACAAAATAAAAGAATAACAAATGGACACTCCGTGGATTCTAACATAACCTCAAGACGGAGCAAGCAACGGTTTAACACGGGGATAGAACACCACAAAGAAACGGACCATGGCTGCAATCAATGCCAAACAATAGACAGATCTTGCAGTTTAAAAACACGGATACAGAATAATAATTCGAAACCTACCAGCAGACGAAATCAACGCTTATGAATACTGTGATAGAAAAACACACACAAAAAAAATTACACTACCTGCATTCGAACCCAACTAACAGAGGAAAACATCATTTAAAGTATAATACTAGACTATGGACATTCCCCCCATTCAAACCCAACCTCCAGATGGAACAATTGTATAAGAAAACAGTTAAAGAATAATACTACAACATGGACACTTCCTGGATTCTAAGTAATTATCATGAATTACCGAGATTCTTACTGGAGATTTTAATGTTAATTTTCGCTCTCAAGGATCTCAGCCCTCAGTTGATTTTTTAAAAGAAAAATTTGATCTAACTATGAATACTTCTTGACCTCCATCAACAATGCGTTTCGGTACAACGATAGATGCTGTATTTTCAAGAAAATTAGCAAATTTAGAGAGTAAAATTTATGTTTCTCATTATAGTTACCACAAACCTATAATTTCATACATAAAAAACTACATGACATTCAAGTACCTATGAAATTCAAGTACCTATTTTCAATGCATGACATTCAAGTACATATTTTCAATAAATAATATGAATATAACATTTATATAATCTTTGTAAAGTGCATGAATAATAAATATAATTAATGATATTTATTTAAAGTTTAATCATTTTAGTGATATGTGTCGTAAACTTCAAAGAAGTTTTACTTCAACCGCGCTTAAAGATTACACGCATACACTTTTTTTGAACCAGCTAGTTTTGCGCCCCTCTCCTGCCTATTTTCCTGGCAGGGGGCAGCCTCGCCAACCCCGAGCTAGGGCCCTGCGCCCCATTATTTCTAAGTTAAGGCTTTCTGCCGCCTGCTTCCCATCTCCGTCTTTCCGACTGATGCCTTATTCTTTCTCAGTTTCAACGTTTTGCCATCCTCTATTTTTCTTTCACTTATCGCTCGGGGTGGACCACACATTCCTACGTCACTACTTACGTACATTATTTTTTACGTACACTACACACTTTCGTACGTCATTGTCCAGCCTGATTTTAAAAAGAAAATTATAAGATTTCTAACAGGCGACTGTAAATAATGCCGCCAGTTAATGACAGCTGCCAGGCAGCCGCAATGTTACAGGTGAAAGAAAAAATTAATATAAGTTTTCATAGCCGAGGCAAAGGAAAATGATAGTATATAATACAAAAATGAAAATAACTAATTTAAAGTCACTGGAATTAATGTCTGTCCGATATACAACCATATTTTTAAAAATCCTCTGTTAGTCTCATTTCAATGAATTCAACGATAAGGATTCTGCCGCCCCTAGCAAAGAGCGAAGGCAGATTGGCGCATGGAGAAGGAACGGCAGAGACGCTCCCCTGAACAAATATTTAGACAAGATAACATCGTCTTTCTGACAATGATGAGATATTTCATGTAATTCTGAATAAGTATTCAATCTTTGCGCCTGGCAGAAATTTTTTTATAAATCTGCCCATATCAAAGGTACGACTCTTTTCTCTGTCCCCCAACTGACAGCAATAAATGATCGTTATTTTTCTAAAAAAAAAAAAAAAAAAAAAAACATTTTTTTCAAATTTTACGTGTTATACAAGTAGATAATCCAGGCCGGCCGCCCCTTTGAAGTGCCGCCTCTCTGCATCATAGTACGGCACGGCCCTGGGGCGGTCCCTCAAACAGAGAAAAGAAAGAAAATGCTATAGTGATAGCACTTGAATGAAGTTTGACACATACAAAATTGTTTGCAGCTGAAATTGCGCCCCAGAAGGCTTCAAAATACTTCATTTTAAATGAAGTTCTCCAAATTTTTTGAGCGAGGGTTCCGGAATGAACAAGGGATTAATTAATATGAATGACGCATATTAATTAATACATCAATATTTTATTGATACACTAATTATCAATCATAATTAATTAATAATAACACCATACCCCCCATACCCCGAAAGTTAACAAATCCTATTATTTACTGGATACACAATAATCCGGGCCCCCCTTCTCTTGAGAAGGGCGGGCCCCTACCCTCCCAGTCCGGACCTGGTTGCACGTTCTATGTTCAATAGTGACCTGCCAAGAAAGGCAGGTGTACTCGAAAGAAATGAACACTGGTTAACAGCTTGGTCATACTATGAAACACGTCTATATTTTAAATATAAAAAATCCTTTTTTATTTTCTGGTGGTATAGACTTTAAAAATAAACCCAATAAAATCGTGCTCGTAGAGTGTCATATTTACTATTATTCGTTTAAAACCGAATCGCAGTTCATAAAAAGAACGGAAATCGTAACTTACTTAGAATAATCCCCCCCCCTCCCCCATCCTCAATAGAAAATCATACTTGTGTGATTTTGAAGCTCAATTTAACTCACACTCTGTATTTTTAGGAATGCGTAAAATGTTTCAGTTACAGCGGTTTGGCTTCATTTTATGAAAATCTTTTATTTAAGACTGGAATAAAAAATATAAAAAAGTATTTAATACTATTTGCAAAAATAATTACTTTTGTGTAAAAACAAGTAATACATATTTTCAGCTCAGGATTACATTTATATGTAAATTTTTAAATTTATTCGTCGGTGAATTATCAGCATAAGAAGCAATTCAATTTTTAGGCCAATTTTAATTTTGAAATAATAATAATAATAAAAGTACTTTTTTTTTTGCTTTTGTAGTACTTTATGTAGTGATGCAGAAAATTTCTATTCTAGCGAATTACAGTGACAAGCCTGAGTCAACTAAGGCCGTTTCTTTTCACGGAAGCATTCCTCGGTTGTATCCTCTTACTGCTGCCTTTAAAATTTCTTTAAAACCCATAAAACCAACCAACGCTTTGTTGTTCTTTATTTATTATCTTCCCAACGAAAATACAAGTATGTTTCAATCTGGTCATGAATAAAATTTTACATCACTTTGTAAACATATAAGTAGGGCGGTTTCAAAGAAATAGCAGAATGGGTGTTAGCACAATCGGTTTGCTTTTAAAGCTGCTCATAAGTCATGCGGCGAATATTAATTTTTAAATGGAACTGTTCTAGTGGATGTAATAGAATTGTCTAGTGCAGAGTTTCTCAACCTGTGGGGCGGGGACCCCAAGGGGGGCGCAGAGCGTTTGCAGCGGGAGCGAGAGAAAAACCAAAGAGCAAGTTGTGATGCATGTTTTTAGAAAAAATCATCATATTTTCTCTCATTTTTACTCAAAAATATATCCATTTTCGCTTAAAAGGTTCATTCAAACTTTAGTGATAACAATATTTTGTAGAAAATTCGACCAAATGCTCATTGTTAAAAATTAAAAACTGCATGTATGCTGAAAAATGTGAGGGGGGGGGGCGCCACACTAAATTAGCCTTTGTTGGGGGGGGCGACGTTAAAAAGGTTGAGAACCGTTGGTCTAGTGGACCTTGTAGGCGGGAACTTTCCCTTGGAGTTTACGCCCATTTCAGGTGGGTAAAAAACACACATTTCTAAGCTTCACAGACAGTAAACAAAAAATTTAAATAATACATCATGCCCTTTTGAAAGTAATGTTGAATTCTGCTGAACCCACATAAATTGTAATAAAGGGTTATGACTCCCACCCACATAAATTGTAATAAAGGGGGGACATACACATAAATTGTAATAAAGGGACTTTCGATGGGTAAGAAAAGCAGTATTTTAAGCTTCCAAAACAGTAAACAAAAAATCTCATTAAAAATTTAGATAATCCATCCTGTTCTTTGAAAGTAATGATGAATCCTGCTGAAATAATAAAATCCGCATCATAAACAATTTCAAAAACCGTTTATGCAGGTAGGCGGAAACTTCTTCCTGATGTTAATGCCCACATCAGTTGTGAGAAAAGGTTATGACCTACGGTGGGTAAGAAACACAGATTTTAGAGTCTCACAAAAGTAAAATAAATAAATAATTACTAATTTAAATAACACATTATGATCTTTGGAAGTGACCATAAATTCTGCTGAAATAATAAAATTTCTTCATGAACTGTAGTTGCGCGTGTAGCCGGAAACCTGGATGCGTCGCCGCATACGCTCCTGTGAATCTGTAAGTCGAATGATGAAGAATATTCATTAGGCTTTCGTGTTGTGGATATACCAACGTAGTGTGATTATATTTTTTACAACGTTTTACTTTTTTCATGGAGTACTGGGAACTTTTCTCACAAAATATTGTTCACCTGCAGTTTAAATTGTAACAGTTTCTTAAGTTTTATTTTTTATGTGCACAGATGAAAAAGCGTTTCATAATATTTATAGATGAAGAGCCGTTTTGTTTAAACACTACTAATATAATAAATGTCAATGCTTGTATGTATGTTTGTTACTCTTTCAGGCTGATACGGTTTGACGTATTTGGATGAAATTTGGAAAAAAGACAGTTAAAGTCCTGGATTAACTAACAGGCTACTTTTTATCGAGTGAAAAAAAACACTGTTCCTATAATATACAAAAATCTTTTATCCAAAAAATATTTAAATAAAAAAAGAATGCAATTGAGCTTTTATTTACAAAGCCGTCGGGAGATGGCGCAAACTTATAGAGTACCAAGTTTTTAATAAATAAAATCACCTGAATAAGTTTTCCTTCTGGCGTGGATTTATAAGTGGAATTCGGGCCAAACACACAAATCCGAAATGCAAGTTACACAAACAAACAAACAAAAAATAAGTTTTTGGAACTTTCATTCAGTTCGAATTATGCATTTTTCTGCACGTCTTTTTCCCTTTCTATTTCTAATGTATTACATCCAGAAAAGGATGTTAGAAATATCAATTTTAATTTTGTGTAATCACACTCATGAATAATGATACACTTTCCAACTTAATAGAATAAGGAAAGAAAATAGGGAAGAGGCATGGATATGATACGCTTTTAATATACAGCACTTTAGTGCGGATTTAAAATCTGAATTACCGATTTTGGTCACCGAATTTGATGAAATGTTGATGAGTTATAGGGGACGCATTGTAAAGTCAAATGCCAAAGAATTAGCCACCATTTCTCCCTTATTTTCGAGAAAATTCCATTTAAACGTTTGATGCATTGTTATCCACCAATTATTTGACGTGTCGTCCGCGTCCTCCGTGGCGTTGTGGTTCCGCATCCGGCCAGAGGTCGAGAGGTATCAGGTTCATATCAGATTGAATCTGCCCTGTTTTTTCATTTATTTTTCTCTCTTAAAAATTCAAAAAACAGTTTAAAATTATATAAAAATAATTATGTAAAAAATATACTGTGACTTATTTTGTAAAACTGGTGTTAAAGTTTTTTGCTGTGTTAATATTTGATAATGTACTGATGCTTTTAGGACCCGGGAAGAATGATAAAAATGGATTTGTTTCTTTCTTCCCATTCAGCTAAAACGTGTTACACACACGTAATTACAATTAGAGATTCAATATTTGGTATAAACTATAAGTTAAACCTTTTTATATGTTTAAAACATTTATGATTTGATGCAGAATGCATATAATTTTACATTTGTCAAACTTCGCGAGTAGTGGATAACGCGGAAAAAAAAAAAAAGAATGGTAACAATAATGAAATACCCGGAGCTTTTGGCTCCCGAGTGGAAAAAAAAAACTATAGAGAATTTAATAAAAGAATATTCCAATGTGAATGTAACATGTTCAAAGTCGGGGAAACTTTTAACAAGTAACCCCTATACTTCATTCTTTAACCGAATTTTGAAACCAGGGAACGAGAAGTTTTAGGAAAGGTCAAACGACTCCAGAAATTTATGACAAAATATTTTTGTGACGATGAAAGTAATTCAACCTGTCCCCTAAAAGTAATCCCACTTAAATGTTCACCACTTTATCAACCATGTGATGAGCAATTTTGCGAGAAAAAAAATTACAAAATTCTCCATACTTTATGCAAAATAAACGGGAATTAGTAATCTGAGAAGAGAGAGAGAAAAAAAAAATCATTAAGTCATGTATTTTCAGATATCACCGCATTCACGCATTCTTTTCTGAAACCTTAAAACATGCATGGTTTGCAGCAAAATTTTTGATGAAAGGCAGATATTTCTAAATTTAAATGAAATTTTTTCCTCACAAACAGGAATGAAAAGACGATGTGAATGCAAAAATATTTCTTTCATATGTTGTAGCAGATGTCCAATCAATTTGTTTCGCAAATTTTTAGGACAAATATCACCCTTCCTCAATTACACATCTGTGGAAGTACCGAATGACTTTTCGAAATGTGATGAAGAATATTTCTCATTTCCGTCGCTTTCATTTGCTGTTATTCAATTTTATTTCACAGAATAGTGTTTATTCAATAAATCATGTCAGTTTTCTAATGCGTGTCAGTTTAAACTGTTTTATGAATTTTTAAGGAAGAAAAAAAACAAAAAAAAAACAGAGCGGATTCAATCCAGAGTCCCCTCGATCTCTGGCCAAATGCGGAACCGCGGCGTCACGGAGGACTCAAACGATTTTCCAAATAATTGGTATATAATAGTGCATCAAACGTTTAAATGGAATTTTCTCGAAAATAAGGGATAGTTAGCGGCTAATTCTTTGGCATTTTACTTTACTATGGGTCCCCTACTACCCATCAACATTTCATCAAAATCGGTGATCCCAACGTCTGAGACTCTCCTAGTTAGTAAATTTAATGATGTGTCGCTGCTGTCCGTGTAGATATACACAATAAACACCTCCTGCTTCGCCAAGCTGCTCAACTGTTGCATCAGGATCTAAAAAACGGCTATTGCATTTTGCATTCTAAAGTTATTTGGAGGCTTCTTTACAAATTTAATTTTTCCCTGTCGAAAGAAAGCGGATATATTGTCACACGCTCTGAAGGCATGCAGGAACACAAATAAATTTTTGTGTCATCTGAAAGCTTACATTCCCTGGGATCATGGGGATGTAAATCACGGGGAGTGATTTACGATCCTGATCCTGATTCCCTTTACCAGGTTTTAAGAGATAGATGTTTCAAAAAGGTGATGTTGCAGATGGGAGAACTACATAGACAGTCAGCAGAACCAATTAATCTATGTCCTCCCCGAGAACGAAAACTTTTTTTTTTCCGGTGTACACGCTTAAACTAAGCGAGCGAAATTCGATTAGTCGGAGGGAAAAGTGAGCCAGTTTTCAAAAGTGAGCTTCTCCTTCAGGAGCGTTTTTCGATCGCAAGAGCGGAGCGGAATATAACAATAAGCGAGGAGGGGAATTTCTCGGAAAAAGGAGGAAGCGAGGAGAGGATTCTCAGTGAAAGGACTGCGTAAAGAGCACTTTCGAGGAAAAACCGGTCAGTTTCCAAGGGAACGGATCGCTCCGCAATGTATCGTTTTTTTCGCTCTTCGGGTTTAAGCGTGTACACCCGCGAAAAAAAGTATTCGAGCAAGATATAAATTTCCTACGTTGATTTCGTATATGAAAAATTATTTATCAAAGAATATGAATTTGGCTATGTATAAATATGAATTTTCATATTTCTGTCAAGTTGTGCGTTTTTCAAAGACTCAATTATTATTCACAAATCTAAATTAAGAAATTTCTCTCTTGCTCGAATACTTTTTTTGGAGGGTGTACATGTTTTTGATGCAGTTGTCACAATCAAAAGCGTCCTTGATGTCCTTGACCCGAAAACCTTCACCAGTAAGTTTATCCGTAACCATGGATATCGGACGTTTCTTATTACTTTCGTTTGGCAAGAAATGTTCTTTCATCATTGTTGCAGTCATCGGCTCGTCGAACAAAACAGATGCTGATGAGATAGCACGGGCTCGTTCAGCTGATTTATAATTTTTTCCCATACCATCTTGAGGGTATCCAACATATACTATGATACAATTGGAGAGATAGTGTTTTTTTAAACTTAGTTTACATATTTTTTAAAGATAGTGGAAATTTTTTTATTAATATTGCACACAACTCGATGTAATAGGAACCCATCGTCAGCAACGAAGGCGACGTCACATTGCTTGTATTAGCAGCTACTGGTGTTGAACAGTTTTATCGAGATCCGATTTTCTAGTCTTTTTTGCATTCCACCGTCGTACACAGGCGGATTTTTAAAATTTTTAGGTGAAAACCTTGATTGGTATTTACTAAAAGCAAATAAAAAGCCATCTGTTAAATCATCCTCAACACTCCAAAAAATTTTTACTTTGCCGACAAGATTTTCAATTTTTTATAATTATCTTTTGAATTACAGTCTCTATAATATTCAATTAATTGTCCACGACATATGACGACATTCTCAAAAGATAAACCTAAAAAAATTTAAATGTTAAAAATATATCTATTTTAGTGTTTTTCTAATTTTTGTTATTAATTATCTAATAATGAGGAGAGTAGCAAATATTAGCAACTACAATTAACACAAACTTTAAGCTACGATGAGGAACTTTATTATAATCTTTATAACGTAGCCTGATTCTAATGAATTTATAACTTTCTAGCTCAATAAAGTCAATCATTTCATTAAATTTAACTCAAAGATTTGTTTTCTTTTGGTTTTTGCTAAAAAAACTAAAGAAAATAATAACTATATTCTAAATACACAAATACATACCCCACAGGTTCACAGTGCATTATAAAAGTTACATCAGCATTTATACTCAAACACTTATAAAACACGACCACTTTTCTTTTTAATAACTTCTAATTTTAGCAACAATCATATGTTATTCAGCAGACGACAAATTTTTCAGTAGTGGCTGACCGTTAAAACATTCGATTCAAATGTTTTGCAGGCTGTTATTGGATTCAATAAGAATCAAAAACATAAGTAGCTTGACTGTCATGGGTGACTTCGTATAGTGGAGTTTTGACCGCTAATATTGTAAAATCCGCCTGTGTGCGTCGTCCAAAAGAGATAATTTGTAGGGAGCTAATTCAAATCCGAAGTATATGACTCGAGCTGCTTTGGTGATTTCATGTGATAAGGGTTTCTGCGGAAAATTGTATCAGGGCTCACTGGGGCTGCTTCGCCGTTAATCTTGACCAGGCAGTTCACTGATCGTAATGGCAGTACTCTGTTTTTTCTCTGGAATTTCATGTCCTTAAAAGTTTTTGCTGTCATTACTGCTTACGCTAAATTTGCCCCATTTTTATACGCATGGTGACAGTTTTATGTCATCACCTCCCAACACTCCAGTGCTTATGCTCATGCTGGTCCCTTTGCGAAGGAATGGGTTGCAAAATTTATACACATTCAAGGTTGTCCTCTTCATCCGAGAATTGGTGGTGTTAACGTGTTGGTCCAACGGGGTAAACGAAACACCCACAGATCTCCTGTATTTGGTGTGGAAACGCCTACTGATATTGGCATTCCCGCAATACATCTGGTCAAAGATGTATTACTAATCCCTCGCCCTCGGGACAAGCCGCTGCATGAGGATATATCTCTCATTACAGTCACGTCCAAAAGTTGAAGACCGGTAGCCGTTTTCCTGTATTTTAACAGAGTGTATCATTTTCGCTCGTGATTGCGTCATTTCAAGCGTTGATTGCACCAGACGCTTTCTACTGCTATAAATAAACGTGTCTATCATTAGTTTATCAGTAGTTAGTTATTGGATTTTGCGTACACAGTGCTGTTGTATAATTATTGTAATGGGTAAAAAACCTTCACTTACTGTTTAAAAACGGGCAACGATAGTGGCCCTGCATGAAGTTGGATTTTCTGAATAGGAAATAAATTTGAAGTTAAATGCCAGCAAGACAGGCGTGCATCAATGTATCAGTAAATTCAAAATTTCGGGAAATTATACGGATCTTAAGAGAAGCGGTCGCCCAAGCAAAACAGTGCACCTGATGATCATGTGATAAGAATAATGATCACTCGATCTCCAACAACCTCCTG
>JAWZYV010019879.1:0-15676 GCA_038373885.1 Cheiracanthium punctorium | reverse complement strand
TTGCGGTGACATAGCTCCACGAGAATCCTTTACTTTTTAGCACGTCATTTCCCGTAAAAAAATGGTCACGATTATTTTTAACAGCATTGGCATCTGCTGAAAAAGGGAAGAATGCGAGAACAGCTGGATAGATTGCCCAATGCTGAAAAAAGGGCAGCCGTTGCCATCGCTCGACTTAACTACCAGCAAGATGGCGGACGATCGAAACGTTCATCGCGTGCCACAGATCTAGAGACCCTTTTTTGACGGCACAGCCAGCTGCCGTCAAAAAAGGGTCTCTAGATCTGTGGCACGCGATGAACGTTTCGATCGTCCGCCATCCTTTAACGCGCAGTGTTCCCGCTCTGGAAACACCATACTCTGACGTTTTGACTGTTGCCAGTCACGAAGAATAGATTTGATTTCTATAAAAATAGTTGCGGGTGACATAGCTCCACGAGAATCCTTTACTTTTTAGCACGTCATTTCCCGTAAAAAAATGGTCACGATTATTTTTAACAGCATTGGCATCTGCTGAAAAAGGGGAGAATGCGAGAACAGCTGGATAGATTGCCCAATGCTGAAAAAAGGGCAGCCGTTGCCATCGCTCGATTTAACTACCAGCAAGATGGCGGACGATCGAAACGTTCATCGCGTGCCACAGATCTAGAGACGCTTTTTTGACGGCACAGCCAGCTGCCGTCAAAAAAGGGTCTCTAGATCTGTGGCACGCGATGAACGTTTCGAACCTCCGCCATCCTTTAACGCGCAGTGTTCCCGCTCTGGAAACACCATACTCTGACGTTTTGACTGTTGCCAGTCACGAAGAATAGATTTGATTTCTATAAAAATAGTTGCGGGTGACATAGCTCCACGAGAATCCTTTACTTTTTAGCACGTCATTTCCCGTAAAAAAATGGTCACGATTATTTTTAACAGCATTGGCATCTGCTGAAAAAGGGAAGAATGCGAGAACAGCTGGATAGATTGCCCAATGCTGAAAAAAGGGCAGCCGTTGCCATCGCTCGACTTAACTACCAGCAAGATGGCGGACGATCGAAACGTTCATCGCGTGCCACAGATCTAGAGACCCTTTTTTGACGGCACAGCCAGCTGCCGTGCACGTTTCGATCGTCCGCCATCCTTTAACGCGCAGTGTTCCCGCTCTGGAAACACCATACTCTGACGTTTTGACTGTTGCCAGTCACGAAGAATAGATTTGATTTCTATAAAAATAGTTGCGGGTGACATAGCTCCACGAGAATCCTTTACTTTTTAGCACGTCATTTCCCGTAAAAAAATGGTCACGATTATTTTTAACAGCATTGGCATCTGCTGAAAAAGGGAAGAATGCGAGAACAGCTGGATAGATTGCCCAATGCTGAAAAAAGGGCAGCCGTTGCCATCGCTCGACTTAACTACCAGCAAGATGGCGGACGATCGAAACGTTCATCGCGTGCCACAGATCTAGAGACCCTTTTTTGACGGCACAGCCAGCTGCCGTCAAAAAAGGGTCTCTAGATCTGTGGCACGCGATGAACGTTTCGATCGTCCGCCATCCTTTAACGCGCAGTGTTCCCGCTCTGGAAACACCATACTCTGACGTTTTGACTGTTGCCAGTCACGAAGAATAGATTTGATTTCTATAAAAATAGTTGCGGGTGACATAGCTCCACGAGAATCCTTTACTTTTTAGCACGTCATTTCCCGTAAAAAAATGGTCACGATTATTTTTAACAGCATTGGCATCTGCTGAAAAAGGGAAGAATGCGAGAACAGCTGGATAGATTGCCCAATGCTGAAAAAAGGGCAGCCGTTGCCATCGCTCGACTTAACTACCAGCAAGATGGCGGACGATCGAAACGTTCATCGCGTGCCACAGATCTAGAGACCCTTTTTTGACGGCACAGCCAGCCGTCAAAAAGGTCTCTAGATCTGGCACGGATGAACGTTTCGATCGTCCGCCATCCTTTAACGCGCAGTGTTCCCGCTCTGGAAACACCATACTCTGACGTTTTGACTGTTGCCAGTCACGAAGAATAGATTTGATTTCTATAAAAATAGTTGCGGGTGACATAGCTCCACGAGAATCCTTTACTTTTTAGCACGTCATTTCCCGTAAAAAAATGGTCACGATTATTTTTAACAGCATTGGCATCTGCTGAAAAAGGGAAGAATGCGAGAACAGCTGGATAGATTGCCCAATGCTGAAAAAAGGGCAGCCGTTGCCATCGCTCGACTTAACTACCAGCAAGATGGCGGACGATCGAAACGTTCATCGCGTGCCACAGATCTAGAGACCCTTTTTTGACGGCACAGCCAGCTGCTCACGTGCACGTTTCGATCGTCCGCCATCCTTTAACGCGCAGTGTTCCCGCTCTGGAAACACCATACTCTGACGTTTTGACTGTTGCCAGTCACGAAGAATAGATTTGATTTCTATAAAAATAGTTGCGGGTGACATAGCTCCACGAGAATCCTTTACTTTTTAGCACGTCATTTCCCGTAAAAAAATGGTCACGATTATTTTTAACAGCATTGGCATCTGCTGAAAAAGGGAAGAATGCGAGAACAGCTGGATAGATTGCCCAATGCTGAAAAAAGGGCAGCCGTTGCCATCGCTCGACTTAACTACCAGCAAGATGGCGGACGATCGAAACGTTCATCGCGTGCCACAGATCTAGAGACCCTTTTTTGACGGCACAGCCAGCTGCCGTCAAAAAAGGGTCTCTAGATCTGTGGCACGCGATGAACGTTTCGATCGTCCGCCATCCTTTAACGCGCAGTGTTCCCGCTCTGGAAACACCATACTCTGACGTTTTGACTGTTGCCAGTCACGAAGAATAGATTTGATTTCTATAAAAATAGTTGCGGGTGACATAGCTCCACGAGAATCCTTTACTTTTTAGCACGTCATTTCCGTAAAAAAATGGTCACGATTATTTTTAACAGCATTGGCATCTGCTGAAAAAGGGAAGAATGCGAGAACAGCTGGATAGATTGCCCAATGCTGAAAAAAGGGCAGCCGTTGCCATCGCTCGACTTAACTACCAGCAAGATGGCGGACGATCGAAACGTTCATCGCGTGCCACAGATCTAGAGACCCTTTTTTGACGGCACAGCCAGCTGCCGTCAAAAAAGGGTCTCTAGATCTGTGGCACGCGATGACGTTTCGATCGTCCGCCATCCTTTAACGCGCAGTGTTCCCGCTCTGGAAACACCATACTCTGACGTTTTGACTGTTGCCAGTCACGAAGAATAGATTTGATTTCTATAAAAATAGTTGCGGGTGACATAGCTCCACGAGAATCCTTTACTTTTTAGCACGTCATTTCCCGTAAAAAAATGGTCACGATTATTTTTAACAGCATTGGCATCTGCTGAAAAAGGGAAGAATGCGAGAACAGCTGCATAGATTGCCCAATGCTGAAAAAAGGGCAGCCGTTGCCATCGCTCGACTTAACTACCAGCAAGATGGCGGACGATCGAAACGTTATCGCGTGCCACAGATCTAGAGACCCTTTTTTGACGGCACAGCCAGCTGCCGTAAAAAAGGGTCTCTAGATCTGTGGCACGCGATGAACGTTTCGATCGTCCGCCATCCTTTAACGCGCAGTGTTCCCGCTCTGGAAACACCATACTCTGACGTTTTGACTGTTGCCAGTCACGAAGAATAGATTGATTTTATAGAAATAGTTCGTGACATAGCTCAAGATCTTACTTTTTCAGCAGTCATTTGTTAAAAAAATGGTCACGATTATTTTAACGAGAATTGCACTGCTGAAAAAGAATGCGAGAACTGGATAGTTGCCAATGCTGAACAAGGGCAGCCGTTGCTATCGATCGACTTAAACTATCATCGAGATGGCGACGATCGAAACGTCAGCATGCGTTGCCAGCTGGACTAGTGCCGTTATAGGAGCGACATAGATCATGTGCACGTCTAAGACGTTTGCGATCGTCGCGCCATCTGTGCACGCGATGAAGTTTCGATCGTCCGCCATCGCTAACGGCTGCCCTTTTTTTCAGCATTGGGCAATCTATCCAGCTGTTCTCGCATTCTTCCCTTTTTCAGCAGATGCCAATGCTGTTAAAAATAATCGTGACCATTTTTTTACGGGAAATGACGTGCTAAAAAGTAAAGGATTCTCTGGTGTAGCTATGTCACCAACTATTTTTATAGAAATCAAATCTATTCTTCGTGACTGGCAACAGTCAAAAACGTCAAGTATGTGTTTCCAGAGCGGGAATACTGCGCGTTAAAGGATGGCGGACGATCGAAACGTTCATCGCGTGCCACAGATCTAGAGACCCTTTTTTGACGGCAGCTGGCTGTGCCGTCAAAAAGGGTCTCTAGATCTGTGGCACGCGATGAACGTTTCGATCGTCCGCCATCTTGCTGGTAGTTAAGTCGAGCGATGGCAACGGCTGCCCTTTTTTCAGCATTGGGCAATCTATCCAGCTGTTCTCGCATTCTTCCCTTTTTCAGCAGATGCCAATGCTGTTAAAAATAATCGTGACCATTTTTTTACGGGAAATGACGTGCTAAAAAGTAAAGGATTCTCGTGGAGCTATGTCACCCGCAACTATTTTTATAGAAATCAAATCTATTCTTCGTGACTGGCAACAGTCAAAACGTCAGAGTATGGTGTTTCCAGAGCGGGAACACTGCGCGTTAAAGGATGGCGGACGATCGAAACGTTCATCGCGTGCCACAGATCTAGAGACCCTTTTTTGACGGCAGCTGGCTGTGCCGTCAAAAAAGGGTCTCTAGATCTGTGGCACGCGATGAACGTTTCGATCGTCCGCCATCTTGCTGGTAGTTAAGTCGAGCGATGGCAACGGCTGCCCTTTTTTCAGCATTGGGCAATCTATCCAGCTGTTCTCGCATTCTTCCCTTTTTCAGCAGATGCCAATGCTGTTAAAAATAATCGTGACCATTTTTTTACGGGAAATGACGTGCTAAAAAGTAAAGGATTCTCGTGGAGCTATGTCACCCGCAACTATTTTTATAGAAATCAAATCTATTCTTCGTGACTGGCAACAGTCAAAACGTCAGAGTATGGTGTTTCCAGAGCGGGAACACTGCGCGTTAAAGGATGGCGGACGATCGAAACGTTCATCGCGTGCCACAGATCTAGAGACCCTTTTTTGACGGCAGCTGGCTGTGCCGTCAAAAAAGGGTCTCTAGATCTGTGGCACGCGATGAACGTTTCGATCGTCCGCCATCTTGCTGGTAGTTAAGTCGAGCGATGGCAACGGCTGCCCTTTTTTCAGCATTGGGCAATCTATCCAGCTGTTCTCGCATTCTTCCCTTTTTCAGCAGATGCCAATGCTGTTAAAAATAATCGTGACCATTTTTTTACGGGAAATGACGTGCTAAAAAGTAAAGGATTCTCGTGGAGCTATGTCACCCGCAACTATTTTTATAGAAATCAAATCTATTCTTCGTGACTGGCAACAGTCAAAACGTCAGAGTATGGTGTTTCCAGAGCGGGAACACTGCGCGTTAAAGGATGGCGGACGATCGAAACGTTCATCGCGTGCCACAGATCTAGAGACCCTTTTTTGACGGCAGCTGGCTGTGCCGTCAAAAAAGGGTCTCTAGATCTGTGGCACGCGATGAACGTTTCGATCGTCCGCCATCTTGCTGGTAGTTAAGTCGAGCGATGGCAACGGCTGCCCTTTTTTCAGCATTGGGCAATCTATCCAGCTGTTCTCGCATTCTTCCCTTTTTCAGCAGATGCCAATGCTGTTAAAAATAATCGTGACCATTTTTTTACGGGAAATGACGTGCTAAAAAGTAAAGGATTCTCGTGGAGCTATGTCACCCGCAACTATTTTTATAGAAATCAAATCTATTCTTCGTGACTGGCAACAGTCAAAACGTCAGAGTATGGTGTTTCCAGAGCGGGAACACTGCGCGTTAAAGGATGGCGGACGATCGAAACGTTCATCGCGTGCCACAGATCTAGAGACCCTTTTTTGACGGCAGCTGGCTGTGCCGTCAAAAAAGGGTCTCTAGATCTGTGGCACGCGATGAACGTTTCGATCGTCCGCCATCTTGCTGGTAGTTAAGTCGAGCGATGGCAACGGCTGCCCTTTTTTCAGCATTGGGCAATCTATCCAGCTGTTCTCGCATTCTTCCCTTTTTCAGCAGATGCCAATGCTGTTAAAAATAATCGTGACCATTTTTTTACGGGAAATGACGTGCTAAAAAGTAAAGGATTCTCGTGGAGCTATGTCACCCGCAACTATTTTTATAGAAATCAAATCTATTCTTCGTGACTGGCAACAGTCAAAACGTCAGAGTATGGTGTTTCCAGAGCGGGAACACTGCGCGTTAAAGGATGGCGGACGATCGAAACGTTCATCGCGTGCCACAGATCTAGAGACCCTTTTTTGACGGCAGCTGGCTGTGCCGTCAAAAAAGGGTCTCTAGATCTGTGGCACGCGATGAACGTTTCGATCGTCCGCCATCTTGCTGGTAGTTAAGTCGAGCGATGGCAACGGCTGCCCTTTTTTCAGCATTGGGCAATCTATCCAGCTGTTCTCGCATTCTTCCCTTTTTCAGCAGATGCCAATGCTGTTAAAAATAATCGTGACCATTTTTTTACGGGAAATGACGTGCTAAAAAGTAAAGGATTCTCGTGGAGCTATGTCACCCGCAACTATTTTTATAGAAATCAAATCTATTCTTCGTGACTGGCAACAGTCAAAACGTCAGAGTATGGTGTTTCCAGAGCGGGAACACTGCGCGTTAAAGGATGGCGGACGATCGAAACGTTCATCGCGTGCCACAGATCTAGAGACCCTTTTTTGACGGCAGCTGGCTGTGCCGTCAAAAAAGGGTCTCTAGATCTGTGGCACGCGATGAACGTTTCGATCGTCCGCCATCTTGCTGGTAGTTAAGTCGAGCGATGGCAACGGCTGCCCTTTTTTCAGCATTGGGCAATCTATCCAGCTGTTCTCGCATTCTTCCCTTTTTCAGCAGATGCCAATGCTGTTAAAAATAATCGTGACCATTTTTTTACGGGAAATGACGTGCTAAAAAGTAAAGGATTCTCGTGGAGCTATGTCACCCGCAACTATTTTTATAGAAATCAAATCTATTCTTCGTGACTGGCAACAGTCAAAACGTCAGAGTATGGTGTTTCCAGAGCGGGAACACTGCGCGTTAAAGGATGGCGGACGATCGAAACGTCATCGCTGCACAGACTGAGACCTTTTGACGGCAGCTGGCTGTGCCGTCAAAAAAGGGTCTCTAGATCTGTGGCACGCGATGAACGTTTCGATCGTCCGCCATCTTGCTGGTAGTTAAGTCGAGCGATGGCAACGGCTGCCCTTTTTTCAGCATTGGGCAATCTATCCAGCTGTTCTCGCATTCTTCCCTTTTTCAGCAGATGCCAATGCTGTTAAAAATAATCGTGACCATTTTTTTACGGGAAATGACGTGCTAAAAAGTAAAGGATTCTCGTGGAGCTATGTCACCCGCAACTATTTTTATAGAAATCAAATCTATTCTTCGTGACTGGCAACAGTCAAAACGTCAGAGTATGGTGTTTCCAGAGCGGGAACACTGCGCGTTAAAGGATGGCGGACGATCGAAACGTGCACGGCAGCTGGCTGTGCCGTCAAAAAAGGGTCTCTAGATCTGTGGCACGCGATGAACGTTTCGATCGTCCGCCATCTTGCTGGTAGTTAAGTCGAGCGATGGCAACGGCTGCCCTTTTTTCAGCATTGGGCAATCTATCCAGCTGTTCTCGCATTCTTCCCTTTTTCAGCAGATGCCAATGCTGTTAAAAATAATCGTGACCATTTTTTTACGGGAAATGACGTGCTAAAAAGTAAAGGATTCTCGTGGAGCTATGTCACCCGCAACTATTTTTATAGAAATCAAATCTATTCTTCGTGACTGGCAACAGTCAAAACGTCAGAGTATGGTGTTTCCAGAGCGGGAACACTGCGCGTTAAAGGATGGCGGACGATCGAAACGTTCATCGCGTGCCACAGATCTAGAGACCCTTTTTTGACGGCAGCTGGCTGTGCCGTCAAAAAAGGGTCTCTAGATCTGTGGCACGCGATGAACGTTTCGATCGTCCGCCATCTTGCTGGTAGTTAAGTCGAGCGATGGCAACGGCTGCCCTTTTTTCAGCATTGGGCAATCTATCCAGCTGTTCTCGCATTCTTCCCTTTTTCAGCAGATGCCAATGCTGTTAAAAATAATCGTGACCATTTTTTTACGGGAAATGACGTGCTAAAAAGTAAAGGATTCTCGTGGAGCTATGTCACCCGCAACTATTTTTATAGAAATCAAATCTATTCTTCGTGACTGGCAACAGTCAAAACGTCAGAGTATGGTGTTTCCAGAGCGGGAACACTGCGCGTTAAAGGATGGCGGACGATCGAAACGTTCATCGCGTGCACAGATCTAGAGCCCTTTTTTGACGGCAGCTGGCTGTGCCGTCAAAAAAGGGTCTCTAGATCTGTGGCACGCGATGAACGTTTCGATCGTCCGCCATCTTGCTGGTAGTTAAGTCGAGCGATGGCAACGGCTGCCCTTTTTTCAGCATTGGGCAATCTATCCAGCTGTTCTCGCATTCTTCCCTTTTTCAGCAGATGCCAATGCTGTTAAAAATAATCGTGACCATTTTTTTACGGGAAATGACGTGCTAAAAAGTAAAGGATTCTCGTGGAGCTATGTCACCCGCAACTATTTTTATAGAAATCAAATCTATTCTTCGTGACTGGCAACAGTCAAAACGTCAGAGTATGGTGTTTCCAGAGCGGGAACACTGCGCGTTAAAGGATGGCGGACGATCGAAACGTGCCACGGCAGCTGGCTGTGCCGTCAAAAAAGGGTCTCTAGATCTGTGGCACGCGATGAACGTTTCGATCGTCCGCCATCTTGCTGGTAGTTAAGTCGAGCGATGGCAACGGCTGCCCTTTTTTCAGCATTGGGCAATCTATCCAGCTGTTCTCGCATTCTTCCCTTTTTCAGCAGATGCCAATGCTGTTAAAAATAATCGTGACCATTTTTTTACGGGAAATGACGTGCTAAAAAGTAAAGGATTCTCGTGGAGCTATGTCACCCGCAACTATTTTTATAGAAATCAAATCTATTCTTCGTGACTGGCAACAGTCAAAACGTCAGAGTATGGTGTTTCCAGAGCGGGAACACTGCGCGTTAAAGGATGGCGGACGATCGAAACGTGCCACGGACAGCTGGCTGTGCCGTCAAAAAAGGGTCTCTAGATCTGTGGCACGCGATGAACGTTTCGATCGTCCGCCATCTTGCTGGTAGTTAAGTCGAGCGATGGCAACGGCTGCCCTTTTTTCAGCATTGGGCAATCTATCCAGCTGTTCTCGCATTCTTCCCTTTTTCAGCAGATGCCAATGCTGTTAAAAATAATCGTGACCATTTTTTTACGGGAAATGACGTGCTAAAAAGTAAAGGATTCTCGTGGAGCTATGTCACCCGCAACTATTTTTATAGAAATCAAATCTATTCTTCGTGACTGGCAACAGTCAAAACGTCAGAGTATGGTGTTTCCAGAGCGGGAACACTGCGCGTTAAAGGATGGCGGACGATCGAAACGTTCATCGCGTGCCACAGATCTAGAGACCCTTTTTTGACGGCAGCTGGCTGTGCCGTCAAAAAAGGGTCTCTAGATCTGTGGCACGCGATGAACGTTTCGATCGTCCGCCATCTTGCTGGTAGTTAAGTCGAGCGATGGCAACGGCTGCCCTTTTTTCAGCATTGGGCAATCTATCCAGCTGTTCTCGCATTCTTCCCTTTTTCAGCAGATGCCAATGCTGTTAAAAATAATCGTGACCATTTTTTTACGGAAATGACGTGCTAAAAAGTAAAGGATTCTCGTGGAGCTATGTCACCCGCAACTATTTTTATAGAAATCAAATCTATTCTTCGTGACTGGCAACAGTCAAAACGTCAGAGTATGGTGTTTCCAGAGCGGGAACACTGCGCGTTAAAGGATGGCGGACGATCGAAACGTTCATCGCGTGCCACAGATCTAGAGACCCTTTTTTGACGGCAGCTGGCTGTGCCGTCAAAAAAGGGTCTCTAGATCTGTGGCACGCGATGAACGTTTCGATCGTCCGCCATCTTGCTGGTAGTTAAGTCGAGCGATGGCAACGGCTGCCCTTTTTTCAGCATTGGGCAATCTATCCAGCTGTTCTCGCATTCTTCCCTTTTTCAGCAGATGCCAATGCTGTTAAAAATAATCGTGACCATTTTTTTACGGGAAATGACGTGCTAAAAAGTAAAGGATTCTCGTGGAGCTATGTCACCCGCAACTATTTTTATAGAAATCAAATCTATTCTTCGTGACTGGCAACAGTCAAAACGTCAGAGTATGGTGTTTCCAGAGCGGGAACACTGCGCGTTAAAGGATGGCGGACGATCGAAACGTTCATCGCGTGCCACAGACTAGAGACCTTTTTGACGGCAGCTGCTGTGCGTCAAAAAGGGTCTCTAGATCTGTGGCACGCGATGAACGTTTCGATCGTCCGCCATCTTGCTGGTAGTTAAGTCGAGCGATGGCAACGGCTGCCCTTTTTTCAGCATTGGGCAATCTATCCAGCTGTTCTCGCATTCTTCCCTTTTTCAGCAGATGCCAATGCTGTTAAAAATAATCGTGACCATTTTTTTACGGGAAATGACGTGCTAAAAAGTAAAGGATTCTCGTGGAGCTATGTCACCCGCAACTATTTTTATAGAAATCAAATCTATTCTTCGTGACTGGCAACAGTCAAAACGTCAGAGTATGGTGTTTCCAGAGCGGGAACACTGCGCGTTAAAGGATGGCGGACGATCGAAACGTTCATCGCGTGCCACAGATCTAGAGACCCTTTTTTGACGGCAGCTGGCTGTGCCGTCAAAAAAGGGTCTCTAGATCTGTGGCACGCGATGAACGTTTCGATCGTCCGCCATCTTGCTGGTAGTTAAGTCGAGCGATGGCAACGGCTGCCCTTTTTTCAGCATTGGGCAATCTATCCAGCTGTTCTCGCATTCTTCCCTTTTTCAGCAGATGCCAATGCTGTTAAAAATAATCGTGACCATTTTTTTACGGGAAATGACGTGCTAAAAAGTAAAGGATTCTCGTGGAGCTATGTCACCCGCAACTATTTTTATAGAAATCAAATCTATTCTTCGTGACTGGCAACAGTCAAAACGTCAGAGTATGGTGTTTCCAGAGCGGGAACACTGCGCGTTAAAGGATGGCGGACGATCGAAACGTTCATCGCGTGCCACAGACTAGAGACCTTTTTTGACGGCAGCTGGCTGTGCCGTCAAAAAAGGGTCTCTAGATCTGTGGCACGCGATGAACGTTTCGATCGTCCGCCATCTTGCTGGTAGTTAAGTCGAGCGATGGCAACGGCTGCCCTTTTTTCAGCATTGGGCAATCTATCCAGCTGTTCTCGCATTCTTCCCTTTTTCAGCAGATGCCAATGCTGTTAAAAATAATCGTGACCATTTTTTTACGGGAAATGACGTGCTAAAAAGTAAAGGATTCTCGTGGAGCTATGTCACCCGCAACTATTTTTATAGAAATCAAATCTATTCTTCGTGACTGGCAACAGTCAAAACGTCAGAGTATGGTGTTTCCAGAGCGGGAACACTGCGCGCGTTAAAGGATGGCGGACGATCGAAACGTGCACGGCAGCTGGCTGTGCCGTCAAAAAAGGTCTCTAGATCTGTGGCACGCGATGAACGTTTCGATCGTCCGCCATCTTGCTGGTAGTTAAGTCGAGCGATGGCAACGGCTGCCCTTTTTTCAGCATTGGGCAATCTATCCAGCTGTTCTCGCATTCTTCCCTTTTTCAGCAGATGCCAATGCTGTTAAAAATAATCGTGACCATTTTTTTACGGGAAATGACGTGCTAAAAAGTAAAGGATTCTCGTGGAGCTATGTCACCCGCAACTATTTTTATAGAAATCAAATCTATTCTTCGTGACTGGCAACAGTCAAAACGTCAGAGTATGGTGTTTCCAGAGCGGGAACACTGCGCGTTAAAGGATGGCGGACGATCGAAACGTTCATCGCGTGCCACAGATCTAGAGACCCTTTTTTGACGGCAGCTGGCTGTGCCGTCAAAAAAGGGTCTCTAGATCTGTGGCACGCGATGAACGTTTCGATCGTCCGCCATCTTGCTGGTAGTTAAGTCGAGCGATGGCAACGGCTGCCCTTTTTTCAGCATTGGGCAATCTATCCAGCTGTTCTCGCATTCTTCCCTTTTTCAGCAGATGCCAATGCTGTTAAAAATAATCGTGACCATTTTTTTACGGGAAATGACGTGCTAAAAAGTAAAGGATTCTCGTGGAGCTATGTCACCCGCAACTATTTTTATAGAAATCAAATCTATTCTTCGTGACTGGCAACAGTCAAAACGTCAGAGTATGGTGTTTCCAGAGCGGGAACACTGCGCGTTAAAGGATGGCGGACGATCGAAACGTTCATCGCGTGCCACAGATCTAGAGACCCTTTTTTACGGCAGCTGGCTGTGCCGTCAAAAAAGGGTCTCTAGATCTGTGGCACGCGATGAACGTTTCGATCGTCCGCCATCTTGCTGGTAGTTAAGTCGAGCGATGGCAACGGCTGCCCTTTTTTCAGCATTGGGCAATCTATCCAGCTGTTCTCGCATTCTTCCCTTTTTCAGCAGATGCCAATGCTGTTAAAAATAATCGTGACCATTTTTTTACGGGAAATGACGTGCTAAAAAGTAAAGGATTCTCGTGGAGCTATGTCACCCGCAACTATTTTTATAGAAATCAAATCTATTCTTCGTGACTGGCAACAGTCAAAACGTCAGAGTATGGTGTTTCCAGAGCGGGAACACTGCGCGTTAAAGGATGGCGGACGATCGAAACGTTCATCGCGTGCCACAGATCTAGAGACCCTTTTTGACGGCAGCTGGCTGTGCCGTCAAAAAAGATTCTCTAGATCTGTGGCACGCGATGAACGTTTCGATCGTCCGCCATCTTGCTGGTAGTTAAGTCGAGCGATGGCAACGGCTGCCCTTTTTTCAGCATTGGGCAATCTATCCAGCTGTTCTCGCATTCTCCCTTTTTCAGCAGATGCCAATGCTGTTAAAAATAATCGTGACCATTTTTTTACGGGAAATGACGTGCTAAAAAGTAAAGGATTCTCGTGGAGCTATGTCACCCGCAACTATTTTTATAGAAATCAAATCTATTCTTCGTGACTGGCAACAGTCAAAACGTCAGAGTATGGTGTTTCCAGAGCGGGAACACTGCGCGTTAAAGGATGGCGGACGATCGAAAACGTGCCACGGCAGCTGGCTGTGCCGTCAAAAAAGGGTCTCTAGATCTGTGGCACGCGATGAACGTTTCGATCGTCCGCCATCTTGCTGGTAGTTAAGTCGAGCGATGGCAACGGCTGCCCTTTTTTCAGCATTGGGCAATCTATCCAGCTGTTCTCGCATTCTTCCCTTTTTCAGCAGATGCCAATGCTGTTAAAAATAATCGTGACCATTTTTTTACGGGAAATGACGTGCTAAAAAGTAAAGGATTCTCGTGGAGCTATGTCACCCGCAACTATTTTTATAGAAATCAAATCTATTCTTCGTGACTGGCAACAGTCAAAACGTCAGAGTATGGTGTTTCCAGAGCGGGAACACTGCGCGTTAAAGGATGGCGGACGATCGAAACGTTCATCGCGTGCCACAGATCTAGAGACCCTTTTTTGACGGCAGCTGGCTGTGCCGTCAAAAAAGGGTCTCTAGATCTGTGGCACGCGATGAACGTTTCGATCGTCCGCCATCTTGCTGGTAGTTAAGTCGAGCGATGGCAACGGCTGCCCTTTTTTCAGCATTGGGCAATCTATCCAGCTGTTCTCGCATTCTTCCCTTTTTCAGCAGATGCCAATGCTGTTAAAAATAATCGTGACCATTTTTTTACGGGAAATGACGTGCTAAAAAGTAAAGGATTCTCGTGGAGCTATGTCACCCGCAACTATTTTTATAGAAATCAAATCTATTCTTCGTGACTGGCAACAGTCAAAACGTCAGAGTATGGTGTTTCCAGAGCGGGAACACTGCGCGTTAAAGGATGGCGGACGATCGAAACGTTCATCGCGTGCCACAGATCTAGAGACCCTTTTTTGACGGCAGCTGGCTGTGCCGTCAAAAAAGGGTCTCTAGATCTGTGGCACGCGATGAACGTTTCGATCGTCCGCCATCTTGCTGGTAGTTAAGTCGAGCGATGGCAACGGCTGCCCTTTTTTCAGCATTGGGCAATCTATCCAGCTGTTCTCGCATTCTTCCCTTTTTCAGCAGATGCCAATGCTGTTAAAAATAATCGTGACCATTTTTTTACGGGAAATGACGTGCTAAAAAGTAAAGGATTCTCGTGGAGCTATGTCACCCGCAACTATTTTTATAGAAATCAAATCTATTCTTCGTGACTGGCAACAGTCAAAACGTCAGAGTATGGTGTTTCCAGAGCGGGAACACTGCGCGTTAAAGGATGGCGGACGATCGAAACGTTCATCGCGTGCCACAGATCTAGAGACCCTTTTTTACGGCAGCTGGCTGTGCCGTCAAAAAAGGGTCTCTAGATCTGTGGCACGCGATGAACGTTTCGATCGTCCGCCATCTTGCTGGTAGTTAAGTCGAGCGATGGCAACGGCTGCCCTTTTTTCAGCATTGGGCAATCTATCCAGCTGTTCTCGCATTCTTCCCTTTTTCAGCAGATGCCAATGCTGTTAAAAATAATCGTGACCATTTTTTTACGGGAAATGACGTGCTAAAAAGTAAAGGATTCTCGTGGAGCTATGTCACCCGCAACTATTTTTATAGAAATCAAATCTATTCTTCGTGACTGGCAACAGTCAAAACGTCAGAGTATGGTGTTTCCAGAGCGGGAACACTGCGCGTTAAAGGATGGCGGACGATCGAAACGTTCATCGCGTGCCACAGATCTAGAGACCCTTTTTTGACGGCAGCTGGCTGTGCCGTCAAAAAAGGGTCTCTAGATCTGTGGCACGCGATGAACGTTTCGATCGTCCGCCATCTTGCTGGTAGTTAAGTCGAGCGATGGCAACGGCTGCCCTTTTTTCAGCATTGGGCAATCTATCCAGCTGTTCTCGCATTCTTCCCTTTTTCAGCAGATGCCAATGCTGTTAAAAATAATCGTGACCATTTTTTTACGGGAAATGACGTGCTAAAAAGTAAAGGATTCTCGTGGAGCTATGTCACCCGCAACTATTTTTATAGAAATCAAATCTATTCTTCGTGACTGGCAACAGTCAAAACGTCAGAGTATGGTGTTTCCAGAGCGGGAACACTGCGCGTTAAAGGATGGCGGACGATCGAAACGTTCATCGCGTGCACAGATCTAGAGACCCTTTTTTGACGGCAGCTGGCTGTGCCGTCAAAAAAGGGTCTCTAGATCTGTGGCACGCGATGAACGTTTCGATCGTCCGCCATCTTGCTGGTAGTTAAGTCGAGCGATGGCAACGGCTGCCCTTTTTTCAGCATTGGGCAATCTATCCAGCTGTTCTCGCATTCTTCCCTTTTTCAGCAGATGCCAATGCTGTTAAAAATAATCGTGACCATTTTTTTACGGGAAATGACGTGCTAAAAAGTAAAGGATTCTCGTGGAGCTATGTCACCCGCAACTATTTTTATAGAAATCAAATCTATTCTTCGTGAC
>JAWZYV010019878.1:0-23356 GCA_038373885.1 Cheiracanthium punctorium | reverse complement strand
AAACCTTTTAATTAATCTCTCTAAAAATGTAATTTCTGCTTACATTAATAATTCATATGTATTTGTATCAAATTGTCTACTTAGAGTATTTATTATTAAAGCGGACTACACTCGAGGTTTTTTTCTCTTTTTTTTCGGGGGGGGGGGGGAGGAGGAGGGGAGAGATTATTTGCTGATAAAAAAAAAATTCTTATAGTATATTTCATTTTCTTTCTAGGTTTGGCAATATGAAACACATTTCGGGAGAGGGGCAAAAGTTTTGTAATGCCACAGCTAACTGCTGTTCATAAGTTAAATGAAGGGGGCATATCCATTTGATTAGACTAAATAAATATGATAATCAAAAATTTTGGCCCTATTAGCCCCCTTGCTGTACTTCCTGTGCGTCGTGTTATGTAAATGAATATCTATATAAGCATATAATTTAAATTGTATAATTACTATAGTAATTACTTAACTATAATGAGTATTTTTATTTTTGTTCGATTATTATAATTTCGTACTTTTAAAGTTACAGAAGAATTCATTAATTTTCTTTTCATAAGAATGAGTATGATTTAAAATTCCCTCAAAAAAGTTTCAGTTTATATCGAACCAATAGCTTTTTCATAAGTATTGAGAAAAATCGCTTTGAATTCGAAGACATAAACATGTGATTCTTTCATCCCATTCGGCTTTTGTATTTTGAAGACAGGAAGGCGCTGAAGCACAGAATTGATAAGAGAGCTCTGAGAGGGGGAGGAGGGACTATCGCTAAGTTGAATTCTGTAATCCCCGATCTCGTTACCGACCTTGATGAGGAGAAATAGTCGTAAATCTCTCTTCTCTTCCCCAACATTTCCCACCCCATTCTGGGGTTACCGCGGGTTCTGGGACGACACCGCTTCACCAGTTCGACCCAATATGGCCGATCGGTCGGCCTGTGTATAAAGGCAACGCCCCTAGAGAGGAAAGCCGCGGCGCTTGCTTGTGACGTCACAGCGAGTGGGTAAAGCAAAGCGTTTCCATTGGGTTTCTCCTCTCTCCCGCGCCGCGGGAAAGAGGAGAAACCCAATGGAAACGCTTTGTTTTACCTACTCGGTGTGACGTCACAAGCAAGCGCCGCGGCTTTCCTCTCTAGGGGATGTTGATAAAGGGGTTCTAGTGTACGTCACACAGTAGCTGGAACAAAAAATAACAACTACGCATGCGCGAAAACGCAAGATATTTCGGATCATTCCTCAGTTCTGAAATATCAAATTTGCAATATTTGGCACATTATCGTTCCTCCACAAAACATCGACAAGCGGTGGGCTAAAGCACATTTTAGCCTTACTTTAATTATACAGTATAGGACATCCAGTTTTGGGAGGACTCGCTGGGGGCCCCTAGGCCACGGGCCCTCGGTAATCGCCGACCAACCGACCTGGCCAGTCCGGGCCTGACTGAATTGACCTGAAGCCGAGTTGCCAAATCGTGTGCCAGAAAAACCCAATTCGGAAAATTAATCACGCTGGCCATTTCCTATATCCTCTTGTTTTGTTCAGCTACTACCTAGAAAAAAAGACTCATCAAATGTCATGTCACATCTCAACTCCTCCCTTATATTCTCTCAGTCTTTTTTTTTCGTTTTTTTAAGCACAACACTCAGTCTTCAAGTGAAAGTATTCTTGTGAAAATGAAATCCACCTGCCAACCAATAGTCAAAGGCAATTTGTCCAGTCCCAAGGCTGACCCAGCAAAAAGGAAATTAATAAAATAAAAAAATCTCGCTGTTAAAGTTTACTGCTTCAGGCCTTATCAGGTAGTACGAGGCATTCACTAAAGCTATCCTCAGTAAATGAATACTCATTGAAAAGATCTTAAAGCTAAAAACTTATGCTAAAAACTTTGACTTACTCACTGACGGATTAATGCAATTTTGTGGGGGGGGGGGGTTAGTTGGAAGACTCAGATACACATCCCTTTTATGGGAGTAAAATAAGATCTTTTACATTAATTTCTTTCTTTCTCGGGAGGGGCGGTAGCCCTCTCCGAACCCACCCTTCAATCTGTCCTTGTAATTATTGTGTTATATTTGCTAAAAGCAGAGAGTAGTTTGGTTTTAGATTATCACTGATATCAAAACCTTTAGTTCGAACCTTTCCTTCAAATTTATTTCTAGTTCTAAGGCAAACATACCGAAACTTTGAAATTATAGCCATCACGAATGAAATACCCATCTAGAAAAACAAGAATGCAAAAGCCAATCGGAATATCTATTTCTGTAAGTGTCGTTCTTGATTTCTCTGAACATACTGAAAAAAGTTAAGTATGAAAATTTTAGATGTTTGAGGTAGGTGTGTTCCCCATGACCATATGCTCAAAACTGAAAGAGTGAATCGTCAACTGCGGATTGCAAGGTCAGCCAAAGTATTCAACCTCAATAGGTGTGTTGTTGTTGTTGCTAATGCCCTCTGGCAACCGCGTTGCGGTGACAGATCCCCCTATATAGGCAGGCGATGGGCTGAAGGAGCGGCTTCCATTGCAATGAGCCCCAGTGGGAGGAAGTCCGTCTTAGCTCATGGTCCCGTAATTTTGAACCAATTCCAGAGGAGGGACCAACCCCCTGAAATCGGCACCCCCAGAGGTATCGTTTAACAACTTGGAGGACATTGGAGCCATGACGGATTTTACGTGCACCAGCTCCCATTAGCGTACACGGTTCCACAGCGGACGGGCGGAGAGGGGGAAGTCCCTCCCAAGCACTGGCCAAGCCGGATGCTGCTTCACTTGCTGTGTTCTTATGCGAACGGAGTTAAGCGCCCAGACCACTGCTGGACTGATTGTTATAATTATGAATTAACTTGCGCTATAAAAAGTCTTGCATAAACAGAAACGGGCGAACGGATTTTAACCAATTTTTTTTATAGACAACTGGGAATATAGACTATACTGGGAATATAGACCGCGGAGTTTAGCGCGAGAATGCAAAATTTGAGAATGCTTGATTTGATAATGCAGAAAGTGACTATTTTAAGTAAATTATTCTGGGAAAAATCGACATTCACTTTAAGTTTTTAGTTCCCAACTTCGTAGAGTATAGATGATTGAACTCATATTCTTAGACTTATTCTCTCACTTAGACATTAAAGCTTTGTATTTCACTTCTTAGGAGTGGCAATGACTATTTTTTTTTTCGTTTTGAAGTACATGACAGCCATTACAAATTTTTAGTTATTTTTTTATAAGATTAGGCAGGATCCGAGATGAATGAGGTCGCACGCCACCAATACATTCATAGAATTTCGTTTTACACGACCTATCATATGTATATCCGTTGCTTCCACTTTCTCTCTTCCCTCAAATTTCCTTATCGTTTTTTAATAGCAGACATTAGCGGACAGACGGGTAGAGGACCTTTCTGTGCAGTGTTAAATCTACCTGGAATATCGGACAAAGGGAAAAGGAGAAAAAAATACAAATTCAGTTTAGATATCCTGGTTAAACTGAATCGCACTAAACATAATTAACTCCCTGCTCAGCTTCCAGCCATTTCTCCCTAAGGCCATATAATTATATACGAATTTGTGACTTTTCGGGGCTACTCGCCTTAAATTACTATGCTTTAACCTTTAATTTGGATCACGAAGAAAGAGGCCATGCCGATATTCAAAGGCTTGACACTCCCATGCATTAGATTTTAATTTTTCTTTTGCCCACGATCTGCAGATTTCCACAAGATTTGCACACAAAAGAAAAAGTGCGTGTGGGTGGAGGGGCGATGGATCGTCGAATATGCTAACTTACCCGTGACTTTCTGCGGTGGTAGATTAAGTACACACTTTGGATATGTGTAACCCTTTCCGATGTACAAAGAAGTCATAAGTTGAATTTTCAGTCGTAATAATGGTCCTGTTCCTGTCAAAAGCATGACTGATGCGCTTCACTCGTTCGGAAATAAAAGGCAATCAGTCGAAGCGTTTATGATCCGTTGGCGACTGGAGAAAGGTCATGCCAAACAGTTTTCAATGGTGACCCCTTTCATGGGGTAAAATTCATGGAAAACTCAGAGTCTTCATCATAAACACATTAAGACTTATGGAATGAATTTTTCTTCCTCGTCTTAGTATTAAAAAAAAGTATGCCTCACGAAACAAATAAGTAGCGAAGTCGCTTAAACTCTCGCAGTTCTAAATAAATAATTTACGAAAAGAAATCACTCTAGACTCAAACTCAGAAAGCTGTACTATGCATTTAAAAAAGTAAACCTACAAATTTTATGAAGTAATCCGAAAGATCTTTAAAAAAACAGCATTTTTCCATAGTTTTCAAAATAGACGGTCCATTTTGTAACGTGAGTTTTGTTCTATGCTTAATTTCTTCTGAGCTAATTTATAGCCCGCAAAACAATTTCGCGTGTAAATATTAATGATGCTTATATTAGCTTTTTTGGGGGGACGGTATAAGTTAAAAGGAAATCTTGGATTTTCAGCAAACTTTATTCTCTCCTAAACGTATTTTGTCCCGTTTACGAATCGGTAACAATTCTTTACTACCAGAGAGAGGGATTGGGATAACAGAGGAAAACAGAGATTGGGAGTATCGTTTTTATTCGAAAATTATTTTGAAAATACGTTTTCTACTTGTCGTTCTCAAATGTAACAGGTTTTTCTAAAAACAATTGATATTTTTCTTTCATTGGCGATTGAGATTTATGTCAGGACCAAGCCCGGACGGAATCCTTTGGGGGGGGGGCTCGACTAGAGATTGAAAAGGGGTCTCTTACTGGGAAATTTCGATGGAATAGGATATTAGGATATACAATATTTGAAAATTAGGCTTATGTGCCCAAAAACCGCATTTTACTATATTTTAAAGCTGTTTAGCTGTTTGTTTAAAACCCCTGATTCTTCGGGGAGGCCCTCGCCCCGCGCGGTCTGTGGGGGGGTCATCCGCTATGCCACTGTGAACGATTACTGGGAAATAAAGAATCAGATTACTTTGATATATATATATATTACCCTGATATATATCAAATTACTCTAATTATAAAGGTATCCATTATTGACCTACTGGTCAAATTTCCAGGGATTAGACTGGCAAAAGAGCAAAAAAGCTGAAATCATACGAGATTAAAATATTTGCGCATGTGATATTTATATGTAATTAATGTGAAAGAAGGTTTGATAAGAAAAACATTGGAACATGCTACAAGATAAAAATATCACACAGTTGACTAATAACTATCAGGAATTCACAGAAAAATGCAGAATTTTCAGAGAAAAAATACAAAAAAGTGAATTCCTTATTTAGAAAAATCCGAAATCAGCTAAAAGCTGAAGAATGTGATCCCTGATTCCTTAATTGCGTTTTGTAAACAAAGGGTTTGACATCCGAATATTGTATCAAAAAAGAGAATATTGCATTACAATAGAGATTCAAATACTGTATTATTAAGTCTGAATTCTAAAACATCAATTATAAAATAGTTGAGCAGTGATTGTGAAAGATTAATTTATTTTCCTCAAACCATGCTCGAAAACATGACAAATACTTCAATATTAAAACACATTCAAAAAAGCTAGTGTTAAGAACAAAATTTAATTAAAAACTGTGTTAAAAGTACGCATATATAAAAACAGATCAGTACACATCTAGAGAAGTGAAACAAAATATATACTTCCGTTTTATACGAGATACATTGCGTACAAGTTCCGTAAATTCACTGAAGTGAAAACAAATACAGTACATTTTTTTTTTCTTTTCTGTTTGCCTACGCGTGTGTCTGTTCATACTTTTGCAGGTGAAGACGGGTGAACCCTTTGACCCAACCGAAACGTGTGTACTGATCTATTTTTATTTATGTGTTTTTAATAGCCCCTTTTTAAACGCTCACTTCTCAATTTTCTTGCAATAAAATCTTTTAGAATGTCCTGAAATTCTACACTTGCAATGTATCATATTCAGTGGACATGACTGCAAGCGAGTTTAGACGATCTTGGGTCATAGTGGATCGGCGACAACTTTTTAACAATTTTGAAAAAGTTCGTTCACCAGAGGCATTTGTTATCATTGAACATCTGTACATTTTTACTGCAGTCAAAACATTTGGAAATGTTGACTGAATCAAATATTCACATATGAATTTGTAGGTGAGTGGGAAAAAACGCAGCCTAGTAGATAAAAAAGTCATCTAAATATTATTTATATTTTACATTTCAAAACAAAATGTATTAATGTACACCTTTTTCTACATATATAATGCTGAAAAATTGCTGCACTATTTGGTAGACTTTTAATAATATTCTACTTTTGATAATTTTATGATGTAACATGGTCGTTATATGCTAGTCGATGAGGCAAGGGACGTAGCCAGAAAATTTTTTCGGGGGGGGGGTGATATGAGATGTAATTTTGTATTAATAAACTTAATTTCTTATCGACGACAAAAATCTCGAAGCCCTTAATAACTAATTTTGAAAGTCAGAGGATATATCCCGATATCCCACTCCCTGGATACGCCCCTGCAGTGGTATAGGAAAGGGGGGCTTAGGGGCTCGAGCCCCCCATGTCTTTGGAAGCTGATGGAAAATAACCATATATCAGTGTTTTTTTCAATGACCAGAATCGATGAAAACCTACTGAGTCGTCCCCCCCCCTCCCTCCAAAACCTACTGAACTGCTACGCTACTGCGCCCCTGCGATGAAGAATCGGATTTAGGGGAGACGTAGCGTGGAATTCAAGCCGAGAGAAGACCAATTTTGTGCATATAGCGAACGCGCACATTAAATCTGAAGGGCCAGATATCATTAACCTGGGTTTGGTTATTCGGTTTTAAATACTGCGTAAACTACAAGGCAGTCTATTTATGTAGAATCATAAGTAGATAGCATTTGTATAATAGCAGATAAAATATTAATTGTGTCAATATTTCAATACATAAACTTCTATTGTATTTTTATGGCATATATATATGGGGTCATGAATGAAGGGTCATTCATAGAGTCATGAATGACCCTATGAATGAAGAATAGTTATTATGTGTTTCTACTTTGACACTGTAAAAACTACGTACACATCGCCCGCTACGTACACAAGGCGCCCGATAAGAATGATGAATGTATATAACAAATACTCAATTTAATACTCACGGAATATTTATTAACAAGGTATATTGGGCTTTAAAGCCATTATCGTAACAAATCTTCTGATAAACACGTTACTTATTTAAATTTCCTAAGGTTCAGCAGAGGAACATAGTTTATGTATTTTAATCACATGAAAAATGTCAAATTATGTTATCTCAAAGGAACTATTTAAGCATTGCTCAAGTCGCAAATTTACTTTCATTTATGGCGTTAATTATCTGAAAGTTTATAAATCTTACGTGATTCTTTAATGACGACAAAGTTAATTCAATTAGAATACTTGAATAGTACACCTGCCTTTATTTTCTAAAGGAATAATATATTAAAACGATTTTGAAGAAAAAATATTTACATGGATCATTTACGAAGGAACTTAATCATACGCTAAGAAGACTGATTATTATTTTACAAAGGTTTGGTTACTCTACACCTTGACACTAGGTCTTACACATCCATTCTTATCAATATATGAAAAAACAAAACCGAAACTGAAAACATTCGTTTTCAATTTATTGAAAAGGCGTGATACTTTTTTTTTGATCGACCCATGATTGAAAACACTCTCAATAGGCACATGCATAGATTTAAATAAATAAAATAAATAAATAATGAAAATAGATGTAAATATAGCAAAATATTCACAAACAGCTTTATTTATATTCCATTAGACTAAACTTCATATATATTATTGTGTGTGTCACAGCCAGGGCCTGATTAACACTCTCTTATACTATAAAGCCTACTTTAATTTCAAGGCCCCCTCCCACCTACTCCTATTTCATTTTGCAAGTATAAATGACAAGTATTACAGTTTTGAGGCCCCCAGATTTTTTTTACTATAGGCCCAGGCCTCATGAGCCTATTCGGTAATCAGGGCGTGGTCACAGCTCGACAAAGCCAACACAAGGCCTTCTTTTTCTTTCTTTTTTTATTTTTTTTTGCAAGTATATAATTAACCTTTGTAAATTATACGATTAGAAAAAAGTTTTGAAATTCTGAAACAGAAAAATTTGCTGAAAGGGTATTGTTTAGAAATTGCAGAATGTACAATGATTTCCGCTTAATATTTTGTAACTATGATAGTTTTAGTGCTGGTAAGATTTTGTAAATGCACGTTTAGAGTGTTTTACCCTAGTAGCACAATTAGTCCAAACGACGTTTAAAACACGTTTTTTAACGTCGGAAAACGTGTTTCCAACTTAATTTGAACTAGTTGTGCTACTAGGGTAGTGTCTGACCTTTTTCTTTTCTTTTCTTTTTTTTTTTTTTACCAAAATCACCCATAAATATCTTGCATTTTAAAAGCACAGACTAATTTCAGCTTAGAAGTCTCCTCCCCCCTATCACGTTGACACAACGTGCATATTTTTTAATGAAAAATTATTAATACAAATCCTAATTAATATTGTCTAAATTTAAACTAATAATCTATTCTAAATTTAATTTAAAAGTTTTTAATAATAACTATCTTTCAAAGCTTTCAATTTTCCTCTTGGCCTTCTCAATTACAGCGCCTTAACGTACTTCTAAAGCATTTCCCTCTTATCAGCTGCTTTGAAATAAAATAACATTTGACGCCACTTTTCTCTCCTGCTAAAAGAATAATCATAACAACACCTCTTCCTCGCATATATCTTTGATCTAGCTGAAGCAGATGTGTTTGCGGTTTTTCTCTGCTGCGCAAGAAGCATATTGCTCGAAAAAACACCTGCTAAAATTGTTCCAGACAAATCGATCTATAGCAATCGATCTAATTTCTATAGCAATAGTCTAACGGTCATTCTTTAGCAGTTGCGGAGTTGGTACTTGAGTGGCGAGGTCCTCACTTTTACGTGGGGAACCTTCGCCACCGGAACTTAGGCACGAAATGCCATGCACGCCATAATAATTTTTAGAAGGATGCTTCCCCAGTTTTCCTTTTTTATTTGAGGATGTATTGTAAAGTTTTAAAATGTATAATCCAGAAATTTTGTGATCTTCAGATGGTGTAAAAATAAAAAGATATGACTAAAATGGAGATGAGTCCTGCCAATTACTTATAGTCGACTTACTGATTTTTGTTCGCAAAGTTTGTGCTTTGTGTTCCAGTTTTCTGCGTGCTCTCCTCAAAATGAAATGACGAGCGCTAGGAAGACGGATGACTTTCCGTAACAACATTATGGGTCAACAATTAGTTGACCACCTCCTTTTCTTTTATGAACTTCCTTTGATGTACCGCTATCAGTGATGATTCCCAGCATTCTCGTGGAAATCGGATTTAGTTTGCTGGCGTTCAAGAAAAATGAATGTGGTGTTGCTTTAACGGAAATTTTCTTTTTACAGTGCTACATTTCGCTGACGTATATCTTTAATACGCAATATGGATGTCGACACATTTTCTTTATTTTTAATACAGTAACGCGATGCTCTTCACGATTGTTCATACCAAATGTGACAACGATTTACATACCTACCATCGTCTCCTTACGATCACCGCTTTCCACCGTACATCTCCATAGGATACACCCCCTCGAAAAAAAGTATGTGTTATTAGTAGGGATGGACGCGAGACAAAAAATAAGCGTCTCGAGTCTCGCAAAATAGCCTAAAAGCTTTGTCTCGTCTCGCAAAAATCCCTATATCGTAATGTTAAAAAGGTGCGTCTCGTCTCGCAAAAAAGCTGCAAATCTCTGTCTCGTCTCCCAAATAAGTCGTCTCGCGTCCATCCCTAGTTATTAATGTGTTAATATATGACTCAAGACTATATTGTTTTTTTCTCTTAGATTTTTGGATAAGTAAGTGAATTTCCTTTTTAATCTAAATTCCCAAATAGGAATGATTTTGAATAGACTTCTTAACGAAGTGTACACCGATGTATTTTAGCGGTAATACAGTTTCTATTGAATTCTCGGCTAATCCAGAAATGGTTTGGATTTAAGGCAAGATAAAAACACTTATTTTTCTTAGAAAATTTGCCGCAAATTAGCTCATGCGTATTTTTTGTAAAGGAGGTCCGTATGTTAAATGTTATAAGTATCATTTATAAGTATTTTAATGAACTTTTTCTAAACTGTGCAGAAAGGAAATATAGTGTAAAAATGATAGCAAAATTAATATCGTAGTGCTTTCAAACATTTATTTTCAAAACGAAATTTTTTTAATAAAATGAATGTCAATTAGACATGACAAACTAATCCTCACATGTACTTTTAAAGAACATGCATAATGCATTAAAAATAATGAAAAAAGTTTCCTCTATGCTTAGGATCAAGTTCATAAATTGACCTTTTTTAGTAAACTTATTAAGGGTTGTATCTTGTAAAGAATATTATAAATGTTGATAAATACAACAAAAAAATGAAGCTTGTAAACTCTAATGACAAAGTCCTCCTAACGAATTAAAAATTATTTTTTAACAATTTTCTGTCAAGATCTTAAAAAAAAAAGTTTTCGTTTTTGAGAACTGAAACATCTTAACACCTTACTCTAGACTAAATTTCACTATATTTGTCCGAGTAATAATCACAGAAACTAGGTAGAAGATTTTTCGGATAAAAGCATAATATTTGATCATTTGTGTACTGCTGAATCAAGTCTCTTCTGGGAGCAGCTACAAGATATCTTAGACCCAGCGGCAGTTCCAGGCATAAGCGTAACTTGAAGGTACTCCCCCCCCCCCCTCCAGGATCCAGACCTCTGGATCAGCCCTTACTCGCAAAGAGCCTCGGTTTCATCTACATAGAGAAAACAATTTCTTTAATAAAGCTTTGTAAAAACAGCGCGGAATGATCAAAAGGCTTTTCTGTTGTAGCCATTTCTTTCTGTATTGCTCATTTTCACCCTAGACTGTTGCTTTGTGCGTTATAAGTTCTCTTGGTTCCTTTGTCTGATTGCTTTCATTTCTCCGATCGAATCATAATGGCAGACATTAGTAGAGTGGAGTTGTTTTTCTCTTTACCTTGCATTCAGACAATCTCAATTCCCAGACCTCGAGTCTCCTTAACTCCCCGTCCCACTAAGACTGCGCTTGCAGCAGATCGCGTGACCTTAATTTGCATCGGGAAGATTAGGGTATTTCGAAAGAAGAGAAACTTATTACTTTTTTTTTTTTTTTTTTTTTTTTTTTTTTACAGTTTTCGGCGGCGAGTAAGAGATGAAAAGGTTCCGTCTGGGGAGATAATACACTCAAAAAAAAAAAAAAAAAAAAAAAAAAATGTGCGCTCTCTAACCGCACAATCATAGTGCGATCCGTGAGCGCACATACTATTTGCACGATCATTGCACAATAGCTTCGCGAACAATGATGTCATGACTAAAGTCTTGACGTTAGAGATACACTGAATTTCTGGTTTTTAAAAAATAATTATGGATAGATGGATACAGCATAAATTAAAATCAACTAAATCAAATTTATGTATAATTAAGATATTTATGTACATCTTGGGGCCATTCGTAAAAAAATAAATTCATACAATTTCTGTTGGTAGCTATGCTGCGGAGCTGCAACATGTGCAGCGCCGCATTTCTTTACTTCCTTACCGAGCAAGGCGACAATTCAAAACGTGTGTTACCGGGTTTTGTATTTTAGCAATCAAATTAAATACACATCTTTGACTTATCATCATTATTATTATTTTTTTTTTTTTGCAATAAAAAGTTAGAATGTTTTTTGCCGCATTTGTAACAAAAAGTCGAATTATTTAATTTGATTTCTATTAAAAAACCTTTTCGCGATCATCCGTTTACATCTGGCTTAACATCCCCGATTAAATGTTGTCAGGATGGGTGCAAAAGTGCATGTACAAGTGTATTTAACAATTTGAGGCGCAACCCTTTGAGCACTGGGCAATCTATCCAGCTGTTCTCGCATTCTTCCATTTTTCAGCAGATGTCAGTGCTGTTAAATATAATCGTGACAATTTTTTACGGGAAATGACATGCTAAAAAGTAAAGGATTCTCGGGGAGCTATGTCACCCGCAACTATTTTTATAGAAATCACATCTATTCTTCGTGAGTGGAAACAGTCAAAACGTCAGAGTTCGGTGTTCCCAGAGCGGGAACACTGCGCGTTAAAGGGTTAATGTGGTGAAACATATTGAAAAATATCACGTATCAGCCATCGAAAAAGTTACTTTTGTTCCTAGTTTCCTGTCTGAAGGATGATAATGTGTATGATGAGGTAGATGATGGAGGTAGAGTGTACGTACTCACAACAAAATGATCAAGATGTTGATTCAAAGGAAGCTCTTAGACATGAAATTTTATCCGTTGTTTCTGAATTGAGAAGCAATAGCAGTCTTCCACATAACATTGAATCTCTTCTTGTAAATACTGGTAACTCTGTAGCACAGCTAGCAGCTTCTTTTTGTGTTAAAACATTCGAGCAATACCACAAAAGCAGAGCTGCCAACTCTTCCGTTTGTTTCGGGAAATTTCCCACCACAAATTTTAAACAGTTTTATTTTGGACTCATTTAACCATGTACTTACTTGGCGCCAGAGATGAGTTGACCAGATCTCTCAGTCGGAGGCCGTCCATTGCACTGCGGGCGGCTGACGGCTGCCACTTCCGCAAAATGCGGTTGGCTGGGGCGCACAATTTTCGGTACTAATTAAAAGTTAGTGGTGGGAAATCTCCTGAAAAAAACGGGAGAGCTGGCAGCTCTGACAAAAGCGATGCAACAAAAGTGTGCATTGAATTGTTAATCCCGAATACATAACTGAGTACACGGTTATGAGTCGCCTTACCAGAGATTCATTATGTAAATTAAGTGCACAATAAATTGTGCATCCTGAATGCACAAACTTAGTGCACAATTATGTGCAGTAGCTGAGAGTGCACTTACAGTGTAGTTTCCCAGTACACGCATCTGTACACTGTAAGTGCACAATCATTTTAATGAGTAGTTCATACAAAAATTGGAGGTTTATATAACAATTCCTTTGCTTATCTCGAATGCGTGAAAATTTCGAGAAAATGGTGTTTTGTTTGTTTTTTTTAACACTTTTCAATAAGGTAGAAAAGTGTATATGATTTCGATTTGTATGTCTGTCCGTCATTACTCCCGTATGTATGCATCGATTACTACGAAATTTATACCTGTTCTTATTCAAAATGGTGGATGCAGCATCTATAGTTCTTCTACAGGACACTTCAAAAGATTTCTAATGCATTACGCTCTATGGGCAGCCGTTCCTAGAAGAATATTTTAGAAATCTCTGCCGTTCTTCAAATGAAACAAAACTGATGCATGATATTAAATGATTACAAGATAAAGCTCCCCATTGAAACTATGTGTCTGTATCATTAATGTTCTTCTACAGGAGCACTCAAAATAATTCCATTAGATACGTTCTAATGTTTAGTCTCAGTTTAGAGACAGGCATTAATTAAGCACAATACTATCTTACTGTGTAATATTATGCAATACCTCCCACAAATGTTGCGCCCAAAAGTCGACAACATTGACGACTATTGCAACAGATCGCCAAATACGGTGAGAAAAACTCTAGGGAAAAATGAACCCAACTTGGCGATATTTTCATAATTTCGAGGGAAATCTACGTAAATCAAATTAGACTTTTCTGTACATCACATGGAATTCAAAAATTTTGGAATTTCATTCCGCTTCAAGGTCTTGAGAATCCAGTACGACCTTCGAGAAAAAGTTCGACTGTCATTCTGCCGTTCTGTCATTCCGCCCGTGACGCTTTTTTGGTCGCGCATCTCGTAAAAACGACTGCAGCAAATGAATTGAAATTAGGTGACATGATAGGTGGTCTCCCAACTTAAAATATAGGCGTCGAAATTTTTAAAAATCTTGATTAGATTTTGAGATTTTGCGAACATCGTTTCAAACTGCGTAAATTTTTGTTCGTGCAGCACGTAATAACGACTAGAGTGAATGAAGTGAAATTTGGTGACAGACATGATAAGAGTTCACTGAACTCAATGTACCAGCGTCGATTTAAAAAAAAAAAAGATTCGATTTTGAGATTTTTCGAAATCCGTATCCATAAACGGTAAATCCCCCCCACCCCTAGAAATCGCTTTTTTAGATTATAAAAGACCGATTTATTTTGTAAATTCATAAGCGCAGGGTCACACGCAGGATTTCATTTTGGAAAGAGTAAAACTCAAAAGATATCAATCAAAAAACACATGTTTGAGATTTTTTCTTGCACGTTACACCTTTTCGCACGGTCACCTGTTTTTAAGACTTATAAAAGCTCACCTTCGTTTGACCAGGAATGACCATTACTTTTTTTTGTTAACAACCCCTCAATTCAGCTTCCCCATTCGAAAGGTGCGGGGTGTGGGGTCAATGGTCTTTCGGACTTGTGGGTGAGGAAATCTCTTATTTTGGAGATTGGGGTTTCTTTTGCATTGATTCCTTAACACCCGTATTCACGAAACTTTCTACCAGCTGGTAACAGCCGGATTACCATAGAATCGGATGGTTAAAAAAAAAAATGATATTCACAAGGCCAAATCGGCTGGTTACATCTCGTTTTTAACAGACGAATGTAACCAGCCGAATTCGGGTGGTTACCGGCCTGTTACATTCGACGCATGCGCTGTGAGGCTCTAGTCTGTTAACAAACATGGCGGACTACAGCGCTGTTGAAGACAGAAGATACGGAAATTTTAGAATTTGTTGATAGATTTGTAAAATTTATGTGTGAGGAGAAAGTAAACGGTTTAGAAGACTTGTGTGTCAAGGATTTTCCAATACATTACCATCAAAGTAAGTAAACGGTAAACAGGAGAAAAAGGAAATGTTTTAAATTTATAGCGAACGTGTCAATGAAATTATGGCGCTGCGGTAAAGCGAGCGATTGGCAAGCAGTAGTTCCAGGGTTCTGGCCTCGCTGCGGCCAAAGTTTCCGTTCTTACTCTCTTTTTTTTTTTATATCTCTTAGAACATCTAAAAATATCTAAATTGTTTTGGTCTGTTCCATTTTATATATATATTTTACCATGAAAATGATGTCATTTATTATGTAAATGTAATTTATGAAATCTAATACAATATGTTTTTACCGACGGAAAAACAACTAGTTTTTGTTTAAGTAATTTCAAAGACATCCGTTCTAAAGTTCCATTAGATACTAAAGAAATAATAAACACTCAAAATCTTATTGTGCGTTTTAACAAATTTGTTTACTTTTATTTCACTCAAAATCTATTTATATCTGTTATTTGACTTATAAAAATCAGGAATGCATAAGCAGCATTTTTTTTTTTTTTTTTTTTTTTTTTTTTTTTTTTTTTTTTTTTTTTACTTTGAAACGGTGAAAATATTATATTTAAAATTAATACTAAATTTCCAAAAATATGATCTTTTTATTTCTAAAAAAGTAAGTCCCTCTGGGATGAAGTACTTAACCATTTTAATTAGGTGTATAAATTCGACATTATACTACAATACCATCAAAATCAATAATGATCCCAATCCTGTCAGAAAAAAAGGACTAATTTTAATTTTATTAATTAATTAATTTTTTATTTTTTTCCCAGCAAGAGCATTGCAAAATTTAATAGACAAAGCCATGTGAATTAGCAGGCGTTAGCTGGGCTGGAACAGGTTTCTTTAATTAGTATTAGTCGTATCATATTACTGTATTAAGTATTACCAAAAGCACAAGGCCGTAACCCTCGCGGAAGGGAGATCATTAGGGTAGGATTTCCCACCCTCCCCCCGAAATTTTAGTCAATGAAATTAGTAGTTTTTTTTTATTTGCATTGATTCTGCAGTTCAACTATAGGTAAAAAAAAAATTCAGCGCTACATATCCCCCCCCCTTACCCACCCCGTCCCAATTTTTATTTGCCTACGACTTTGCAAAAGCAAGAACAATGTAGCTTTGAGACAAAAATTCATTGACATTTGTTGTATCTGTTTCAAGAGGGAAGAAAATGTGAATTTTAACAGAGTCTGTTTTAAACTTATAGTATTAAATATTTATTTACATACATCCGATAAAATAACTAATATAATTCTTGATTTTTGCATTATCCCATTAGTAAAAAATACATCAGAGGTATTATTCACTATTAATATTTAAATTGAATACTCTTAATTCTCCGTTCCTGCTTTATTTAAATAAGTTGTACACTTCGTGCTAAGTTATTACTCATACATTAATCACATGCAAAAAAAAAAAAGTGTTATTTAAATGTCTGACTACAGAGTGATTAAAGTGTGTCTTTATTGTGGGAAAGAACTTGCAATTTCGAGTAGATATCTTGCAATTCTTTTTTTTTTTTGGGGGGGGGGTGTCCAAAAAGTTTCTAGTCCTTGATATGAAAAATCAAACAGGCAGCCTAGTTCACAACTTCAGTAAAAATTGAGTAATGACTACCTCATAAATCATTATTTAAGGCCCAGCAAGAACCATTTCAACACAATCACATTTTAATATTCACGTATATATTTACTCTTTATTGTATAAAATTACAAAATATTGGCAGAGCTACTCTATGATCCATATTTTTGTGATTAAAGTATGGTAACCAGTGGGTTTCAACATTAGAATCTTTACAATTGTATTAAAACATTGTAAAAATATTTGCTTTTTTATGCATTTGCAATTTTAATTATTGATACTCAAAAAAAAAAAATAAATAAATAAAAACTTACCATCTCCTACAGTAAAACAAATAAAGTATCCCCAGAGTAAGCTCTTAAGTATGTATTAAAAAAATTTTAAACAATCGTATTGTTTTTGACTGTCAGATACATTAAAAAATAGAAATAGAAAACCTTCGAATACCTTTAAAAACTATTATCTTTTAAAATCAATAGATCTTTTAAATTCATAGGTGTATATAAATAAAATATCAGTTATTAATTGCAAAAAAGTCAGCAGAAATCCCCGAAATAAATAATTGAAGCATTTGTGATTATAAAAATACATGAAAACACATTACATTCCTGCTCATTTTCAACTATTTTGGAGCGCTCGCGAAGAGGGGGGTCAAGGGTCGGCAATCAGCTGGTTGGATAGCCAGTGCCCTAAGCCAATCACAGACGAGCTTACAAAGCAGAATGCACAAGTACAAGTTAATCGGTGGTCAAACGTTGGTCAGGAAACCAATGGTTTTAAATAGTTGGTGAATACCGTTCTGAGGTTACCGGTGTGTTACCAGCAAGTAATGGTCAAACGTTAGTTTCATGACCAGGCGGTTACTAGCCGTTTCGTGAATACGACTGTAAACGTGACAACGGGAGAATTTATGCTCTTCTGTCATTCTTAGCTTTCGATATTCCGGGGCGGCCTTAGGGCCGGACAAATCGGACCCCTGTCCGGGGCGGCAAATTTTAGGGGCGGCATTGTGGCTCAAATTTGAAAAATACATTTTGTATTAGCAAAAGAATTGGTAAAAAATATTCCGAGGAATATCATTCTATATAACTTTACTAGTTGATGTACCAATCCGTCATTGATGGGTTTTTACTAACCGCGCGAAATTTCGTTTACATTGTACGAGTACAAAAAACGAATTAGCATACTGGCAGAAATATAGAAAGCACAGTTATAACTCTTGTGTATTGTTCAAAGATTACAGGTTAGAGAGTAACAAATTACTGAGACAAACTGTCAATAGAGAAAATATTTTACATTCAAAATTAACGTTTTCTTTTAGTGGATGAGCTTCCTACATCAAGAAGTCATTTAAAGGTGCAAAAGAAGATGCTAGTAATGAATATTAAACTGAAAAGAGAATATCTGGAAAATGCTTTGTAATAGCAAGTATCTTATATTTAACACTGCGACGCCTGATTGAATTATATTTCGATGATTTTACTTGATGCGCGGAGAACTTTATCAAAATTTACGTCATACCTCAAAAATAATTCAAATTTGTAGAAAATTAAAAACCTGTTATTTTAATTTACTAACCGCATACTTTTTAACAAAATTTCATTTCATTCCCTTTTGTCTGACCACTAGTTGTTTTCACGAAGTGGTCACGCAAAAGTTTCTCAAAGTAATATATATAAAACTCGGCTGTTCGAGCGTCGTCAGGGGGAGACCCCCCTGAGCCCCCTATATTTTTAGTTTCATTATTGCCATATTAAAACGATAATAATTGACTATGTCATTTTATCTCTCAAACCTTTTTCTTTTTCTTTTATTCGTCCTTTACATTTATTTCATCGACTGGAAGTAGAAGGGTTTCCTGATCTTTCCTTGCAATTGCAAACGTGGGTCGATGATAACTGAAGCAACTTATATAATTTTTAGTATCTATCTTAACACACCAAAAATTTTGCTTTTCGTTATTTGATATTGTTGAGAGAGCTTTAGGCGAGTATGGTTGCTGTTTTTCGCCTGATAACCCTATTGGCGAGTCATCCAGATTGGATAAGAATCCCAGGCTGTTAGGCTTATGTTTAAAATTATTCTTTTTCTCACTTTCACATCCGCTAGCCCAGTTTTTCCCGCTTTTTACAAGTTATTCTTGATGCATCCTTAATTTTATGAGTCCACGTTTTATGTTTCCACGTTTCGTAATTATCTTTATTCAGCGTTTCAATTCACCAAGTTCCAGTCGCCATTTTGAGGATTCAGCCTTGAAACGAACGAGCAAAAAGAATGCTTGCGCGACCACAGTTACAGTTAAGTAGATAAATGTTTATTGAGGAAGACAGAATTCAGGAGTATAAGACATTGCACAATAAATAATAAACAATTCAATACTCAACAATTTTCTTAAGCTGTTGTAATTTTTATGATTGTATCCTATTTATAGAAAAATACATGTGATGCATATTTTACAGCTCACGAAATATGGTAACAATAGATTAAAGCCGTTGTGAACTAATAGAATTTAAATATATGGAAAATACTCAACTACTTTTATGTCGCATTTTTGGGACACATTTTTCGGAAAATTTCCAATAAAGGGGTGAGAGATAAAATGACATAGTGATTAATATTTAATTAGGAAGAACTCAAACAATTTTATTTAACTCAATCTCCTCGACAGTAACTAAATTTTGTTCTATTAACCTTAGAAATTTTAATATTATGCCTGTAATATGTTTGCACAATTTTCTCAAAATCAAAAAAATAATAATATTTAAAAAAAAAGAAATCGACGTAATTTGTTTAAGTCGAACAGCCACCTATTGTATTACCTCCAGACGCTTTAAAGTGACGCCCTCCCCTCTTACCCCGCCCCCTAAAAAAGAAAAGAAGTAATACAATGCAAATTTTACAAACCCTTTCAATTTATTCAAATCTTTTAAAAATTTCGATGATGCTTTGTTACCCATCATATGACCTAATTTCATTCTGTTCTCTTAATCCGTTTTTGATGGGTGCCAGAACAAACTTTTTAAGCGGTTTTTACAAAATCTCAAAGTCTGTGAATTATTTAAAACAATTTTGGTATCTATTGTTTCAATAACTTACCATTCAATACAATTCCAAATTTCATTCTATTCCATTGAGCCATTTTTTAACAAAGGGCTAACATACATTTAACACACAGTTTTAAAACTACAGTTTTAAATCTCAAAACTTTTAAACGAATTAGAAATATTTTAGCACCTGCAATTTAAATTAAGTTGCCACTTTTGGTGTTCCTATAAAAGTCATTTCATTCGCTTCAGTTGTTTATATGTGATGTGGGTAATTCCATACGAAATGAGCAAATCAGCTGTGGCACAGATGTCACAGATTTCATTGAAAATCAGTAATTAAGTAAACTATGAGTAACTATGAGTAAACACAATATATGAAGTTTCACAAACCACTTGTTGTTTTGTTAATTGATATTACAGGTTGATGCAAGCATTAAGCACATTTTATTTTAGTTCAAGGCAGCCAGTTTAAAACTCAGTCATTCAGTAAGTTTTGAATATAAATTTAAAAATAATATCTTGTTATAATCTATAGAAAAGGGTCTCCTAGGAAAGTTCTAAATAAAATTTAGTTAGTGCTTCTACTAAATCTGAAATATTAATAAAAATAAAAATTTGTCAATTTTTTTCAGATTTCAGGTTTTTCTGCTAGCTTTAAAAAAGGAAGGACAGTATTAAAAATGATGTTTAATGAAGATTTATTTACAGCTAACTAATTGGTGCAATTTAAATCTGTTTTTTTTTTTTTGTAAATCTTTGATTTAAAAAAAGTTTTTAAAAAAGGAAATTTTCATTTTGCCTACTTTTTTAGCTGCTTGTTTGAACGTGAAGGAGTGGTCTTAATTTATTCCAATTATTATACATTATAGATTAAAGTGTCTGCAACATATTTTCAAAATTTTACCGTTACCTTCAGCTTATTTTTGTTTCTAAAATCATTTAAACTGAAGTAAAATACAGGATTTTGCTAACATTTGCCACCATGAATCTGATTTTGAATTGAAAGCAGAGTGGCATTTTTTTGCCACAAGCCATGGCAAAAGTGCGTGTGATGGCATTGGTGGAACTGTCAAACGATTGGCAGCAAGAGCAAGTTTTCACAGACCATTCAGTAATCAGATTTTAACTGCAAGAGATCTTTTCTCTTTTTGCAATGATACAATCACAAATATTAAGTTTTTTTCCCCCGTCAGTAAATGTTATAAAAATTGAAAGAAAGCTTCAATAGCGATTAAATGACGTGTTAACAGCTATTTTGGGAACACGTAACTATCATTGTTACATGCCAATTTCCAACTGCACATCAAAAATCCTTGTTTCTTATTTATCACATTCATTAGTAAAAGAAACGAAGGTTTTAAAGAAAGACAATTTTGCATTGAGCCCAAATCAAATTGCAATTTCTTCATTTGTCTGTTGTGTTTAACTATTGGTGGTTAGATAACATGATTGATATTTCACCAGATAAGAGTGATTTTCTTGTAAAGTTCATGAGTCCGCATGGACCATCACTGCAGTTTACATGGCCTATTAAAGAGGATGTTTGTCGGTACCACTTAAAAATATATTAATTAAAATACCTGTTCCATCAACATCATCAACTGGAAGGTCCTACAGAACTGAACAACGAACCTTAAATCAGATTGAAAAAGAGTTCGGAAAGCGAATCTAAAATTGTTAAAATTTTTAATGATGAAAGCAAATGATAAAAGCAAATATAATCTATATCATTGTTTTATAGTCATCCTCGATAGATTTTTGTATTGAGATAAATGCCGGATATATTTGCTTTACTTCATTTAGTTAATTGTATCTCTTTAAAAACTAGGAATGTGCTTAGAAAACGAATAATATTCTCTAATTTCTATTTAATTTTAAAGCCTTAGGATTCAAAAGGCAACTTTCAGTTTTTTCATGCATCAAATAGACATTCTGTCCTACATTCTTGGAAAATATTTTAGTTGTATAAAGTTTCCTTCATTTAATTTTTTGTGCCTAAATAAAGGGGGAAATTGCCATTTCAGAAAATGTTTTAAAGTTTTAAGACTATTTTGAAGAAGAAGGAAATAAAAGGCAACTTTAAAACTTTGACAACATTTTTATGACACTTACCACTCTATTGTATGTTAATTTAAATAATGCCATTTAATTCCTTAAAGCTTGAGAAAAAAATTAAAAATGTTCAATTTTGTCAAATATGAAAAATTTACAGTTTTTACAATTAATTTCTAGATAAACTGTTGCATTAAAAAAATTACTTTGAGATAGATTGATAGCCCCATCTTCACAGAATTACAATGATGTGAAATTTTTTTGTTTATATTAAGTACTTAATAAAATGCAGAACTTTAAAAATGCAACATTATGCAGTCATGGAAGTGCTGTTCTAAGTGATAACTTCTCAATTGTTTGTAATTGCCAAAAGAAATAAAATTAAGCCAAAATATTTTAGGTATTTGTATATATGCATAAAATAAGCCTGTGTACTGAATTTCATTAAAATTGGTTGCTATGTGGCCCCGGTTTTTTTTTCTTTTTTTTCATTTTTGCTCATTTCACATGGAATGACCCATGTGCAAACAAATATTTACACATTTTGCATAGATTTCTCACCAGATTTTCAGTTGGATTCAAATTACACTTTGTTAATGAAATTCAGCCAACCAAATACTATCCCATACTTCTAGTTTGCATTCCTAATGCCAAAAAATTCGAACAAATCGCATTCTGAGTAAGGTATAAAGGTATTGACAAATCTAATTCTAATGAGGCTACCGTTAAAATTGATGAAAGAATTGTAGGTTTTTATTCCAGTGATTTGACTTCAAGATTATTTAACTCTCTCAAACAGTTCGTGTTCCTATGCTCTATTATTATCTATTATATAAATGTGAAAGTTTGTTTGTTCGCCCGGGAACTCCTCCCACAACGTTCGACCGATCAGCTAAAATTTTGCACAGATATGTAAAATGACATAGAATAGTCCGTAGTCAATTTTAAAATTCTGGAAATCCACCCGTTCCCCAATTTTTAACAATTTTTCGCAATTTTCATGGTAGAAAGCTACTCAAATGCCCGATTTGAGCACATTAATGAGTATGGTTGACATAGTTAGATTTATTTATTTATTACCTCCAATAATTCAAGTGAGATTGGCGTCATTTTGATGTCACGAGTGTAAAAATGCATTAGAAATCCTTACTAGAGGTTAACTAGCTTTTACAAAAATTACACCACGAGCGAAATAATAAACTTCCATCCAGATTATCAGATGCCGTAGAAAATAAAATAACGTGTTTTTTTTTCTTTCTCTTCTTTCGCTAATTCATGTTAGTTGTCGCAAACTGAGAATGGTGTCATTTTTACGTCATGAGTTTGAAAATGAGTTAGAAATCTAATTAGGACTGGGATGCAGACCTCTATCGACCGTCATTATATTTCCAGTTTTTATAAACCAACAATAAAACTAAAATCGGGTCAATAAACTGGTTTCTATCACGGTAAATAGAGTCTGAATCCCAGCCTTAGTTAAAACTCTTTGATGTAAAAATTTACTATTATAAAAACCCAAAGTATTTTGTTTAATGCGCGAGTTACCCTTGGTGATTTTTGAATACTATGATTTTTCAGCCACCGTAATAACGAAAGGAAACATGCTTTTTTTAAAAATCTTGGGAAATTCGAGTGTCGCCTAAAGGTGAAAAATACTAATTAACATAATACATATAGTAATCGCTATCGGTTTGACGACAGTCGTCATATGCATTCCCAAAAAATCGTGCAAAATGTCGCCAAGTTTGACGACTTTTGGCGGTATATATATTAGATATACTTTTTTTTTGTTGAATTCCAGCAACTTAACAAGGCTCTGCAGAAAAAGTTAAATCATTA
>JAWZYV010019877.1:0-24431 GCA_038373885.1 Cheiracanthium punctorium | reverse complement strand
GTGATGTTGTGCCCAAGTTTAACTTTATTTCATACATTAACTAAAAGATATTTATTTTAAACCACCAACACCCCAACTTTTAATTAATACCCTCTCCCCACAAATCTTGGGAGGCTGACTTTTTAAGGGATTCCAACCAAACTTCGTGTATTGTAATCGATTACATTTTTTGTGTAATCTTAACCCAGTCATAATCTGGAAATTTAGTTTATGCAAATAATCTAATGTAATGGTAATCTGAAAAACAAATCTTTGTGTAATGTAATCTGGAAAATTAAATTTCTAGATTAAGATTTTTGTTTGTGTAGGATTACGGTCCATTGTCAACAGGGGGGGGGGGGGATTTACACCGAGAGTGAGGGGGGGTGTCTTTCTAAGGGCTCCTAACCCTTATTCATGCTAAATTTCTGAGAAAACCACAGAAAACTCAGAACGGCTAGGTCGACGGACGCGACCTGGATTGGAGCCAGGCACTTTCCGTTTCCAAGTTGAGGGAGCTATGTGCTCGGCCATTGGTCGGGCCTGGAATGTGATTAAATAATCGTAATCTAAGCATCCTGAAATTGTAATATCTTGAGACGATTGTAGGATTACATTCACTCAGTTATAGTTTTTGCGTCAAATGAAGATAACAGGAAGAAACCACTGAACTGTGTGTTAAGTATTCTTTAGTCTTTTTAAGTCTTGTTAAGTCTTCGTTAAATTTCTCGGAGCTGTTGACAGTCTGTTCAAAATTCTGAAAAAATCTTGAACTCCGTTTAAACATGTTCATTTACATTGTTACAGAGACTTAAAGCCAAAAGTTATCCTTCTTGTGGCCAGCGTTACTTCCTCTCATCGGTCCGTCTGACCGTCAGATCAACAGATATTGGTGGTAGGCCAAAACCGTGGACCTTCACTCAAATATGCATCATTTTTAGTGGCTTATCCACCCAGCCATAGCGAGGCCTAATTTATTCTTTAAAGCTTTTGTTACACAAACCCTGCAGTTATTCTTTTTCTTACAAGCGAATAATGCATCATTCTTTCTGTGATGCATATTTAGTAGAGCAGGAGCGCCTACTATGTGAGCAACTTTCAAGGAAAATCTTAGTTACTCTTATTGGAAAAAATCTATTGAAAATTCAGATAAAAGTCAGACAGTTTTCTTTAAAAAAAAAAAAAAAAAAAAAAAAAGATCATTATTGAAATTATTTTTTATATTTCATTACTGCTTGTCGCGGCATAAACTTGAATAAAATATATAATGAAAAGGAAAGGTGAATGCTAAAAAAAAATCTCTTTTACTTAGAATACGGAATTCATTCCATCTTGATTTTATCCTTTCGGATGATTGGAACCTAGTTCCGAAAGAAAAATTTAAAACAACTTTAGGCGATGTGAAGTAAAAATAAGAATAAATAAGATGACTCTTTAAAACATGCATGATTACTTGCTCTTTGCCTGTTTTTATCGAGCACCTATTGAGAACCACTGGTCTACAGCAACCACGATAATTTTCTATTGTCAGCACCTCTGTTTAACTATAATTTAGTCCCGTGGAAATAAATAATATACCCAGAGTGTTAACAACTTAGTTTCGTTGAATTTTTTATGCACTTCTTATCCATTACTAATTTAAAAAAGAAAAACTTAATGCGTGTATGAATTTCGAAAGGTGTAAAATATATATTTATAATATTAGAGCAATTTATTATTACTTAAGTTAAATATGCACATTACTGCGAATGAGTTCAATGTTATGTACATGTAAGTCTTCTATTAAACTGCAAACCTTTTTTGCATTATTTTTTAAAAATGTTACAATAGCATAAAAATAGAGCTCTTCATCTGGGTAGCTTTTTTAAAAAAATATTTCTTCTGTGGTTATTATGTTCTAAGCTTATTAGGGATGCACCGAATACTTGGTTAAAATTTATTAAACTTATTTAACCGTTATTAAACTGTGATTGCAATGATTAATTTGATTAGTTTGTTCTTAAACAATATTTCATATTTCATATGGTGTTTAAAACTTCATAAATTAAAATGCTGCAAAATTTAATATCCAAGTACTTCCTTTATAAATTATTAATGACTTTTTTAAATATTAGTGAAATGCTGGTAATTTTTTTACCTGCATATTTTATTTTAAAAAATTAGCCGTTAATTGACTTTACATATTTATGAACATTTAATGTTATGAGTTTTTTTTTTCCTGGTTACTGTTTTAAATTTAAATGAGTTAGTAATAGCAAGGTTAATGTAATGTGTCATAATATTTAAGAAAAATTGAAAAGCAACAAAATTTAAATTTAGCATCTGAGTGTTTTCTCTTACATTAAAACTCATTTTATTGTGATATTAGTTTTTGGTGTGATTGTGGCAACGTTACGCTCGGGCGATCTGCCAAGGATGGGGTGATGCCTCGGTATGTGGACTTTCTAAGAGTTTCTAACGTGTATTCACATGTGATATTAGTAAGTAACAACTTGAATTAATCTAGTACAATGGTACTATAACATATCTTACATTCATGATATAAAAAATATGTATTTGTTTACCAATTGGTGAATACTTAAATTTGTTTACTATTCGGTTGCCGAATATTTAAGTATTCGGCCGAACTGAATATTCGGTTTGTCTGCCGAATAGGCAGTATACCGAATACCAACCGAATATTCGGTGCATCCCTAAATCTTATTGATTTAAATTAAAAATACTTATTTTCTTCTCAGAACTACAGTCAAGACAGATTACAGTTCTATCACTCTAAAAAATAATTGTACATTTAAGAACCGCACATGGCAAGTGGAATGCTTCTCTGCTGGCATACCATCTGCTAACACATTTTCCTGATGGACACATCGTCCCTTAACACACAACTCTGTAAGTCAAGCCCTGGTGATAAAGTTGTAAAAATAATTGAAAATTATAAATACAGTGTGTTTGAGTATTTACCCAGGCCGGCAGGGCTAAATCCCCATTTATAAATACTGGAACCACATCTATAATCACCTACATCCCCGACTTAAAATAAGCAATAATCTTGCTTTTATACATATTACTTGCTTAGCGTAATAATAATAAAAAATAATAATAATGAAATTTTACAGTTCAAATTTTTTTTTATCAACGATTAATTTTTTTTAGCATTTCCTTTAACCTATTTCGTGATCCCGAAGTAATTTACTCAAAAGACAATGTCAGTGAGTTAATCTACTTAGAAGATCCTACAGATTATTAAAAGAATGTCAATGACTCAAGCATTGTACATTCAAAAATAATTTAGATAAACTATAGGTGAATTTATTTTTTGAAGGTAACTATATCTAGGTACCTACGAATAAAACTAAATAAATGAAGCATGAAGGGAATGTGCTTGATTATTTAAAATAAAATGTTTCAATCATGTGAATAAGGAAAAAAATAAAAATAAAATAAAATAAGATAGGAAAATCGAATAATTCATCAATGCAGTTAGATACACACACGATCGTAATACTTCGTACTGTTTAATAATTATTACCTACATTATAATAGATATGAGTAGTGTCCGAAAACATTTACTACTGATTTATTAAACTCCTTACAGCATTCTGTATTGTAAGGGGGGGGGGGGAATCAAGTAAATAGTATCCCCCAGGAAACATTAAGAGTGTTAAAATCATGCAACTTTTAAACAGCTTTTTGAGAAAATGAATTGGCGTTAGAGAGTCGGAAACATTGAGAATGTGTCTTTACAAGTAGCACTGTGAACTGACACTGAGAATGAACCTATAAGAGTTACGAAATTGTCCGGAAAAAATGCTAAACATATTATTATTTTTTCGAATGTTTAATATCGTTGGTTTGTTTTTAAAGCTGTTCAAAAGTCCCGTGACGAAAATCGCTCTTCAGGTAGAACTAGAGGGGTAACGAATGTTGATTTGGCCAAATATTCGGCCAATAGCTCAAGCCGATACCGAATATTCGGCATATAGTTCAGGCCGAATATTAATTTTTTTTTAAATTTCATTTTAATTGTAAATAAAATGTCGCTTTTCAAATTCGTAACTAAATATTAAACAAAGACGAATTAAAGTTCATTTTATATAATTTGTTGGTACTTAAAAGCTATTATATGTAAAACCAGGGTTGAAAAAAAAAACGGGTTTTTTTTGGCTTAAACCGAGTTTTTTTGTTTTTTACTTTCCGAACATGTACCATGTAAGGAAAGTATTGTAATCATGAAAAAATTCGAATTCGAGATTTTGGTGTATTTACACGTTTTGAGGTCTTCTGAATTCATTTATGCTATTTTTACGAGATGTATGTATGTATGTGTGTATGTGTATGTGTGTTTGTGAGTGAACACGATAGCTCCTGAACGGGGCATACGATTGAGCTCAAATTGGGTATATATATTATAAACCACCGTCGCAAGACCTGTATTGATTTTGGTGTGTATAGGACTTATTGTTTTTCTACAGGGCTACGACAAAGATTTCTTTTACATTACGGCCTATGGGACGAAATTCTTGAAAGTGCGCTAGCGTTTAAACGGTGCATTCGATTGAGCTTCAATTTGGTTATATATTTGAATTATTCATCGATTAAAATTTATTTAAATGCTTGGTAATGATCTTAATCGTAAGTGTTCGGAAAGTCGAGTGGAGTCACTCCAGATTTTTTTTTTTTAAATCCTTTTATAATTACCCGTTACATACTTATAAATAAAATTATTTGTAAAATGTTCAAATAACAATTAATACTCCTTTTGAAAGTAATTAAGACAAAGTAAATAAACAATTGTTGCTATACTTATGTGGACATTGAAATCATCCAATTTTAATATTTTATTTAGAGATACTATTTTTTATATTTAGTATATAATATAAATACAATATTAATTGTTTACAACACTTTACATGGAATCTTGCACCTAGATTCATGAGTAATAATGGTGATAAGTTGTTCAAAATGATATTTTTAAGGTTTAAAAAAAAGTTGTTAAAACACAATTAACCTATATTTTAGAAACAAATTAAAAATGCAGCCTATAATTTAAGTTGATTAATAATTTTTAATAATGATAAAACAATAAGGAATCTATTAGATTGATATAAAAACTCATTGTTGATACTTATAAGGATAATTTTAAAAGATATCAGAACGTATTCTATCTGTAGTATTCGGAATTTTAAATTATTCTTAAAAAAAAAATTTTTTTTGAGGGAAAAAAAAAATGGTTTAAACCATGCCAAACCTGTGTGAAACTAAAAAAATCTTGGCCATGAAAAATATCTTTTACAAAATTAAACACTAATAGCAGCATAATTATATTTTGAGAGGCTAATTATTTAATAAATGTGCAATAAATAAGGTGACCATACGTCCCGTTTTTAGGTGGCTTGTACCGTTGTCCCCAAGCACAGCTTCGGGACACCGTAATGTCCCGTTTTTAGAAAATGTCGCTTGCAATGTCCTGTTTTTAGAAAGAGAGCAACCCACGGTAACGATTTCAATAAGGTCGTTAAAAATCTAAAATCGTCCAACGGCAGTGTCAGTAAGTTAAAAAAAAAAAAACTGATCTGCCTCCCCTCTCGAGACTCAAAAAAAAAAAAAAAAAAAAAAAAAAAAAAACACCGGGGGATGTATTGTTTTTGTGTTTGTTCTTTTAATGTTCTTTTTTTTTTCAACTATTTCAATATATGTAATTTTTATTCCCATTTTTCAAGTCATGGTCCTCTTTTGCTTATTTTTCCCCATCCCCCGATCTCCATTTTATTTTCCCTGTTCACTCTGGTTTTCTAATAATTTTTTTTTTCCTTCCGAATGACAACTTCCTTTTTTCTGTGTGTCCTTTTGTTTACATTTGTTACTTTCCTACCTTCCTTCCTTGTGCCGGATGGTGCTTTTGAAGTCGAAGAAGATCTTACCCTGTACCACCCGAAACGTTCGTCTTGCACTATTTTTTATAGTATATGTGTGTTTTAGCAAAGTTTTTATTTTCATTTTATTTTGAAATTAACATTTACACAAGCTTTTTTAGCGCATTTTCTTAACAACTAAAAGATACCCAGACCTGTAAATTTAGTCTCCCTACACTATTACCTTAAAAACAGCAGATGTCCCGTTTTGAGGAAGAAAATAAATACACTATTGCCAAAAAAGTAGTAGATGTTCCGTTCTGGAGGAAAAAATAAATGGTCACGTTAGCTATAAATAGGATTAATCTGGTAATTATGCACAATCACATCATGCTTTGGGTTGTACAGCCTATGGGCAAAACATATTTAGCAGCTTTTCAAAATTATTAAATCAAGTCGAGTAGTGTCACCTTGTAGAAAAGTCAGCATTTCTGAAATATTATTAAATAAATTGCGTTTCATTCAACTTAAAATTCAATGATTTATATTTTATAATATGAAATTAACATATTGAAATATAACTAAGCAATTAGATTTGTAAATAAATTTACAAATGGATGTTAAAAATATTTTTTTCTCAATAAAACTGGATAATTCATCAAATTATGTACAGAAAAATACACTATAGTAATACATAAAATATTTAATAATTATTTCATGTACTACATACTGAATATGAGTGATATCATAAATTATTATTAGCTTAATAAAGCGTAAACACATTTTACAACATTCTATATCGTAAGGGGAAAAAGGAAATACAAACAAATAGTATTAGCATTAAAAATTTACGAAATAAATTTGGGAGAGAGTATTTCCAGTGAGTGTGTGTGTGTGGTGGTGGGGAGGCTAAAAAAATCGATTATGTTTCTCTGGATAAAACAAAATGGAATGCAAACAAAACTGTACAATTTTCAATGTAGCATGCAAGTATAAAATTGACAAGTTTGGGGAAATTTTTTTAATTGATTCCTAATCGTAAGAACTTTTCCCTGAAAGGGGATTTGATCGAATTTATTTATCTTAAAAAATTAGTCTCTGGCCAAGTTCAATAAAGCTGATAGGTATAGGCTAGCATAAAACAGCCATTACTAGATTTGAAGAACAGCGATAGTAAGAATCGGAGGTACGAGACACACTGCATGCACTAAGATATAAACATTACAAAGTATTTCGTTACAGAAGTAACGAAAATTTTTTCAGTAAGGATATTTTAAAAATAAAGATATTTTTTCAAGCTATCTGGACAGCGACTATATTTTAACAGAACTATGAATTCTCATTATATAAATGCATAAAAATCACAATTACAGTATTCACATCATCAAAAAAGTTGTTCTCAAAGTATACAAAGCAAGAACTCAAGAGCTGAATTGTAAAACTAGTTACTAATTACCTTTGCGTAAAAATCTGAAATAAAATATTCTGACTTCAAAAAGCACAGTAAAAGAAAATTTTCCAGATTACATACCATTGTTTTATCCATAATCACAAAAATGAAATGGTAAATTTGCCATTACCTCCCACATACAACTTCTGCGCAGACACATTAGATCAAAACAATGTGCGTTGCCAAAAGTCACTAGAAAACATTCTTTCTAAGAACAAAAATGGGTGATGCTAGATTTCCACGGCTAAAAATTTTCACTATGTCAGTAAACTAATGTATGCTTAGATTGTTTTAATGATAAAAAAAGGCTGCATCATATTCTATTTTTTTCATATTGGAAAATGAAAAATGAAGTGCCCTGAAGTTAAAAATAAAAAGCCTGCCAAATGAACAAAAACAAATAAATCAATAGACTTTCTTAAATGCTAAATATTGAAATTGTCAATTACTTTAAGTTCTAAACACGGAGGTAGAATATACCTCCATGGTTCTAAAAGTTGATTTCCGTACTGCTCTGCTGCATAACGGACCACGGAGTTATACTATAGGAGCAGGGTGACCAGTGATTTTGTCACTGTTTCAGCGATTTTTGATGAAAAATTTGACTGGCAGTTCTTTTTTCAGTGGCTTAAAAAAAATCAGTGACTTTTCAGTGATTTTACAAAATTTCAGGGGCCTTTTAGAGATTTTAGAAGTTTCAGTACTTTCTAGATATTTGCTTTTTTAAAAATTTAATTTTATTCCACTGTTAACCTCTCACCATCTAGCGAATTTTTTATTCTAAAATATCGGAGTTCTGTATTAAAACATCTATTGAATCGATATTTTGAATTCAGTATATCAGTCTGAGTAGGAATTGCTGACAACTGACAACATTGAAAACGCGTGTTATGCCAATGTTTTTTTAAAAATTGAATTGGCATGTCAATTGAGGAAAAAGTTTCGATTTGAGAATCATATTCTTAAATCTTTAAATTTCTTGAATTCTCAAGCGGAAAAGCCAACCAGTTAGTTAAATATTTCCTCAGAGTTTCCAAACGTAATCGAAAATGAGCATTTATTACAAGAACTTGGTTCTCAAAAGGGAATTCCTTGACTCTGATCAAGACCTTCTACGTACTTACATAGTATGGAGGAGGTCTTGAATATGATATTGTGCATTTGAAGATAATCAAAGATGAAGGAATCTTAACAAATAATATTTACTTGTTTATTTTACCAAAAGTTTTCTTGTGCTTCCACATCGAATTTGGATTGCGAAAGGATTTTCTCTCCACTCATTTTTACTAAAACTGAAAATAGTAATCGCTTTTCGGTGGAAGGCGTAACGGCGACAGTAAAAGAGGCCTTGAAATCTGTAGGTGAGGGCCATAGGCATCGGAAGAAAATTTATAGGAGGAGGGGCAAGGATTACCATCCAGTCCTAGTCATTGCTACCACACAGCTATACTAAACTAGTATATTTTTATATTAGTTTTTATTTCCTATCATTTACATTTAGAAGAATTTTGCTCTGTGTCTAAGAAAATTAATTAAAAATATATAAATAAATATATTAATGTGAAAGTTTGTTTTTTGTTTGTTTCTCCGGGAACTCCTCCCAGACCATCCGACCGATCGGCTTGAAATTTTACACAGGTATGTAAAACGACATAGAATGGTCCGTAATCAATTTTATAATTCTGGAAATCCACCTGTTTCCTAATTTTTAACGATTTTCCCCAATTTTCACGGTAGAAAGCAGCGCCGGCGCAAGGTTATCCGGCGCCAGCCTGCAAAAAAAGCTAAAATCGCCCCCCCCCCTCACTCCATTTTTTTTTTTACAGGAGAAATAACTTTTGAAGAAAATATTTGTTGAAAAAAATAATAATAATAAATTTATTTATCGGGAAAAATTAATTTTTCTGCATTTCATATTTTCAAACTTTTCTATAATTTCTTTTGTATCTATCTCATGACAGATTTCATTTTCAATAGCAATCAAAGCTAGATTTATGAGTCTTTCCTGAGATATACTTGACTGTAAATACGTCTTGATCAATTTTTATTTTGAGAATGATCTTTGGCTACTAGCAATATTAACAGAAATGCTGAGTAGTATTCTCAATATGATATTCAAATTGGGGAAGCACAATTTATTTGACACAATTAAGTTCAGAATATCGAATGGGTCTTTCATACCGGGTGTAAAAATGTCTTTGGAAGCTACTATTTCGTCAAAAAGTTCTTCTGCGTTAATATCTTTACTATCACCATATTGTAAAAATTTTCTAAATTACTGCATTTTATTTTCAAATCTGCATTATCGATTTCCGATAAATTACACAAGAAACTAAAATTATCGCAGTGATCCTTCATTGCGTCAAATCTTTAATTTAATGATGCCCAAGCTGTATCCAAAATTCAAAAAAAGACATTTGTCCTAAATTTCTCTTCTGGAGATTGGGGGGATTCGTCAGCATGTTCGTAATCGAAGTGACATTTCTTTTTCCTTCGTCGGATTTCTTCAACAGTTTTAAAATGGGGCTCGCCATCCACTTCTTCACTAAGTTCTTTGGCTTTCTCAAGAATATTTTTGAAACTGACGTCACTTCTATGTTCTTGAATAAATGATTTTAAGTTACCTGTTGCCTGCCATTTTTCTTTCCTTTCATATTTGCCCCGTTATCATATCCCTGGCCTCTCATATCATCTAGAGGTATGTTCCGCATTTTCAACATTTCCATTACTGTCTCACATAGGACGCTACCTGTAGAATCATCAACTTTAATAAAGCCTAAGAAATGCTCCTTGATTTCAGCCCCTCCATCACTGCAGACGACAAACGTATGACTACACTCATCTGTTCAGTTTTGGTAACATCAGGCGTAAAGTCCAAAATTATACATTAGTACTTGGCGTTTCGAAAAGATAGTAAGATTTTCTCTCTTATACTACTGCCAATAATTTGCGACATTTCATTTTGACTATCTTTGCTTGGATAATGAACTTTACTGTTGCTGTTAAAAAAAAAAAAAAAAAAAAAAAAAAAAACGGAATTACGTTGCAAACTAATTCAAGCTATTATTCTACATGCTTGTAATATTTTAACTTCAGAATTTGAATCCGAAGCAGCGAAGTCTGATTTCTTTCTTTATTATTATTAATTTTTTTTTTTGTTCCTAAATGAGCCCTGAAACTGAAACCAAGGTTTAAGATACGGCCGCATTTTTTGCATAATGCTAAAAGACTTATCAGAATGCTGAAATGAAATTAATGGGTTTCTCTTTTTTGCTAAAGCATTCAGAGAAAAGTTGGAGCTGAAATATTGAAGAGAAACAGGGATAAAAGTAAAAATTTCCTGATATGGAATTGTTATAGAATGGTTGTGTGGATAATCTTCTATTTTGAATGTTGATGAATTCAAATATATAACATGTGCGTCTATGATTTTCAAGACCACTTGCAAAAACAACACAGGAAAAAGAGATCGGACAATATCTCTCGGTGAGAAAAATGGAATTATCTTTATAGCAATTTGATAAAGCTTTACCCTTATTTTAGCTTTTTTGCTAAAGAATTTTTCATCTCAGCTTAAACCCTTCCTGGAACAGATCACAATTTTTAGTTCAGTGGCAGTAAAACAGTCTCTCTGCATCAAAAATCCCTCAACTTAGATTTGTGCTATTTTTGAAAATGCGTCTTTCAATATTTAATTTAGTACAGTTAAAAAGTTTCAATTTGCTGTTTAAAATTTACGACTAAGTAGTTGATTTCCTTCTTAAATATTTTGAGCTGTGAAACATAATTTCTCATACATGTTTTTATTTTTTCGTTTAAAATTGCTCTATTGCGTTTTAATTAGCATATGTTAAATTCGCGAGCACGGCGAATTATTATACAGTTTCTACTAACCCAGATTTCTGATATCCGACTAGCGGCCGTGCTAGCGGCTTTTATGTGCTCCAAGCGGTAAAAAAGGCAGAATTTTTCAGAGAAAGACTGAATCATTATCATTTTAGTAGCAAAAATCAAGATTAAATACGTCCTTGGTGCTAGGGGGAATTTTCGGGGGATGGGGGGCGTAGCATCGGGCATCATTCTAAACTCAAAAACTGAGAAAATGTTGATCTTCGTAAAAGGGGGCGCCTATTTTTACATTTGCAGCGGGGGGGGGGGGGCACGTACCCTATGGCCGTCCTTGCTTTTACATATTGTAATATATGTTTCTAAAAGTTTTTACTTCTCTTTTACATATAGTAATATACAAAACCATACACAGGGGGTTGGTCCTATGGATCCGAACCGAACCCTGCCCCTCCCCGAAATTATCACATTATATATATATCCTATATCCTATGTGTGTGTGTGGGAGAGAGAGTATTTATATATAAAACGATAAAATGATGATATTCAATCGAACAGACCTTCCCCCTCTCCCCACCCGCCTACAAAAAAGGTCGGACCCCCTCCAAAATTATTTTCTGGATACGGCCCTGTTTATATATGTTCCTGACCCCCCCCTCTCTTTATTCGCTACGGCCTTGCAACACATTTTATCAGACAAATAAACAAATTATATACACACTGCAATCATTATTAATATAAAACATATCTTCGTAAAACCTGTCCATTTTTTAAATGTTTTTGAAAATTTTTGCTTTCGGGACAATTTGGCGCCCCTCTGTGTTTGGCGCCCGCCTGCAAAGAAGGCCTTGCAGGCCCGCTTCCGCCGGCCCTGGTAGAAAGCTACTCAGATGTCCGATTTGAGCACATTAGTGAGTATAGTTGACAAAGATAGATTTATTTATTCATTACCTTCAATAATTCAAGTGAGATTGACGTCATTTTGATATCACGAGTGTAAAAATGAAGTGGAAAACTTAATTAGGTTAACAAGCTTTTACAAAAAATACACAACGAGCGAAATAATAAGCTTCCGCCTTATCAGATTATGTAGAAAATAAAAAAAGACATGCTTTTTTTTTCTTTCTTCTTCATTCGCTAATTCATGTTAGATATCGCAGTTCAGAATGATATCATTTTTACGTCATGAGTTTAAAAATGAGTTAGAAATCTAATTAGGACTGGGTGCAGACCTCTATTGACCATCATTATAAAGCAGTTTTATTGATGATTCCACTTTTTTTTATATAAACCAATAATAAAACTAGAATCGGTCAATAAACTGGTTTCTATGACGGTAAATAGAGTCTGTATTCCAGCCTCGGCTTTGACATAAAAATTTACTATTATAAAAATCCAAAGTATTTGGTTTAATGCGTGAGTTGGTTTAATGGCGATTTTTGAATACTATGATTTTTCAGCCACCGTAATAACGAAAGGAAACTTGCGTTTTTTAAAATCTTGGGAAATTCCAATGTCGCCTAAAGGTGAGAAATACTAATTAACATAACACATAGTATTCGCTGTCGGTTTGACGACAGTCGTCGTATTCATTCCTAAAAATCGTGCAAAATGTCGCCAAGTTTGGACGACTTTTGGCGGTATATATATTAGATATACTTTTTTCTTGTTGTTGAATTCCAGCAACTTAGCAAGCTCTTGCAGAAGAAAAGTTACATCATTAGCAAAATAGCTCCGGAAAATATTTAAAATACCGATTAACTAGGAATAAACCCAACGTCTCTCAAATTAACTTTGATAAGTTCTATTGCAAGTGAGAGTGTTTCAGTTTCAACGTTGTATAGTTCAATATTACTCCGTTTGAAAATTACTGCGAGAAAGAACCAGACTCAAATACTCGAGGTCAGAACGTGACGTCATAAATTAAAAGTTGCGTTTAATTTGTAAACTCTGCAGCACAGTTCAACGTCCTATTCGCAATTTGAGATATTCTGAGGAGTTTATATTTTGCACGATCCTTTATGTTTTACACGAGACAACCATGGAGGTAAATATTTATATTGGGACAGGTTGGATATTTTCCACAATGCCGAGATAAAGTATTTTGTGGTGCTAAATACGTCAATCTGACAAGACTTATGCTTAAAAATATATGGAGAGCTGTTTTAATGACAACGCATAAATTCTAAAGAATCATCAAAGAGTAGAAAGGCACCATTGGTTTAAAATATCTAATCTGTTTCTTTAGATTGAACATTAAAGAGGGAGAAAAAGATAGATAATATTAATATAAGTAATAGATAGTATAAGTAATAGGTAGTAATAGTAGATTTGTTAGGTTAATATGGATTAAAGCACAGTATATCACGTTAATAAATATTTCGTGAAATTAAAATTGTTCTATTTATCATTTTTCAGCACATCCGATCGTCTTACAACTAATTAAACTACAATCCTACGTTGCGTTAATATATCCCACGGTAGTTCCAACAAAGGGACTACTTGAACTTTTTTTTTTCTTAGATTTTGTTTTCGCACAGGTACGATTATATTTTAGGAAAATATTCGTTTCCTACCGTGCGAAGAACGGGCACGCAGCTAGTAATAAATAAAAATGAAAATAAATAAATAAAGTATTTCTGAAGACTAGCGATATCCGAAGAACAGTTAGTAACCTTCAGAGAACGTTTTAGAAATGTAGTAACATTTCTTATTGAAAATGCAAAATGTTCCATTTAAAAACACGTTTATGCGGGAAAATGATTCACGTCAGGTGTACGCATTCGCTGTCCTTTTAGGCAAATTTCCGATGAATGATTATACGTGGCGCTCGTCCGGATAGGGTTGATACGATATTTTTTTCGAATACCACTTTTAAAATACTGCAGTGAAAAAGACAGAAAACAGTCATTACTTTTGAAGGATACTCATAATAATTAAAGACCATCGTTCTTTAGATGTTCCATTACATTAATTTCATTATTGCTACTTTAACAAAGGGAAATTAAAATAATCCAACAATCGTACTGCAAGTTTCAAGTTCCGCTATTGTTCACAACAATGTAAAGTAATGAAACTTCAGCACATTATTTCAGTCTTTGTTAGGCATTTGTCAAATATGGCGTCTTTGCTAATGTTTGGTGCTTTTATTTCTTTTATTATATTGCATTTCGTCGTACGAAAGTTTTTATTTCGTTTTGTTTTTGTTCGGCCCCCTTCTGCCATCCCGGGTGTGCCAGTGGTGAAGGAGGAGGAGTCCCCAGTAGTAAGTACAACACCAGCCATAGACAATAGTGACACACACTCCACCTCATCCTACACATCCCGTACATCATTCAGTACATCCACAGACAGTACAGTAGATCCCATTCCAACATCAACACCCTCACCCGTCTCTTCAGGATACGTCTGGTACACTATAATCACACCCCCAACTTCACCAGTTCCAATACATGTCTCATTTTCATCAGACTCATCACTCACTCCACGATTCCCATCTCCTGTCCCCCCGTTAAACGACTTTTCCAACCTTATATACCGAAGAAAGAAATTCCGACGTATCCGTAAAATTTTCTCCCGCCTCTCCTGTATCCGACCACATCCATAAACACTTCAAGTGCCCAGACCCCCGCCAATTTAAAGATTCTAATTATTTAACAAACCCTTTTTGTTTCTAAATAGTCACACTGCATCACCAAACAACACCCCACACATCACAAACTGAACCTACTTGGCAGACTTCCTCCTCAGTAGTCACGTTCACCACCAAAATACGATAGCAGCTGCACTTAATATATCTTCAATCTAAAACGAAAGATTTCACGACCCATCGATGTCGAGCACGCATTCTGACTTGAAAAACCATCGAAATCTAACTGAGCTTTACAAGTCCAGAGAAACTGTCTTTCTTCAGAGTTTATATCCTGCAGTCTTAACGAATGATCTTCACGACCCATCGAAGTCGAGCAGGTATCCGACTTGGAAAACTATCGAGATCTAATTGAGCTTTAAAAGTCCAGCGAAACTGTCTTTCTTCAGAGTTTATATCCTGCAGTCTTAACGGATGATCTCCACTTGGAACTTACTTGAGCTTTTCCCCATAAACATTTCACCGAATACACTGTTTCAATCGGTCTACGTTTTTAGAAGTATCTACATCTCCAGCGATGTCCAAGCTCATCAGATCTCGGGATCATCGTTTTCCTAATGTGTGAGACAGCGAATCAATTGTAAGCAGCACCAAGTCTTGGAAACTTTTTCCCGAAAGTTCCATGAGCCAACTTAGAAATATCTTCAGTTTCCAACCTTTTCCACTGAGCAGTCTACAAGAACGATTGCTGCCGTATGAGATGCTTAGAAGGATTTATTGAACCACAGCTTTATCCTCTGACCATATCGTCTCCATTGAAGTACGTTTTTACAAATATCTATAGATATGCGTTGATGGAAAGCCATTAAAATCTGGAATCATCGTTTTTCGAAAACAAGTGAGACAAACTGTAAGAAGACGCTAAACATTTCTTCACTAACAGTTCCTTCATCATCTCTGCAAGAACCATCTCCCTCTTGCCATCTCAAAGTACTACAAGCACCTGACAGCGAGTTTTTTCGTCATAAACTGTTCAAGCACTGTTCAAGTCTGCCATTCAGACAACTTTTTTTCCAGAGAATTTTTAGTAATCTTCAGTGACTGAACTTTTTGTCCGACCTCAGTTTTTCATAACCTCAGAAATTGAATGCTCATTCCGAACACTCTACAGCAGCTGCTCATTAAAAATAGAAAACAATAAAGATCAATAATTATACCAACTACGTGTCCGATTTGTTCCTTTTTATGTCAATTTTTTTCCGACTCGAAAAGCACGGTACAATCGTCAGTTTTGCGATTTTACTTTCATAACACGCATCATGTAAGAAAAGTATTGTAATCATGGAAAAATTCGACTTTGAGATTTCGGTTCTTTTAAATTCATATACGCTATTTTTACGAGATGTGTGAATGTGTGTGAACACGATCGCCCCTAAACGGTGCATCTGATTAAGGTCAAGTTTGGTATATATATTATAAACCACCGTCGCCGGCTCATAATATTTTTTTTAGAGGGCTGCAAAAAAGAATGGTTTTGCATTACGGTCAATTTACGGAAATTTTTGAAAGTGCGCTAGCGTCTGAACACTACATCCGATTAAAATGAATCCAATTTATTTTAACGCTTGGTAAAGATCAAGAGTTCGGAAAACGAGTGGAGGCACTCTTTTTTTTGGGGGGGGGGCAGCATATCCTATTGAGATGGTTTTAATATTGCTCCCATTGCACATCAACCTACATAAAAATCCTCAGCACAACATTCAGTGACCATTTCCTCCTTTACTGCACGGAATATTACCATAAGAAGTCGCTTTTAACATAAAATTGAAACAAATATATTTTCAGCAACTTTTGAATAACAAACAAGCTGTGCCTAAGCACAGGACTCTGTTAAATTTTAAAGCAAGAATTTTATAGATCCTGTTATTTTATCTTGCACAATAGATGGCCTCCAACCACCCCACCCCCCCTTTTCCCACATCTACTCTGCTTAAAGGACGCTATTCAAAGTGTCCTGAAGCCAATTTTTAGGTATTCGAGAGTGTTGTGTTTTACAGCAAGAATTTTGTGGATATCTCTTGTCTTCTTTGAGATCTTGCAAGATATTTGCAAAACAAACATTTTGGAACCCTATCAACCGAAGTTTCGAAATTTGAAAATCGCTCTCCAATCCAGCACCTAAGCTTTTTTTAAAAAAAAAAAAAACCTCACATACATGCCGAATTTTGTGTTATTAGGTTCAGTAGGTTTGGCCGGGCAAAATACTGAAGCACCAAAAAAAAAAAAAAAAATGACATTACTTTCCGGTATACCTAATTTCCAATTCCCAGGCATTCAACGAATTTTTGTCAAAAATCACATTTTTAATATGTTTGTATCCTCAATTTTGGTCACCAGTGGTATTTCAGTTTACATAGAAACACAGGCACAATATATGTCCGAAACTGTATTAATCCGTACCACTTAACTTCGTAAGTTTACTCGGTAAGGTTCATAGTCTGAAGTACAACCTAAAATGTTCACGATGAAGTAAGTATATTGTAGAAACTTATGGTTTTCTGTGGTTTATGCTAGTGGTTCCAAACCCGGCAAATCTCTTGTGCAGTCGTTTAGTACTAATATATTATTTTCGAGAACCCCCTTACACACCTTGCGAACCCCTTAGGTGCTCTCGAACCACTGGTTCGGGACCGATGGTTTAGAAGACGAACAAGAAAATATTTGACGTTAAGGAATGGATTTTACATTGGAGAAAAAATTACGATGTTATTCGCATGTTCTACTGTGCAAATTACTTTAACAACATCCTGAATGTTTGGAAAAAATATATATATCACCTCTTGGTAAACATATTCCGTCACTTTTATTACCGGAAAAATATAAAATTTTTCATCCAACGAATTCCGGTTTTCAGTTGGCACCTAGATTTTTCACAAAAGACACTAAGTAGCTTTTTTTTGTGATATCATACATCAGATTTCATCACGCTGCTATAAGCGTGAAACAAGCTAACTCTTCCCACACTTGCCGGTTTAACCCGATGGGGTCAGCGTATATTGTGGGTGTGGGAACTTGTTTGTATTTTCTTCGGGGGCAAAGTGCTCACAATGTAGCGGGAAGTATTATCACAGTTCACTGCGTTAGCGCCGGTGGGTGTAATCGATTCATGAGGTGACCAAATATTAAGTGAAAAGAGTGAAATATGTCAACACCAGTGACAAAATTTGTTGCTTCCGATGGCTTTAAATGGTTTGGAAATCTCCATGCCCGACGGGATCTCATTGATTGTATTGTTCGGTGGCTTTTAAATTTATCGGGTACACTGTAAAATGAATATCGGGGGCGTAACAAAGTCATTTTCAGTAACGCAGTAGCGCTGGCAAGGGACGAGGTAAAGCTGGGTCAAGACTTCTAAGGGATATATTTTGTTGTAACTACACTGAGACTGTGATAAATCGATAAGCGTCACGTGACTTTTGAACGTGTTTAAAAGCAAACAGATGTTCAACACTAAAAAAAAAAAAAAAATTGTAATTACGTTTCTTCATCAAATGCATTATGCTCCTAGGTGAACAGCAAACCTTCATTTCTCGTGCAATTTCCAGGAAAAAAAAAATTCTCTAACACAAAATTCTCCTTCATCCGACCAAGTGATATAGTGGCTGTGGAGTGGAGGCATTCTATCGCGTTCTGGGTCCGGATTCGATTCCCAGCTTGGGTGTAAGCCCAAGTTTATACCCCGGGGGTAATCTTGGCCGCCCACTAATTGCTTCCATTATAAAATGGCCAGTTATTCGGGTTTTAGTAGTGGTGAATGCTTGGTGAGCGAGTGCCCGTCCTTAAAAGAAAAAAAGAATTCTCCTTAAAAAACGGACCTAAACGTTATCCGTATAAGGAAATATTACAAAATTCCGAATGTTTAAAAGATTTTTCCTGATTCTTTTGTAACTCTGTTACGTTTATTGTTCGTAATCGTGCATAGCAAAGCTTGCAAAGAGACATTCTAAATTATTTCGAGTCTCCAGCACAGTTGGATTCCTTTAAAAGATATTCAAAAGATACGTGATTTCTTAAAATAGCAACCTTAATGGATGCCTGCTGCTTGAAAATTGGATGATAAATCCGTATTTAAATTACTTTGTGAAAGCATTGGTTATAGATCACGAAAACGCGACGAGACTTCGTAAGTAGTTGATAAAGTGATCAGTTTCACATTACAATCAAAACAGCTGATAGATTTCATTGTTGCATTTTAAAAATACAGATGTTGCATTATCGAAAGTTCTTATTCACAACTGGTTTGTCTCAACATTCAGTCGCCTTCATTTAAAAAATCCAATGTGGACACCCCATGACTTCCTTGAACGTCTATTACATCATATCATAAATATTCATCATTACAATAGTTCTAAATATAAAATCTCAGCTTTGTACGGTTAAAAGTTTAGAGTTATGCCAAATACTTAATTATTTTTGTCGCCAAATTTGGCGATATTTTGGCAAAACTTGCCAAGGTCGATCGCAGTATGAGAGATTTTAATACTGCTTCAAACAATAACTTACTATAGATATATATTAAAATTGTCCAGAGACCTTTATGTAGGTTGCTGCCCTATAAATAAACTATCCAGTAGATTGGAACCAAAAAGGGATGTATATACAACTAGGTACGTACGTATGTATATACAGATGTTAGGAAAGAACTATTGAAAATGAACTTGATCTAGAACTAAACTAGTGAAAATCAAATGATCAAGATGAATTGTCCATGCATTTATGCGAGCATTCACACGTGCGTACGTTGAACCGTCTCGTTAAAACTCTTAAATGTAAATTTCGAGACATTCAAAATCGATTTTTTTTAATCAAAATACGTGCACACCGAAATTTTTTGCCATCACTCCAGGGTGCCCACTGGCTACTAGAAGGCGACTATTTACATGTAAAAACAGCTAAAAAGGCGACTATCTTTAGGAAAATGGCAATTATTTTTCTAGGAGCGTCAATGCACTTTCTGCTTTTTGCCTTTCGCCTCGAACGTTTCACTTTAGGGCGTGTAACCATGCTACCAACATCACGATAATCACTAAGCATGCCGCATGCAACAGTGTCCGTCAGGAGGATTATCTGGCAAGAACACATAAGATGGACTCATACGGGCTCTGTCGTTCTCTTGTAGTTAGTTCACCGCAGTAAAAGTCTTTTCATAATCAAAAAGGTGACAAAACCTAAAAATTCCAAAAACATCATGAAGTCCAGTGGCGGCTCGTGGGTTATTTAAATGGAGGTTCACAAAATAAATTTCGAAAATCAAGTATGTAGATACGACGCAGCTTACACGTTGAAATATATATTTACGTTGCCAGCAGTTAAAAGAAAACAATGCACGCAACTGAAAGGTAACAAATCATCTTTGGTCTTACATTTCGCCACCAAGATAAGTTTCAGCAAAGGTGTAGTTTCAGCGTTGTTTTGTGATTAATTTGATTTCAAAAATAATATTTGAAAAATGCCATTGCTTTAGCTCCGAAATACTTATTTGACTCCTTAATTATTTACAATAGTTTGTAAGAAATATTGCAGTGGAAAATGATAAAAATAAAGAAAATAATAAGAAAATGAACCTACAAAACATAACTAACCGTACATAACAAATCAGGGAAGAATCGGGAAGAGACAACCTCAAGAAAATGGTCCGTGTGCATACTCAAAATGTGCGAACGGAATGATATCAGCAGCGCCTTACTTCCGCCGGGACTCTCCGCTTCTGTTCTCAGAGCCCGGTTCTGAAGGGCATTTTTCCGCTCACAGTGCGGGCGGAAGAAATACTGTGCTCTAGTAACCTGCAAAGCAGTGCGTTACCTATCAGCGCCTGTGCGGATCCAGAAACTTTTTTCGGAGGAGGCGCAAATCGTGAATACTCATTTTATCTAGTGTAAAGCGGACTTAATATTACTGAAAGCCCCATTTATCTAGTGCAAATATATTTTTCTCGGAGGGGGCGCGCCCACCCCCTGGATCCGCCTTTGTATCAGCGTACTATTTAATAATAGTGGGGCGTAGGGGGAAGAGTAAAACTCACATTTTAAATTCACAAAAATCTTGAAGTGCACTTAATATTTTTTTAAACATTTAATTTGTTAATGTGTTTATATTTTTTAGTTTTTTCTTTGTGGGTTCACGTGCTCATGTGCTCAAACGGAGGAGCCTCTAATACATTGGAGCCAACTTTCGATCTTAGCTCCCCTGAATGCCTGCTGTGACAGTCCATAACAGAGCAGACTAACCTCGTGGTTGCGAAAATCCTCCTGGCGGTCTCGCTAGAAATTTCAAAATTTGCCTATCACAATTATTTCGGTTTCATAAAAATTTATTTATTTATTTATTTATTTTTTGATATTGTTGGTGCGATTTTTTTTTTCTGATACGTCGAAACAAATGGTGATTTCCTATCCCCATTTTAAAATAGCCTTTTAAAAATTATCATTCAGGGATAAAGCCGCGGGTTGTTTTCTAACTCTTAACAGGTGACCTCATGCCGAAGTCACGCTGACCGCCCGGAGAAGAAACAAGCGGCGCACGTGCCGAAAAGTGACTGATGGCATTTAATTGACCGCGGCAAGTGTTCTGACGTTTGATTGGCGTTTTCGATAGCGTTTCACGTAGTCGCGGAACACGTGTCTCTTATTGATAGGCGGAGAAATTTTTGCTTGCCCCTGCGCACATTTTGCCCCCTCGTACGTAAGTAGCATGGTGCTCAAAGAGTTGAAGTACTTTGACATTGATTAACAGGTGACTATTCCGGCCCATTCTTCATTCTGTGATTAGTTTCAACTCGGTCTTTGTTTTAATGTTTTGATATGATGAACCAAGACTATCTTCTGATCACTTCCTCGTCCATCCAGCTGTAATTTTTTTATTCGGGTAGAAGAATGGACGAAATCCTTTTGTTATTATCTATACTAATTTCTTGATGGGAACGATTATTAAATCAATTAAAGTACAGCATTAAATAAAAATAAAATGAACTCAAAAAATTTTTTCTTAGTTAATCCTTTTAGTTTGAAAACAACGATTTTTAATGAGCACTGTTCCTCAACGGTCACAGTTATTGTTCTGACCTCTGAGAGTTGGCCGGACTCCGCAGTTATTCCCAAAAATGTGATAGATCAGGTTTGATCTTCAAACACACTACTATCGTTGCAATCCTGGAGCAAATGGAGCCTTAACAGTGTAGTTCGAAAAAATCATGTGATTTTGGTAAATAAGTGCAAATAAACTAATTATGTCAGGCACTGAAAAATTTTGAAACTGTCTCTTTACAAGCTGTACTACACACTGAAATAAACGATAAACCTTTATCAGTTTCAAAACTTTTAGAAAAAATTCTTAAAAATCGGAAATTTTCGCTAAACGTGTCATTCTTTGAAAAATCTTGCAGCTCAGATCCATGTTTAAGATTTTTTTCTGAAAATTTCACATAAGGCACAGCTTTTCCGCTTATCACAGTGTGTAAAGCAGCTTATGATGAACCATCTGGAATTTTTTGGAGACCACGGTGCTATTAGTTTATTTCAATTTGTGCACCAAGACTAAAAACAGAGGGTTTTTTTTCTTCGAACTACAGCCGTAGCACGTAGTAGTGCACGTTCTGCCCTTCAACGATTATCATTACCATCCCAATTTCCCAATATTGCTGTTGATTATGCAGAGGGTGCCCATGGATTCTGGAGGCACTTCCTTCAGTACACACTAGTATCTTCAATATACACTAGTAATCCCTATACTTTTAATAAATGGGGTTTAAATTGTTGCACAAATCAATCTCTTGAACACACTATTCATCCTATCTACAGTATCGTCTTCCATGCTATTGTTGCTATAAGGGAAAGGGGTTGCTCATAGATTCTGGGGTCACTTGAAATGTTAAAGCTACCTACTCTATAGGCTTGGCGATTTTGTGGTTTTGTCCGTACTTATGAACTATACCGTGTTCTTCCAAAAACACATTTCACAGCATATATTACCCAAAAATTGTTTGATGCATCAAAAAATTGTTCTGTAATGTCTGGGTTTCGAAAAGTGTGTGTGTGTGTGTGTGTGTGTGTGTGTAGGGGTGGGGTGGGAGGGAAGGGCAAAAAGTATACTTTGAACCCTCACTAAAAAATCTGGGGGGCCAAGTCCCCTCTCTGCCGCCCCCCCAGGTTTCGACGCCAATGAGACCTAGTGTGCTTTGCCTTAACAAAACAGCACCTTTGGCAGGAATTAAATTTAGAAAGAAAATCCTTGACCGGTATTAAAAAATAAAGGGGCCAAAAAATCGAATTTTCAAAAATGAAAATGCAATAGCATTGACGTGATCAATTTGCCAAACAAAGAAATCTGTGTTAATTTTTTTGAAAGAGAAAAATGAGTCTGAAGTTTGTATACCCTGGAAAAGCATATTGTGGTTTTGAGCTGACTTGGAGGATGCTGAAACTATTGTAACATCATCAGTTCATGACTTTCACTGAGCAAGGAGAATCTTGCGTTATTTTCGTCGATAATATTGCATTATACAATATATATAGAATAGTGTCATTTGCTGTAACATTTTGAAGTTAAGCAATAAATGTTAAGTTGGTGACATATAGAGTTGTTTAATTGATATGCCCGATAAGGCCCTTGGCCAGTCGCATTATATCCAAGACTTCCAAGGACAATAGTGTCTTCATGCCAAACTGCCCCTTCCCATAGGCCCCCTCGTCCAAGACATCCAAGAACAAATGGGACAAAATTTCATTTCTCAAATTAAAACTATTTTTCTTTTAATAATTTAACAATCATTTAAATTTTTTATACAATAGCATAAAACCATTTGAATTAACTGTTTTCAAAATAAATAACTTAATAAATAAATTGATTGAGATAATTTTGTAAATAGCGCTTTTTTTTTGCTCGTCCTGGCCGTTTTATTGGGTTTTAATGGCTTTTTAAAGGCAGAATACATAGGGGACAGGACAGTACAGAAAGATGTTTGTTTCCCTCAAATATTCTTCTTCCCTCAGAAAATCTTTGCGTTGACGTTCATCTCCACTGCTTATCATAGAAGACTTCGATTATGACATCATGGGGCTTCGGGACTTCAGACGTTTCGGGGCCCCCTTCTCTCCAGAAAATATATAAAGATACATTAACAAAATTTTCTAAAATCATATTCCACTTATGTCCTCCAACCTTTTTCTAACACTCATTAAGTCTGTGTACGTCAACCTTAAAAAAAGATTAAGATTGTATTCCTTTCATTATTACAGACCTAATTGTTCAGTAATCACCTTCAATACATATCATAGCATGATTATGTTTAAAATTATAGCTTCTTTTTTTTTTCCCTTGTGATTTTTATACAAGCAAATTCATGAATTATATCACTATAATTGAATTTTCAGTTAAATCACCTAAGATATAAAAGAAAAATTGAGAAATTCTCGGACTATTGATATATCGAGATGCTGACTAAAACCATTTTTAAATCATGTCGTCGGAATACAATCAAATGTGCTCAAATGATTGGCCAGCTTGTTTAAATATTAAACGAAAGACGAAAAGTAAGAAAAAGAAACTGTGAGAAAACTGCGTGATTTCTAAATTAATTTAAAATTCCACCTAACTTACTACGGATAATTTTATTTTCTGGAGAAATTCAAACTAGCATTGGTTAGAGGTAAAACGATTT